>JBBBDQ010000666.1:910000-922500 GCA_037127315.1 Ascarosepion bandense | reverse complement strand
GGATTTGTATCTTACTGTGTGTCATAGAGTTCTGGAGGGGTGTGAATAATGTTGCAATGCTGCAAAAAGTCATTTTAGAACAGTTAAGACCATAAATTGTGCTAAACACTGTAAGTAATATATATATATATATTTATTCAGAAATTATGACATGAATATGTTATAATATCATTACAAAAGTAGCTATTTTGTTTGAACACTATTTGGGACTTATAAAGTGATGAAGTTTAATTCAATGTGAAGAGTTTTAAAAGGCTTAAATCAAGCCAAGCTTTCTTAATCAGGGAGGCATTGTTGCATAGACAGTGTGGACTAATCAGAATAAAGTAACTTCTAATTTGAAGAATAGAAAGGAGACTCAAAAAACAATTTTTGGGGGCATTAATATTAATATTTGATTAAATTGAGTTCAGCATTATTAATCGAATATTAGATTAACTTTATTTTTATTGCAAATTGTTAGATTTAGAAGGTTATTCGTATATTAAACGAGGAAAAGACATGAGCGCACACATACAAGCCTAAAAACATCCACACTTGGACAAATAGGCGAGTATACACACATACACTGGAATACAGACACCTATACAGATTAATATACTCACGCATACACAAATTTAAAAATGTTGTTTTTATGGACGTGACGATTTTTCTGTTAAATTTTTATGCTAGCTTTGGAAAACGACTGCAACGGCTACATTATTGAATACATGTAAGAGCGAATTCGTAAGATGACAATAGCCTTGAATGAATGAAGTCAGGGCAGACACAATCATATTTCAATGCATGAACACATAAATATAATTAGATATATGCTCACGCAAATACACAAGCTAAAAACAAAAACGTAAACTACTAAAAACTAAATCTAATAAATCTGAATAAATATTATTAGCTCTACTTTGTATTGAGTATTTTCTTAAGAATAGTATTTATTAGGATACGGAATATTATTTCATCCATACCTACCCTATACTTGTAATATATATCCTTCCTATCACGAACATTGAGAGAGAGAGAGAGAGAGAGAGAGAGAGAGAGAGAGAGAGAGAGAGAGAGAGAGAATAGTAAAGTAGCTGTCGGCTCAGCTCTTACTCTTTGCTACCAGTTGTGGATATCGGCTCGGAACAAGAAATTAAAGAACCGAGTTCAAATTCCAATTGAATTATTTGCTCTCACTTACGCACAAATACTCTTATGAAAGGAATGAATCTGTCTTTTCTCCTTCCAGCTCTGGATTAAATTGCAGGACAAAATGGATTCTATTGCCTGGTTGCACAACCTTACTACCGCTGAAAGTCTTGGGGACCTACTGCAAAAAATCTTCTGTCCAGATCGTTTATATCTCGGAAGAGACATGATCGCCCAGGCGTCTATCGTGTATGGCACTTCACTGACTGATGTCATGCATGGTGCTAAAGCAGTTTAGAAATATCTAAACTCTCAGTTGCTCACAATCTCATTCTCAGATCTTTGGCTTCGAGAGTATAAAGCCTGCAGTTCTTACTGAGGATAATTCTTTCATTGAATGCTTTTCACTGGTGCTACACAATCGTAAACAAGGATTTTTACCAAGTAATAGAAATCACATTTCAACTGCATTAACAACTAAAATTGTTAACACATGTAACTTGTAGAGAAAATTAATGATATAATGAAGAAGTTGACGTAACACCCTACTTCAAATACGAGGTTAAGGCTGAAATCCCCATCACTATTGTCGGACTATTGTCTTCATCTTTGTTGTCTTAAGGACACATGGCCCAGTGGATATAGACGTTGGTTAGTTCCCGTGACTTGACCCAAAGATTTGTGAGTTCAATACCAGGCTACAGTAGTGGTGAACAAGTAACTTGCAGGGTTAGAGGGAAAAAACTCATGTCTTTCAATGGAGGCTTTTCGCAAGGAATGAGGATGATATACCGCAGTGATTGTAATAAAGGGTTCCGTTCGAAATTCTTGGCACATGAAGAAATGCGGAGAGTACCACGGCCGAAATGTCGTACAAATGGCAGGAAAGATTAGGACAATATTCTGAATACTGTAGTGTTATCATGTATTTTGTATCGGCGGTCTGTATGGTCTGATGAAGGATCAGAAATAAGGTTCAGTAAGGCATTTTTCTTACTTGAAGCATATTAATGACACAAATCAAAGCGATTAACAAGCCAAAAAACGATAACAATCTTCACTTCTTCAGTTGGGTAGTCCGAGAAAGCTGGTTATATCGCTTTGGATATTGTGAGGTAACATCATGATGTGACAGTTATCGATTTCAACTTGGCTACACGAGGGTGGACGATCGTTCAACGAGAAACTTCACCTTTGGTACCTTCATTCTCTCCCCCTTATCAAGATTCAATCCTTTTTTTATTTATTCATTTCACCCCAAGCAAATCAAGATTGCCACTCTTGCGCAAGGGTTTATTTTCCTTTATGTACCGTGTCCCTTCAGGATGTTGGTGATCATGAACTTTCACTTGTTCTTGTCCCTTGTTGCTCTTAATATTTTTCATCTTGGTATCTCCCCCAAACCCCGTTCCACTATTTATTTGTTCAAGCCCATCAAGTATGTCTCGCACTGGCTTCCCTTGTTTCTCTTTCCCTCTACGGGTGTATTAGATTCACTAAACCTTTCTTCCTCATTACGTGTCTCAGAAACCATAATTTTCTTTTCCTGATGTTAAGTATAAGTTTTCCTTTTGTTTGCATCCACTCCAACACCATGCCGTTGTTCACATGATCGGTCATTGGTATCGTTAATATCCTTTTGTAGAGCGATATTTCTGTTGCATTAAGCCTCTTCTTCATCTTTGAAGAGATCGTCCAACATTAGCTGCACTATAAAAGGAGAGATATGGTCGTAGTAAGAGAGAAAAATGGGTGCAGGGGTTATTTGAGTCAGATCATCGATTTTCTTAAAATAAGAATCCACTATGTCGGAAAAATATTGTTTACTGTCGTACTTCGTCAGTGTTGTAATGAAGAAACAAATATATCTTAAATTCTAACATGTTTGTCAACTGATTGACGACATAACAGCTGTCACAGTACATACTAAAATGAGCCCACTGAAGGAATTTTTTATCTGTTCAGTAAAGTTATATCTTGCTTTTCAACATCATCATTCTGCGGCCTCGGTCGAGATAGAACTCAATACACCCTTCCAGTATTCCCTATCTGTCATAGCTCCTGTAAGGTCTTCCTTGGCGATAGATGTATCTCTGTGTATCCTATCTGGAAAGATTAACTTACGAGATCGATTTTGATCTTATCCATTTTGTAACAAGCAATCCATGCAATGTCTTTTCTGACATGAAATTCTTTTTCAGAATTCTTGATGTGTGATCCTAGATATTTGTAGTCTTCAACACGTTTATGCATTAGGGAAATGTAAGAATTCGTCTTCTCGTCTGCAGCACCTTCTATGGGTTAAATATCTGCTTATACAGGACTCTCCAGACTTCGGTGGCGCACCGTCTAAGTAAAGAAAAACAGTAAATAACAAATCATGGATCGAGAAATGAATTACAGAGTGGGAAATCGAGTTAGAGCGGGGAGGAAGAAGAGTAAAGAAAGAAAATAATAAATAAATAAAGAAATAAATAAAGAAAGAAAGAAAGAAAGAAAAAGAAAAACTAAATGTGAAAGAAAGAAAGAAAGAAAGACAGAAAAAGAAAAGGAAAAACTAAATGTGAACGAAAGAAAGAAAGAAAGAATGAAAGAAAAAAAGACGGAAAAAGAAAAAGAAAAACTAAATGTGAAAGAAAGAAAGAAAGAAAAAACAGAAAAAGAAAAAGAGAGATTAAATGTGAAAGAAAGAAAAAAGACAGAAAGAGAAAAAACTAAATGTGAAAGAAAGAAAGAAAGAAAGAAAGAAAGAACCGAGAGGTTAGAGAAAGAGCAAGAAAAATGCTGGTGAAAAAATATAGGGGAATGAGAATATAGACGAATGAGACATAGACGAGGTTCTGAGAGACGGTTGATTGGTTAGTCGGTTTTGTTTAGCGCAATACCTACCTCTATGGGTCATTTACTGCCGAAATTTAAATACGTTTTAAGCATTCTTGCGACTTAATAATAGTTTCATACTTCAAGTCTTACTAATTAACCCATAAATCGCAGGAGAATAGGTGGATTCATACCTTTCCAAAGTGTATTGACCGGTCAATGAATATAACGAACTTGTTTGAGAACTTGGCTCTCCAATTAGTAATTTCGAACTATTATCCATTGCACGAAACGCGTATCCAAGTTTATAGCATCTGGAATTCCTACACGGTCAGCCATCTATATAGAGACCAAGTTTGGCGTTATATAACTTCAGTGATTGTATTTTCAACGTTTTGTAGTTGTAACCCCTGAGAGCGGGCAGAAAAAGTATTTGTTGAGAGAAAGAGATAAAAGTTAAATAAATGAGAAATATTGAGTGAGCGATGATGGAAGAAAAGTACCAATGAAAACGATAGATCGACTGGTGGCACAAAAGTGAGAAGAGATACAGAGGAGCAAAATGAATGAGAGAAAATATAGAGCGAGATAGAGAAAGAGAAGGAGTGAGAAAAAAAGAAAGAAAGAAAGGGAAAGTAGAGAAAGGGAGAGTAGAGAAAAGGGAAAAGAAGCTATAGATCTTTCAGTCGATCTCTTTGATTCTCTTCTACATCCGCTCCAGCATCATCTATACGATCTGCAAACGATCAGCTGACTCGTGGCTATATTAGACGCAACGATGGAAATGGGTGATGAGCTACTGATTCGGAATAAAGAACTCATGCATTCTGGAGAACTCATAAAACCGGAAAGCAGTCTTCAACATGATTTGTTTAACCGGAATATCGGAACGGAAACTTTATATAGGACTAATTTGTTTAGGAACTGCGTATGAAACACAGAAAATGGGTTTATCGAATCAGAGTAAAGCCGCCAGCTTTTCTATGTCCAATTCTATTTGCCTTTAAGCAGATAAAGAATACCGAATTGAATCTTGTCTTACTAAATGAACACTTGCTCGCAGAGTTCATGGGAAAGTAATTGGACGAATATTCCGGAATGTTCTCCAATAACGATTAGAGCCGTTATCACTAAGAAAAGAAAAGTAAAAATGCAAATGATTGACTGCCTGAAATGATATCAAATCAATACACGTATCCAACATTGCTATATATATATATATGTGTGTGTGTGTGTGTGTGTGTGTGTGTGTGTTCGCTGTTGTAGAATGTGACCATTTCAAGATATCATGCAAGACTCAATTATAACTTACGATATCAAGTGTTGCCTTTTCATATAATTTTTCATGCGGAAGAAGACTTTATAATTATGCTAGAAAGAACAGAATAGTCCAGCAAGGAAGAACTATTGTACATAGTTGGATAGGTTAATGAAGGCTAAGGAGTATGACACTCTCAGTCGGTATACCAGATGCCCGGACTTCAACATGGGTATTTCTACATCTTTGCATCGGTGCAAGATGGGCGTTGATTTCCTAAAAGCATTCATTTGCTTTATGACATATTTTCTATTTAATTCTGTCAGATATCAAGCAAGCCTACTTATCAGAAAAGCCTGGTAGAAGAACCGGCTCAGGTGCCAAACACAAGTATTACTAGGTTACGTCTTACCAGTAGCATTATGGCGGGCTATCTTATCGTCAAGGATAAATGATGGTTAGCAGTAGATGGTGTTCTTCGTTCCAAATGGAATTACTGTCCTGTAGGCACTTGTGTTCAACTATTAGTCATCCAGCTAACAATCATTCTTCTGAAAATTTGTTTAAAGTGGACCGTTTCTAGTGCAAAACAAAGAACACTCTCTCCATCAGCACAGCATAGCCCATACTGGTGCACTGTGTGTCAGGCGTTAGGTGTTTTTGGTGATCACATGTTATATTATTACTGAGTTTGACCTCCCCGTGACCGTAATTACATTGGGCAGTGTATGGTAGACCACACAATATACATAAGGAGCTTTGATGTCAGAGTGTGCAGTCCTGGGTATGGCATATAAACTTCAACCAGTGATGTGGTCCTAAAGTCAAAATTTAGAAATGTTTGGGAATGTGGTGTTACCCCTTAAATGTCCCCTCTGTTTGGGAGTGGTAGTGCCTATGAGCCAAATAGTTTAGTTGTGTGCCTGAGTGTGCGTGTTTGTTATGTGAATACACTGCATGTGTGTGACTGTATAATTGTGTTTGTTTGTGTGTGTGCTTTTATATCCCATATTTCCATGGGCTCTATCTTTGATATTGAGCACTTTGACCCATAAATATAGCTAACCTTGAACCATATTTTATATCTTATATATATGTATATACATATATTTAAATATATGTACCGAGACAGAGATATAGGGTGAAGAGATAAAGAGAGAGAGAGGGACAAGAGCGTAGAGAAGAGAGAGAGGGAAGGAGAGAGAGAAATAGAGAGAGAGGGACAAGAGCATAGAGGAAAGAGAGAGTATACGTTTAGAAGTTTGGCATTTCGACCATAAGTCTCAGGCTCGAGTCTCACCATGCTCGATTTTTTTTTACTTGATGATATCAGCTTGAGGATACAATTACACTGTGCATCCCTGCCATACCATAGTTTGACTCAAGCCTTCTACGTAAAACCTGGAAGACGAATATATTCATTGTCACGCTTGCACAAAGATATTATGAGGTGGTATAGTTTGCGCTGACCTTAGTCAAAATGTTGATCACGACAGGCCAGACGCTTTCTAGCGGAAATATGGTTACAGTTTGCTCGCATAGTTTCAGGATTAAATCACAGTTTAATTATGAATCAGTTACGTGCCATATATGATAAGCACCTGAGCTGTTATCTCTCTTTAAACAAAAGTAGAAAATACAAGATTTTCTTCCACGTTATTATCATCAGTCAGATTTAATGATAGATGATCCACAATTGAAAAAGCTTTTTTGATTAAAAATATTTACCCAAAATATCCAGCCCCATATATATATATATATATATATATATATATATATATATATATATATATATATATATATATAAAGGAAAACTCAACACGCCATTTAAGTTGGTTATAAATTATAATTCATTTCAATGAGCTAAATTAGCTCATTTCATCAGACCACAAAGTATTCGTTCCATTTGGTACAAAACTATTTACCGGTTTAAATGACGTATTGAGTGTTCCTTTATGAATATCATATTGCTCTGGATAACATCCATTGAACTCTCTATATAGATATAACACAATATTTTATTTTAAGTTAATCTTGGATTATCATCGCCGTTTACAGTGTAGTCATCCATACCTATATATATATATATATATATATATATATATATATATATATATGTGTGTATCAATCTATTTATATATAAATATATATTCACTGGTGTGCAAATATTTTACATACTTTTATTTTATTAACGAAGTTAAAATTGTTTAGCAGTATGCTTTATCGTTAGATTCTGTTTAATTTGAGAAGTGGAAAATAAGTTTTTGCAATTTATTTTGAAACCAAGCTGAACACTATCAGCTGAAGGAATAGATGACTCAACGAGAGATAACCAGCCGGCTGAGAATTTACAGAAACAATGTGTTCAAACATGTTAGGAGTGGAATCAGTCTCAACGGAGAATTTTCGATACATCTGAATACATATATATATATATATATATATATATATATATATATATATATATATATATATAGTCATCTGCAGACAGATATGTTTCGCTGTATCACAGCTCATCAATATGGTTAGACTCCGATTGCTTTTTTAATCCAGGACTGAAACCCGACCGAACTTGCGTCAATCGGCGATTCAACCTCTATGGGCACTTGGTAGAAAAAGGCAGACATTTTAGCGCGTATATTATCATTATACACGCCTGATAGCTGAGAGTGTTCTAATTCATTGCTGAATGAACAATGCGTATTTTCTGGAGTAGCTACTGTTTTTCAAAGTTTACCATTCTTCCAGAGTGCTCAGTTAGTGTGTGAGAGCGTAAATAGTTATCCGCAAACAGATCTATTTTGCTGTATCACAGCTCATCAGTACGGCTAGAATTCGATTGCTTTTAACCCAGGATTGAAACCCGACCGAAATATCATAGTGGAACATCCTGCCAACCCCCGAGAATATAATGCTCTACCTAATAAAAGAAGGTAACGAACGGCACAAAGGAAGAAGGTCCTAGGTGAAGCCATTCACTATTCGATAGTCTATTCCGATCTAACCCGTTGCTTACCTATATGTGTATTATTGTTAATTGTACAATAAATCTGTTATACCTTATTCCTGGTGTTGAGTATCATTTTTCAACTGATGTATTTACACTGTATTTCTTTTCAGGATATATATATATATATATATATATATATATATATATATATAATTTTCAAACGAATTATTTCGCTACCTTGGTTTCCGCCATGAGTGGTTTCTCCAGGAAATTTTTAATGATTTTTAATGAAGAAACCACTCATGGTGAAAACCAAGGAAGCGAAATAACTCGTTAACAAATGAAAAATATTCAAAAGTTCTACAATATAATTGTTCAGAACACTTTTTGATACAAATGTGTACTGGTCAAACCCTATTAGAACCAAAAACTAAGTATTAAACAATTAATGTATATATATATATATATAAGTTATTACATTGTTTTATTGAAAATAATATATTAAACAACATTAATTTAAAAGAAAAAAAAACAAATTTAATTATATTATGCTCAATAAAATTTGTTGTATTGAACTGTTTTTTAAAAAACAGTAAATTCCGGAAAACTCGGAATTGTAAAACTGTTGGTTCTCTTCTTCTGGATATATATATATATATATATATATATATATATATATATATATAAATTAGAGAAAATTTTCAAAATTCAAAGGTGTCGGATGTACATTTCGACATAGGATCTCTAATAGAGATTCTACGTCACGTCAGCGACATTGTTTTGTTCTTAATGGCGAAGGCCCTGGGGTAAAGTGTGGAAGGGTTTTAGGTTAACAACGGTCACAAAATAGAACAGGACAGAGCTGGTAGTGTCGGGGTTACAGGGTGTCGAAACGGTATATTTAGGAAGGGGAGGAATAGACTTAAATGTAATATCTTAAAAATTTTTAATTAAGTTTATCCATTACAGGAAGATATGAATTTAAAGTTATTAAAGAAATATATATATATATATATATATATAGGGATTTGGTAAAGGAATTCATATTTTATAAAGATAGACAATTAGAGTTAAATTACTTTTCTAAGGTTAAGATTTTGAGCTGTTAGAAGAGGTGTATTTAGGAGGGAAGGAATGGGTTTCAAAATAAGATTGTAAAATTTTTTATTTAAGTTTATTTAATTAAACCTTTTAGGTAGAAGCGAGCTAAATGCAAATTACAGGAAGTTATCAGTTTAAAAATTATTAAAGAAAAAAATTATTAGAGAAAAAAAAAATATATATATATATACATATATTTCTTAACCAAGGAAAAAGGGGTTTAGTAAAAGAATCCATATTTTCTAAAGATAGGCAATTAAAGGAGCTTGGGATAGGAAGGTAGGGGGGTTAAAATACTTTTTAAGGTTAACGTTAAGGTAAAATTCAGATTAAAACTTAAATTGAATCCTTTTAATTTATATTCTAACATCTAGTCAACGGGGATTTAAATTCTAAATTTAAGTATTCAAAATATTTGCCTTGTGGCGGCACTTACTGATGAATGCCCTCCTAAGATTCAGTATCCGGTGTTGTTATCTCTGACCCGGGTTCGAAAAAGAATACCTGTAGTTATACAGTCTTTGTTTGAAAGATCAGCGGACATACCGTGATAGGTCCGGAAGTCGTTTTTTTGTTTGATGGAGAAATACGGGCTTCATAAATCACCTGGGTGGATTTGCATTTTCCCTCCACAGGGCAGACGTCCACAGAATTACATTTGCATTCGTTTAGAATTCCGGACCTAGATTCAGCATTGCGCAAGTTCACCAGAATACTCCTATTATGGGAACTAATAAGGCTGTCCATATTCGGGGTGCAAGAATAACTAATTTTAAGGGTGTACCTATTAAAAATCATCCGTAGAGGGTTACTGTTATTAAAATTTTTGTCTATTAACTTGAGAAAATATTTACCAATATTGATGTTAGTTAGTTTACAATAAAGGGGGGTCAAACCAAATTATCTTTCTTTTTCTACAGTTTCCTTTATTTTTATTTTTGGATGATTCGGAGTCTATTGTAGGTTTATTATATGTTAACTTGTTCTTATATCCGCTTTTTTGAAGGGCCTTATTGTAAATATTTTCACTTGCGTTGAAAGTTTTAATGTTGGATGATAATTGGTTGATTCTATTATTCAATATATTGGGTATCTGTTTTATAATATTTTTGGGGTTTTATAATATTTTTGGATGAAATATTAATATAAGTGGGGGAACTATTTTCTTTGAGAAATGGTTGGTATATATATATATATATATATATATATATATATATGTAAGGCACTGTTTTAGTTTCAGGAATATTCAGGAAACCAAATCGGCGAAACAATTTCGAATTCTGTTTGAGACATTTTCGATTCGCTTCGCAGTAAATACAAGTGTGGTGTGTTGTAACGTATATAGCTGAAGATATGGACCTAAAACTGAAAACGCCGACACGGACATATAACAATATTCAACATTTTTATTATTATTCTCTTATCTATAGTGACGTGTGCTGTAATGCCAGGGTGTAGTTGGTGGTATGTACACACACTAGTTGACGACTCGGCCGCTGCCTGTATCTGGTAAAGTCAACTCTTTTTTCTCTAAAACTAAAACTGACTCTCTGTGACAGTTGACAGTCACTTAAAATGCTATCCCCATTGACACATGTAGCTTCCAATGAACTTCATACCATTTCCGGCGATGACCCTCCTGACCTTCGCTCTTCAAAACAAAAGCTCAGCCTGCACCTGTGTTGCATAGTGCAAAATACACTTCTTGGCCAAATACTATCATTGTCACTGGCAGTTATGAATGACTCCCATAATTATTCCACACCGACCAAGGTATTATACAGCAGCAGCTCGGAATGAGAAAACAGTCCGCTGATTTCGAATTGCAATAGCTTCTTTACATCCACCTCCGCGCGAGTAACTTTGAGAAATATATGAATACCTCTCATGGGTTGAAGAGCAGAACAGACTGGGGCTTTATATCTATGGTTAGCAATCAGTCCACAGTAGAGAGAACGGCAGACTAGAGCGGAAAATATTCTGCATAATCAATCATGCATCGAAAAGAATATGGTCACCCAAACGAGTATCACGTATGATGCTTGACAATTTTTGGCGGTAAGGCTTTTTCCAGAGTTTTCAATGCACTCTGTGTTCTGTCTTTAAGTGATTATATATATATATATATATATATATATATATAGATATATTCGCTGTTGTTGAATATGACCAAAAACTATACAACATTTCTCGTCATCGATATCTGAAAGTAGAGGACTAGTTAGTAAATGGATAAGGCCCATTCCCATGTATAGTTACTGAACAAGACACGCCCAGCCAGGATCCACGACAAAAGCCGTTATCCATCATTTCATTTCTGATATTGTCCAATCGATGAAAATGAACGATTTTGGAGTGCCATTTATATATATATATATATATATATATATATATATGTGTGTGTGTGTGTGTGTGTGTGTGTGTGTGTGTGTGTGTGTGTGTGTGTGTGTGAGGTTATTTCGGTAGTATATGCGCAAAATGGACAATCGGCGAATTACATATAATGTTCAGTCGATTTTGGCTCTTTCATTGTGTGCTAATGATTTTAGAAAAGGCATTGATCAGTATTATTCATCTCTCTTCTATTTAGTGCTGGTTCCACAATATTTCTCTAAATCTCTTTTTCTCTCTCTCTGTATATATAACGTAAAATCATAAAAGAAAAATAAATAAATACGTTACCTGTATGAAATGCGTTTGCTTTTAATTTCTCCGCTATGATCAAGGGTATGGAGGCAAAGTGGAGTAATGGATAGCCGCTCGGATTGAAGAATCGGACAACAGAGGCATGAATCTATCTATTCTCCCACAGTTGGTAAATAGCAGAAAAGACTTGGTTCCTTAAAAACCAGTCTAGGAAAAAGGAAATGAATTCAAAACCAGCCTGAAGGTGGATCAATTCACCTGGAGGATAGTGTTTTGCCTAGGGTCAACACACCTATTTAAAAAATAAAAAAGTTACAGAAGCATGACGGTTTATTTTTTTCTGGGTCATGTTTGGTCGTTATTGTTTAGAGGCTTGCGTGTATTTGTTTTTAGTTTTGATTTTTTTTCGTTTATTGGTTGTTGTATTATTTTCTGTTGTGTCGTGACTGGGCGTTTGTATGTACTTTTATTTTTCGTATTTATATTATTTGTATATTTTATTTTTGCTTATCATGGTTTTGTATTTATAATTATATTTTTAGTTCTTTTTTAGTTTTTAATGTTTATATGCCTATTTTTATTTGATTTTGTTGC
>JBBBDQ010000666.1:550000-905000 GCA_037127315.1 Ascarosepion bandense | reverse complement strand
GGGTATTTGCGCGTAAGTGAATGCAATGAATTCAGCTGGAATTCGAACTCGGCTCTCCCGATTTCTCGTTCCGAGCCGATATACAATGCACCACAACGCACATCCTTTAGATTCGATTTAGTTTGTCCAATTCTGTTAAGATTAAGTTCATCAGTTGGTAGTAATTGTCAGGCAGTGTAGCTAAGCTAAACTACGTTCCTGCGACACTCAGGACGGAGCTATTTATTATTCAACCATTCAAGTGGTAATGCCACTGAAGCTATTATTACTGGACTACGAATAAACAGGCGTAAAGAAGTATAGGAAATGTCCTCATATCCGGACGTCCTCATAATTGAACACCTTCATATAAGAACGTCCTCATATCAGAGTGTCTCAATCTTCTCATTTCGATGACGCATAATTATGCAATCGCATATTTTTCTTTTTTTGCCGATAATTGTTAGTAACTAGAAATTTTTCAACCTGTAATATCTTGCAGAGAAGAATCTTCAACTGTAAGAAAAAAGAAAATAAATTATTTCAAGTTACGTCAGAAATTAAAGATTATTGAAAAACTGCGCGAAGCTTCTAATTCATTGAATTTGCAAATTAGCAAACAAGGATTGCAGAATCTGAACGTGACATTAAAACATGTGCTCGATGATGATCCACTGAATACACTCACTTCGGATGACTTACAAGACTGGATAAATGAAGACGCTAATGAATTACAAAAGAATTCAACGGGAGAATCGCTTCAAAATAATTTGAATTTTCAATAAAGAGAGGATGAATCAAATTCTTCAGATAATGGTGAAAATATGAAGGATGATGAAATAGATTGCGACTTAAAAGAAAAAGCTATTGAGGTGAATATATCCGCGGAGGAAAAAAATCTTTAGTCGTAGAGAATGCACAAGTGCACGTAATTTGGAGAAATACCGTACTTCTTAAAAAACCACAACAACGAAAAATAAGTAGAAATTAGTAAAATAATTAAGAACAATTATTAGAAATAAACATATCGGGTGCTAAAATTGCCAATTAATATTTACTTTCGTGTGAATCTTAATTTTTCGTATATTGCTATAAGTTTTTGTGCTTTGTTAAGTTATATTCATATTACAGATGGCACTGTAGCGGATAAGAAATTAATTAAAACAACCTTCTTCATCTTTTCATAAATTCACAACGATGTGTGAAATCCTAGGTTTTCTCAAGCAGAAAAAGTCGAACCCAGATTTCGCAAGTAGGTGTTACACTGATTTTTGACCAATGAGAGCGACATGCACGACTTGAGGACTTAGCGATCCAATGATAAATTCAAAAAGACTATATAAATGATCTCGGCGTCAGTCAAGAGTCGGAGAGATGGAAGCAGCGAAAGAGAGAGACACACCTAAAATGTAACTTCAAACTTCAAGCGACCCGGACATTGTCCCCTTTTCCTCTTTCCCCTTATATATTTCAACAATTACTACTACGAACATTTTGTATGAACTTTACCCTTAAACTCTTAATAATGTTTCTAATTGAACATTAACTTCTACAACTTACGTTATTCCCCCTTTTAATAAATTTCTATTTTAACATTTAAAATGTATATTTTATTAGTCCACTCTTCTACACTAATCCTCACATTACAACTGACTACCAACCTTCTGATGATAAAAAAACATTCTGATAATGATGATAACCCTGCATAAATCCCGTAAGCTGTAAGGAGTTTGGTTAAGTAAGACACAAGGCCGAATCAAAGAAGTATTAACCAACTCCCTACACTGCACCACAGTAGATCCGAATCTGTCCTCACAATAGAACTACTCGGATATGAGAACTACTAGTGTATTTTGTAATTATTATAATATTTCATAAATTATTAAACTTATTAGTCTATTAATGTTCTAATTCTCCTCGGGGTTCTTGACAAAATACACCGAAGAATCTGTAATGTGATTGATACCGACTTGGCTGACCGCCTGCAGTATCTCTCTAACCGGCATGACGTGGCTTCCCTATGCCTCTTCTATAAATACTTTCATAGCTTCTGCTCTGATCAACTTAAAACACTGGTGCCCCCTAGATGTGAATTCGCAAGAGATACTAGATTGGCAACTAGGTCCCACCCTTTTGCAGTGAAACCGATGAAATGTAACCGCAATTTCTACTCCAACAGCTTCTTTCCTCGCACTTCCCGCCTGCGGAATTCCCTACCGCATGCTTGCTTCCCCGACGGGTACAACCTCCAGGAGTTTAAATGTAAGGTCAATAGACACCTTCTAACACACTAACTCACACCCACTCTCTCTAACTCTCTCCCTATGTACATCCTAAGTCGTCTATCACCCTCCTTCTGACATTTCCTATACCCAATCCCTCTAACACCCTGCGCTATAGTGGCAGTGGAATGGCTTGCTTGGGGTGACACGATTAAAAAAAAAATGGGCCTTCAAGTTAATATAAGATCGTGCTTAGATGACTCTGCTTCTACTTGAAAACTCATACTTAAATGTGACAAGTTCAGACAACGTATCATTTATCCATGTGTCGTGTGCAAAATTAACGTTGCCAAACTTTGACATTTTTCAATGTATTTTAAACGTTATTAGTTTTCTTCATTCGATGATGTGTGCGTGTGTTCGTTTTCATCTGTAACGGAGGCGTAAGATAAAGGCGTCCATTGACAAACATCAATATCTGATAGGAACAAAAGAGATGTATTTCGATGACTGCACGCTTGAGAAATATAAGTTAAACGTTCTTACACGGTGAAGTTACTTGAAAATTGGCAACACTGTTTTTTAGGCGGAGTAGTAGACGGACAATGCTCATCGTAGTTTCCGTTTATTTAATATCTGTCAGTTGTAACGGTTTCTTGAGTAAATAATTGAGTAGTTACTTGTGGCACTGCTTATATGTTAAGAGTTCATATATATATATATATATATATATATATATATATATATATATATATAGTTATCCGCAGACAGTTCTGTTTCGCTTTGTCACAGCTCATCAGTACGATTAGACAACCGATTACTTTTTTACCTAGGATTGAAACCCGACCGAATGGGCGTCAGTCGGCGATTCTACCTCTGAGCTACGGGCACTCGGTAGAAGGAGGCAGACTTTTTAGCGTGTAATGATGCGTCTCTGTCTTCAGGCAGAGTGCTGCTCAGTTGTGTTTTTCTCCGCGAATAGAGACGCAGGTGAGAAAAATAAAATACTAAGAGGTGTCTGGTTCCGGAGAAACGTTGCATAAAGCTGCACCACTCCATTGCACTAGAAGGGTGGATTAATTGTCGGCACTGAGGTAAGCGCAAGTTGCAAGGGCTGGACAATTGTTGGCTCTGACCAGAACGTACGCGCTCGGGTCCTCAACCATAAACTCTAAATTGTATGACATTACTTCTCAATAGGGAGATGAGGGAAATATCTATATTTTGGATTATGATAAAAACCTGATAAAAGTAAGACATTTTAATTATTAAAAATCGACATTTTGGCATGTCATTAGGCTTTGAAAATATAATTTTAATTCAGTATCCATAAATTGGTCTAAAACACACTTATTTACTTTAAATATTCTGTGCTTACGCCTATATAGTTATTTATATGAACTAGTATATGTATAATAGTTTGTTGTTTTTCCATGTCGAAAGTATGAGATGACGATATATTTGAACGTTGAATAAGTTCTTGTTGCTTTTTCATGAAATTTGTTTACAAAAATTAGTAAGAAACATATCACTGAAAGTAATTTCCATTGCTAGTCACTACTTTTCACATCTTTGAATTCCATGTAAAAAAAAAACAACAGTTTTTTGACATCTTAAAAGAATGAAAGTGTTGCTAAGCAAGGCCATGTGACATCGATCGGAACAAGTGATAATAGGATGGAACAATGTCTGGTAAATACGGCGAGTAGCTTAAGATTTCTTATTTAAGCGGTTCACTCGTTTTGCAACATGAAGTTTTCATGCTGCAAAATCACTTTGTCGTGTCTCTTCTTATAGAGGCCGATTTTTCTTCAGTGCTCGGCTCAAACGTATGAATTGTAGTCGATAGCAAAATCTTGTGATGGTTTCGTCGGTTTGGGCAGTTCATAATAAATTACTTCCAGCTGATTTCATTAAATACAGAACAGAAACTTCAAACCATGAATATTCGGCTTTGCCACTTATGTTAATGCACAGCCCATTTTTACCCAGGATTTTCTACGCTTAAAGTTATCATAGTGTATTCACTTTTCATTAACTGTAACGATACGATGCAATTTTTTTTTCTTTTTCTTCCATGAAAGCAACTGTTCATTCGTGTCATGATGGCTTTCTACGTCTCTGGGCTTCAACTCGTATGGCACACAATGCCCTTGCTTTTGAATAATTTCTAATGCTTTCAAACGTTTCAAAACGGTTGTGTGACCAACGTGTAATGTTTCTGCAAGTTAAGTTTCAAATGATATGAATTTTCATGAAGTAATACCTCCAATTCTTCGACTTGAAACTTTTTTCGGTGCGCCAAAGCGTTCTTTATATCTAACATCAAACTCATAATTTTTGAAGGTTGTAAACTAATCTCTGCGTGTTGTTTTTGACAAAGCAGGATTGTTGCAATTGTTTACACCCACAACGGACGGTCCGAAAAGTTTCTCCGGCGGCCGTTCTCCACGCTGTGATGTTGCCGCGAGTTTGTTGAAAAAATCGGAGCCTCAAGCAGGGGGTACAAGATTAGACTATAAGGAACGAACTTCCACAACTTGGATGAGTTAAAACGATGCATTATTTCGTTGAGAATTTCTCTCTTCGGTTGGGGCAGGCGATGTGACACACAGCTCTAACTCTAATTAAGTTTCCTTCTTTTGATGTGTAAACATTCCGGCAGACATCCCGTATTTTCCAGGATTTTTTTTATCTTTTTATCTTAATAAGGCGTCCTGTGAAAGCCACCAGATGTTTTTATAGCCCTGACACTTTGTAACCAGGCGTTTTTATTTCCTTGAGAAAGCAAAAATTCTATTATCTTTTCTTTATTTTCTTAATATGTGGTCAAGATACAATAAAGACACTCAAAAATCTATTTCCTAAACTTTATCTTTTATCACATCAAATCACTTAGTCAAATATTTACCGGAAGACTAGTAGGATTTAACAGTAATCTGATACTCTTTTCTCTTCCACAAATGTCCTTATAGAAGAAAAAGCGTTTATTTATTTATTTTTTCTCTTCTTTTTCACTTTTGTTAAACAAAACACATGTTTTTACATTATTTTCTATTCTTAACCATTTTCTATTTTAATCTATTATAATAAAATACATATTTTACAAATCCACTTTAATATACGACTAGTTATCGTGTCACATTAGTCTCAACAAGAATTTTGTATGATTGAGCTGCAAATTTCTTTTAAACATCGTCGTAGTGCAGTAAAATACAGAAAGATACACTTTCTTTATCATGAAATCCGACATATTTAACGTTATGAAAATTAAAATTGTTTACATATCGGAGGAATGATATCCACTAAATTTCAAGCTTGATTACGGTTCTTCCATATAGATGCGTTACCATCTGAAACTACACGCAAGCAGTTCTGGTAACGCCATCTGTTTGAAAACAGCGAGAACTTATTAAAGATCCTAATATTGTTGGAATAGTGAAGAACTGAACGATGAAACTCGTTGTAAGTTAACTTTTTCCACTTTGTCATCCAATTTTCCCTCCCATACAAGTATTTCTCAATGAATAGAAGTTAATGAGCAAAAATACACATCGTTGAAAATTCAAATATCTCGAAACAGTTTTAACAGAGGATAAAAAGTGTGATACTGAAATCCGTAGTAGTATAGGGTGAGCCAATGTAGAATGCCAAAAGCTAAGCTGATTACAAAGAAATAGGAAAATTTCGCTAGAAACAAAAAAAAAAAGCGAGAGAGGGAACTAAACTGCTATCTGTCTTCCTCTATGGTAGTGGGTGCTGCACGATCTTTCCAAAGACGAAGAGGCTTGAAGCCTCAGAAATGCCGTTCTACAGAAGGATGCTGAGGATACCGTGGACCGAAAATGTAAACAACGACAAGGTTTTCGAGAAACGGAAAACAACGAAAATAATATTTAACATCAGGAAGAGACATTTGATGTGTCTGAGGCATATAACGAGGAAAGTGGGCTTAGAAAATCTGATACTCACGGAACAGATGACATGGGAAAGAGGGACAGGGGAAAACAACACATAACATATTTAGTGAGCTTGAGTAAATGAAGTGCGGAACAGGGCTTAGAAGAAAGAGCAGAAAGACAAAGTCTATGAAGGTAAAATATTCATATTGAGATTCTATCTAAAACTATCGCAATTACATAAAAATGAATAACATCACCACCGTAGTATCATCCATAACTTGCATAAAACAATCCAATTTCCCTTATGTACTAACGCAAGTAATAAGGACGTTTTTGATAACTCAAAAATTAAATATATTAATGCATTAGAAACAAGTAAACGCAACACTGGTCTCTTCTTCTTCTCCTTCTCCTTCTCCTTCTTCTTCTTCTTCTTCTTCTTCTTCTTCTCCTCCTTCTTCTTCTTCTTCTTCTTCTTCTTCTTCTTCTTCTTCTTCCTCCGTCTTCTTCTTCTTCTTCTTCTTCTTCTTCTTCTTCTTCCTTCTTCTTCTTCTTCTTCTTCTTCCTCCTTCCTCCTTCCTCCTCCTTCTTCTTCTTCTTCTTCTTCTTCTTCTTCTTCCTCCTTCCTTCTTCTTCTTCTTCTTCTTCTTCTTCTTCTTCTTCTTCTTCTTCCTTCCTTCCTTCCTTCCTTCCTCCTTCCTTCTTCTTCTTCTTCTTCTTCTTCTTCTTCTTCTTCTTCTTCTTCTTCTTCTTCTTCTTCTTCTTCTTCTTCTTCTTCTTCTTCTTCCTTCTTCTTCTTCTTCTTCTTCCTTCTTCTTCCTTCTTCCTTCTTCTTCTTCTTCTTCTTCTTCTTCTTCTTCTTCTTCTTCTTCTTCCTTCTTCCTTCCTTCTTCTTCTTCTTCTTCTTCTTCTTCTTCCTTCTTCCTTCCTTCTTCTTCTTCTCCTTCCTCCTCCTCCTCCTCCTTCCTTCTTCTTCTTCTTCTTCTTCTTCTTCTTCTTCTTCTTCTTCTTCTTCTTCTTCTTCTTCTTCTTCTTCTTCTTCTTCTTCTTCCTTCTTCTTCTTCCTTCTTCTTCTTCTTCTTCTTCTTCTTCTTCTTCTTCTTCTTCTTCTTCTTCTTCTTCTTCTTCTTCTTCTTGTGCCGTGTCACTTAAAGACGTAAGCAATCATAGACTTCCACTTGGTTCTGTCTCTCGGTGCTCCCAGAATTCTTCCTCTTGGCATCTCTCCCAAACCCCGCTCTGCCATCGATTTGCTCAGGTCTATCAGGTAGGTCTCGCGCTACTTTCTCCTTTCTCAGTTTTCCTCTATCTGTCCTGTGAGTATTAAGTCCTCTAGGCCCTCCTTCGTCATTACATGTCCTAGAAGCCTCATCTGCCTCTTCCTTATGTTAAATATGAGTTTTCTCCTAGATTTCATCCTCTCAAACACCCCATCGTTGGTTACGTGCTTAGTCCACAGTATCCTAAGAATTTTTCTGCTTCCTAAATCCTCTTTTTCATTCTTGAGAAGATCATCCAACATTCGCTGCCATACAGAAGGACAGATATCACATAGAAAATCCAGCAGTCTGCTCTTTGATTCAAACGATATTTTACTGTCTCTAAGTAAGTACTATGGTTAGCTTTTGAAATGCGTCCTTGGCCAAGCCAATGTGTCTTTGGATCTCAACATCACGCTTCACATTCCTCTGTCAGGACGCTTTCCAAGTATTTAAAATTCTTTACTTGTTGTATTTTAGTTTCTTATTTTCTTTGCTGATGACCATACATTCAATTATCTTGGATTTTATGCTTAGTCTTTTGTACTAGTTTTCTCCCGCTACCATTTGTATACTGTCCTGCATTCTCTTTTCCGTATCTGCTATCAACATTGTGTCATCTGCATAATAAAGTAGGCAGAAATAAGCAGAAACTCCCAAAGTATAGCATTATTTGGTTTAACCCCCTCTTCAGCCGTAATGTCTAAAAAAAATTGGAAATTTATTTTTATATTAAATTCATAAACATTTCTAACAGAATAAAAAATAACATATATTTACGTATATTTAGAGTAAATGCAGAGAAAAACCAAATGAAAAAAGAATTTAAACCCAAAAATTTAAATTATGTATTTTCATTCCTTTAAAAGCCACATATCTCTCTCTTCCGTTATATCTCCTTTGCTGTCTCCCTCCCCATCTCTCTCTCTCTCTAACTCTCTTTCTATACTTTTCTCTCAAGTGATGAGAAAGTAACCCACAAATAAAATGAGGAAGAAGAAAAGACTGAACACGAAAGATGGAAGTTTGTTGGCCTCAGCTTATTCCTCCCCCAATCGTGACAGGAGGGAAATTATATATATATATATATATATATAAAGTATACCTAGTGAGCCAACAAACCTACCAAGGTTTCACCTAAGCGGATCGTCAGGAAAGCTTTCTCTGACGATCCACTTCGTGAAGCCTTGGTAGGTTTGTTGGCTCACTAGGTATACTTTATTTATACTGCACTACGTGTGTATTGAGCGCTTTTTGTTAGTGGATTACTCGTCTCGGGTTTTTTTCTTTGGGCTACATGCTGACACGTTCCGAATCATTTTGGCTGATGTTCATGTGCTTAGCTCTTTCTTTTTTTTATAATCATTTTTCCTTCCACGTAGATCCGCGGTGGGTTTTTCGACACGAGTATAGTTATAAAATATTTCTTTATATATATATATATATATATATATATATATATATATATGGGCTTTGAAACAATATTAGGAGAAATGGTGTCAACATTTATTTCTCGTGATACGGTATTTCCTGTTATTGTATCTCTTTGTTCTTTCTTTTTCTCTTCTTGCTTTCCATTCTGTTTTTTCTGTTTCCCCTTTTTTTCTTTTTTCCCCTTTTTTCTTTTTCAACTTTTTTCTCTTCTTTGGATTAATCAAAAGTCTATCTTTTCTTTATCTTCGCTTTCCTCTTTCTTTGGGGTTCTTTTTCGTATGAGCGAGAAATTTTCGTAAATAACCGTTAGAATGTCTGTTCTAATTTGTGAGCGCCTATGTAAAATTAAATAAAAGAAAATTACTTTTTTGTGGGGGTGGTGATATTTTGATTACCTACTGTTGTACCATTTGGGTCTGACAAGCCGCGATAATAACATCAAAGCAGTGAAATATGTATTATCCATAGTAATAATCGAAAACCCTTTATAAATTATATTACTCTTAATATAAATCAATTAAATGAATTTAACATTGAGTTCTTTTGAGTTCGTCTCTTTTGGAATTTACCTGGATTACATAGCAAGTGTGCTATGTTTTATATATATATATATATATATATATATATATATATATATACAGCACTGTTTATTTTAACAAAGAGGATTATAACAAGTAGCTTTGCTAATTTCATCTGCGACAGATACTCTTCTCTTTCTTTCTTTTAGAATTCAGTTTATAAATCTCTGTTTACTTGTTGCCTATGAAAACGGGATATATTTCTTTTTTGAGTAGGTCGCTTCAGAAAATACTCAAGGTAGATTAAAAGATAATTGTTATTATTTTGTCAAAGTTCCCTGGCTTTAATTGGTTATGCTTTGTGACATATCAACATCTACGAGTAATTTAATGCCAAAAACTTTGAACACAATTTTGATTTTTTGAATATATTTTGAAAGCAATAGTTTACGTTCAAGTACTGAAAAAATGTATTGTTTGTAGTTTAATTATGAATAACTACTGTTGGTAATTTGTTTTATATAATAATTTATGGATGATGACTTTTACCATAAAATGTATTTTTATACTTTCATAGATTTTTTGTTTTTTTTTTGTTTAGGGCTTCATTATTTGTCAATAACTGGTACCATAACAGGCGCTATCACTTCAGGTAATGGGAGACCTGGAAATGACAAGAGAGGTTTTTTGCATTCTTACAAAATGTTCAATCTCACGATCAGAATCTTTGCTGCCAGATGTAGTTTATCGTCATACTCAGGACTATCCTGACTTTGAACGCTGACTGCTAAGAAATAATCCTAAAAAGGTTTACTACTTATTCCTAAATGTAAAAAAAAAGAAGCTGATTCATTGCTTTTCAAAGAACATTAGTACGAAAGACGTGATCCAGAATTAGAACTCGAATCGATGTTGGCATACATCTAGTTGAAAACTGTTCAGGCAAATTTGAAATCTTTTTTCTTGATATCTGTTTGTTGTAGTAATAAAGTCATTCGGTTTTGCAAATTGCTTTATGTCTGGATTTAGAAGCTGTCAGCTTAAATTTAGGACAGTTAAGTGCCATACATGATACATGCTTGGGCTATCATGTCTCGAATGAGACATGATTGACTGGGCATTTTCCCGCATTAAATTGCCATTAATTTCTGCGGTAGACCGCTTGCCAAACAAGGCTACAGAACCTGATTTGTTCTGCTATTTAACCCATAATTGGAGGTAGAAGCGACGGATTAACACTTTTTCGAAGCCTTTTTATTTGTGAATGCAACGGATTGGAGTTCGAACTCGACACTCCTATGTTTCGTTCTGAACCAATATCCACTACACCACAAACAGGACAACTTACAACCTTGTCAGCTTACAAGGTAACATACAAATGCATTGTTCCTTTAGGGAGTTGATGCACCTGATATTTTACAGATAAATTTTCTTTATTATTGTGAATTGTAATGAATTCATGTAAATCAAAACTTTATTTGATTATACTTCTCAGATAAGGTAGTGTTTGCATTAATTACTATGTACGGACTGTTTTCACTTTCTGAACTGTATCAACTATTCGGCCTAACTCCACTGGGCCATGTGTCCTTGAAGATAATTTAAATAATAAAAATAATAATGGCCACTCGTATTCGAGGACACCCGTCTATCAGAGCGGCTGCCTAATCCTCATTACATACTCTTGCTCAAGCACACCTGTGTTCGTTCAACACCTACAGAACTTACCTGTAATTTATACTGCAACTATGCTGAGCAGACCTTAGTTATAGTTTCTGAGTGAGAATGCGTTATCTAGCATTAACAACAGTCTGAAAAAACCATGACGCTCAAACCCTCGGTCACGATGACTTATAACTTCGAGCTAGTACAACCACTGAAGATTCACATGGCTTGGGTCAATCCGTGGTATGCTTTTAAGATCTCCTCATTCAGACCCATAACATCAAGAAATCACTATGCTTACAAATTGACCATGAGTGATTCGTACCGGGGTTTCATAGTCAGAAAGCAAACATTCTAACCACTCAGTGTGTAAATAATGTAAAAAATGGTTTGGAATTTAAACATTTCTTTCTTTTTCATTGGTTTCCACCCAACAGAATCCAATCTTTTCCTCCTTCTTCTTTGTGCCTTGTCCCTTCAGGACGTAGGCGATCATGTCCTTCCACGTCTCCCTATCCCCGGTGACACTTAGCACGCTTTCTCCAGTAACACCACGCAAAACCCGTTCTGTCATCCACCTGCTCAGGCCCTTCAAATATGTTATCCGCTGCTTTCCCCTGTCTCTTTTCCCTCTATCTTGCTTGTTAGTATTAGTTTCTCCAAGCCCTTCGTCCTCAATGCTTATCACATGAAACGTTAGCTGTCTTTTCCTGATACTCAATATTAATTTACTTTTCGTTTCCATCCTTTCCAAAACCTCATCATTGTTCACAGGTTCGGTACATGATATCTGCAGCATCCTTCTGTACAACCGCATTTCAGTTGCTTTCATGATATTGTCCAGCATTCACTGTCATATTGAAGAACTTACAATACATAGCAGCCCAGTACTCTCTTCTTGGTTTTCTGTCTCTTAATACTTTACTCAACTTCTGGAACGCGTCCTTCGCCATGCCAATTCGCCTTCGAATCTCTGTGTCGCATATTCCATCCCTAGTCAGAACACTTCCCAGATAATTAAATTTTTGTACCTGCCTGATTTTACTATCCCCAACCTGTATTTGGCATTTTGGGCTGCTCTCTTTGCTGATGACCATGCACTCGGTTTTCTTGCAGTTTATTTGTAGCTCTTTTCTTGTCACCCTCTTCAGCTACATTTTTTAGGAGGTCTTGTAGTTTCCTTTCCGTGTCTGCAATCACCCCTGTTTCATCTGCGTACCTTATGTTGTTCAAATTGTGGTCTGCGATGACAAATTCTGGCATAACATTTAGGGTCCTAAGAATAGTCTTGCTGTAGAAGTTGAATAGATCCAATCTACCTGGGCAGAAAAGAAATGTAGTCCTGCCTTTTCAAATTACTATAGTGATTTGGCATTTTGGGTTGCTCTCTTTGCTGATGACCATGCACTCGGTTTTCTTGCAGTTTATTTGTAGTCCTTTTTTGTCACTCTCTTCAGCTACATTTTGTAGGAGGTCTTGTAGTTTCCTTTCTGCAATCATCCCTGTTTCATCTGCATACCTTATGTTGTTCAAATTGTGGTCTGCGATGACAAATTCTGGCATAACATATAGGATCCTCAGAATAATCTTGCTGTAGAAATTGAATAGATCCAATCTACCTGGACAGAAAAGAAATGTAATCCTGCCTTTTCAAATTACGATAGTGAGCTGCGCAGATAAAACTAGAATTCGATCTCAGTTTCCTGCTTCCACGCCAATAACCATTCAGGCAACTCGTAAACCTTTCACTTAAACTGTATTTGTTACAATAATAAAGCTATTCGTAATGACAGGGACAGCAGTAGCAGTCTATTGCTAGCATAAAATCCCCACTAATGAGAACGCTACTCGTTATAGAATATTAACTGATGTCTGCAATATGAATAAATATGCTTTGTTGAAACGGCTTTCAGTTGCGCGAACAAAAGAAAGCAGTGGTGTAGGCGATTTGAAATTAAAGAATTTAGATACAAACTCTTTCTGCGTAATTACAAACTATACCGGTAATAAAGGGATTTAAAACAGTTCAATTACCTCTTTGTATCAGCCTCACCGTAATTGCTGTCACTATTTAATTCTTATAAAATCTCCGATACACGTTCTGTATATGATCATCATCTCGTAAAAGAAAGATTTAGGCTTTCAATATCTTCCATTTATTTCTCTTTATTTCTCTTTTCTTATTTCACTTTCCCTTTCTTTAGGATGTGCGTTGTGGTGCAGTGGATATCGGCTCGGAACGAGAAATCGGGGAGCCGAGTCCGAATTCCAGCTGAATTCATTGCATTCACTTACGCGCAAATACCCTTGGGAAAGGTATTAATCCGTCTCTTCCTTCCAGTTATGGGTTAAATAACAGGACAGATTGGGTTCTATAGCCTTGGCTGGCAACCAGTCTACCGCAGAAAGCAATGGCAACCTACTGCGGGATAATCTTCTGCCCAGTCATTCATGTCTCTTTCGAGACATGATCGCCCAATCGTGTATCACGTATGGCACTTAACTGACTGACCCTTTCTTACTTTCTATCTATTTATTTTACTCTCTTCTTTTCTCTCGCTCTCATAATACCTGCTTATCTATCAGTTAACATCCACCTCTCTTTTTACTTCTGGTAATTCACAACTCTCTCTCTCTCTCTCTCTCTCTCTCTATATATATATATATATATATATATATATTATCGCCTCATTTTTTCTTCTTTTAAATTTTATTTTATTGTCCGTTCTTTACTCTTGGATGTTCGTTGTAGTACAGTAGATATCGACTCGGGACGACAAATCAGGGTGCCGAGTTCGATATTACATTTGAATTCCTTGCATTCACTGAGGCATAAATACCTTTGGGAAAGATATTAATCCGTATCTTCCTCCCAGTTATGGGTTAAATAATATGACAGACTGGGTTCTATATCTGTTGGGCCACCTTTCCTATTACTCTAAAGATGAACACTTCCACAGACTATTTATAGTAGTATTCATACTACTACATGGGAAGGACTACGGTGTATTACAGGAGATCTAGTCCTGAGGTTTATCACATTGCTAAGTCTCACGTTTTCTTATTGTCTCTCATTCTCTCGTATTCAACTAACCGTATTGTTACGACGTTACACTAACCTTCTATGTACATATTTCTCTTCTACAATATATTGCAGTTATACCTTGTGTTGTGTTATTGTTTGGATATAACCCCAGATCCACAAAAATATCCTTGGCTTGCAACCAGTCTACCACAGAAAGTAATGCCAAACTACTGCCGCAAAATCTTCTGCCCAGTCAGCCATGTCTCTTTCGAGACATGATCGCCCAAAAGCGTGTATCACATATAACACTTAACTGACTGAATTTTCTCGGAATTTATCTTACTTCTTCTGATTTCGTTTCCGCTTTAGTATTTTTTCCGCGGACCCCAAGAATTTGGCTCACACGGGACTTAAGGCATATAAAAGCAGGTTAAACAGCGAGTAATTTTTTGAACGAGTTTGAGTAATTGGATAGTAAACAGAAAATTGAGAGATGGTGAAGCTACTTATTGCAAAAAAATAGGAAGTTATGGAGAGCCATTACATTTCACTTTAATGCTCATGGATCGTAACAAAAACTGTCACTCAGTGTAAGCTTTCGGTGATCGGTTGATTTTACATGTACGCTCTTGTTAACTTATAACAATGTCGATTAATATCTATTTTACATCCGGCACACGGTGATTGTGGTGCAATGGATATCGGCTCGACACAACAAATTGGGAAGCTGAGTTCGAATTCTAGTTGAATTTCTTTCATCCACTTACGCAGAAATACCCTTGGGAAAGGTATTAATTCGTTTCTTCTCTCCAGTTATGGGTTAAATAATAGGACAGATTGGATTCTATAGCCTTGGCTGGAAACTAGTCTAACACGGAAGCAATGGCAACTTACTGCGGGATAATCTTCTGTCCAGTCAGTAATGTCTCTTTTGAGACATGATCGCCCAAAGCGTGTATCACGTATGCCACTTAACTGAGTGACTGACACGGTGATGATCAAACTTACTACACAGTAGAAATGGTCTATCACACTCATCCCTTTAAACATTGCTCCAAGCTGAGGTGCCTAGTGTGAAAATATAATAATGATAACAATAATAACATAAAAATAGAAGATACTTACCTATTGACATGGCAATCCGTGCACATTGTAATGTATCTTGGAGATCTTAAAAAAGTCTATCAAAATATAAGGACTTTAAAGTGGAAATCTAAAAAGTCTGATACAGGAGGACATTAACACTTCTAGTTGTGATTGGAGTCGTCGAGTTGATAGAAAAAAGTTGCGATACATTCATTAAAGGTGTCCCTGGTAGCCTATAGGTTAATGAAATAGAGAAACTCTATTCTCTAGTACAGCTGTTAAATATTCGCTGGACGATATTGCTGAGCAACATGAAATTTTTGGCATTGAAGTTTATTTACGTGACTCAGATATGTTGAAATTAGAGTGAAATGTATTTTGTTGAAAAATGTCAGCCAGGTGTACAAAAGGGAAAACATTTCCGGATTGGGAATTTTATTTTGTCTACCAAGGTCATATGCCAACTCTTGCCCCAGATACAGGTTTGTACCTGAAGATAGCTGTTAAATCAGACCAGCTATGACAGCAATATTCAAATCATGTTTTGTAAATTAAGATGAGCTGCAGTATCCCGTTTAGTACCAGATAAAATTGTCAGTTGTTTGATATGAACAAATTGGCACCTTGTGAATCTCTGTTTATAAGCGAGGAAGCATTGCGGCAAACTGTCGAGTGGGCTATTTTATTAATCATGACGGTTACGACAGCCAAGGAGATTTAGGAGACAAAACTACATAGTTGGGAAGGTTGTACATGGTAGACAGTCTGAGCGGGTTAGATTACCAAATTATTTGTATCATGGTAAGTACTGGACTCTATAAAACAACATTTCTATATTGACGTATTGCTGTTTAATTTTTTAATAACGATTATAATAGTAATAATAAGGGCTGATTATTAATCTTGAAAGTTAAGACAGCCAAGGAGACGTGGAAGAAAAATGAGGTACTTTGGAACATCTTGTATAGTAGTCAGTCTGAGTGGATTGGATTATCCGATCTGAATGCTTTTTTTAAATCTAGGTTCTACATGAAAGTTTTCTTTAATCAAAATCTTTTACTATATAACTCCCATTTGTCTGAGATGTATGAACTTGTTATACACTCAACCGAACCTGTGAGTACTGGACGTTGTAACTCTTGTAATAATAATAATAATAATAATAATAATAATAATAATAATAATAATAACAGTAGTAGTAGTAGCAGTAGCGGTAGTAGAAGTAGTAATATTAGCAATAAAATAATAATCTCACATATTTCCGATTATTCAACCACACTGCTTGTCGCAGGTAGCAATTCACCCACCAAACCCCAGCCGGGTAAATCTGCATTGTCTGTGACAAATGCAATCAACATCTAACTGTCTAACGACTAATCGACCCACACGGCCCCGCAACATTCCGCACTTGGTTTGGACTGGGTGTGCCCTGGTTCAAAGGAGTCAGTGTCTTTGTGAACGAAGTGAAATTGTCCTCATTTCATGGCAAATCATTCTTCATTACGACCAAATACAAAAGAAGGATACGTGACTGCAACTGTCGTCGTTCGGATTACATTTGCAAACGCATGGAATTATATTCTTCTGTTCTCTCGCTTGCTTGATTGTTTACTTGATTTTTCTAATCCTGGCGAAAAATAAAATTAACGTTTGGGAGAGATTAAAAGAACCCTAATGTCATATTCGATGAAACGATTTCAAAAGATACTATTTCAGATGTTTATCGAGCGAGGCATTTTTTTTTCTTCTAATAATTTTTTTTTAATTTTTATTAAAAAAAGAGGGGTAATATATAAGTCGAATGCATAAACGACGCAGTTGTGGCCGAGTGTTTAGAACGTTCGCCTTTTGACGATGAAGCTAGAGTTTGAATCTTACCATAGTCGTTCTGTCAGGAAGATGAAGTCTTGATGTTATCGGTCTGGCGGAGGCAATCCCCGCGTGCGGCACTTTTGGGAAGTGCCTGAAAAACCATGCTTGACCCAAGCCATGTAAGTGAAATTGTGTAGACGGTTTCCTTTCAAAAGCCGTTGATGGTTGTGTTAGCTCGAATTCACAAGTCATCGTGACCGAGGGTTTGAGCGTCATGGCTTTGTTCAGATTTCAGTTTGTTCATGCCCGATAACGCGCTCTTACCCAGAAATTGTAACGAAGATCCGCTCAACATAGTTGCAGTATGAACCACAGGTGACTTATCTGGGTGTTAAACACAAGTATGCCTGAACAAGCGTCTGCAATGAGGATTAGCTAGCCGCCCTTGTAGACAGGCATCCTCGGATACCAGTCGCTAGCCATACGTATATATAAATGGTTCTTCTTCTATGTGCCTTGTGCGTTAAGGACGTAGGCAATCATGGCCTTCCGCCTTTCTCTTTCCCTGGTTGACCTTAGCACGCTTTCTCCTCTTACATCACACAACCCCCTTTCTGCCAGTCAGGTTAGTCAAGTACGTTACACGCTGTTTTTCTCTGTCTTTTCTTCCCCCTACCTGACCTGTTAGTATCAGGTTATCCATCCCTCTTTCCTCATTGCATGTCCTAACAACTTTAGCTGTCTCTTTCTGATGCGCAGTATTATTTTCCTTTTTGTTTCCATCCTGTTCAAAACTTTATCATTGCTCACATGCTCAGTCTATGATATCCGCAGCATACTTCCGTTGATCCACATTTCAGTTTTTCTTTCATCTTCGATGGGATTTTCCAGCATTGACTGTCATATTGAAGAACTTACATCACATATCAATTCCGTACTCTCTTCTGTGTTTCTAGTGAAATTTTCCTGTCTCTTGATACTCTACTCAGCTTCGGGAATGCGTTCTTTGCCATGCCAATTCGCCTTTGGATCTCTATGTCACACGTTCCGCCTTCTGTTAGAACTCTTCCTAGGTAATCAAATTTTTGTACCTGCTTTATTTTAGTATCCCCCACCTGTATTTGTCATTTTGGTCTGCCCTTTCTGCTGATGACCATGCATTCTGTTTTCTTGCAGTTTATTTGTAATCCTTTCTTGTCACTCTCTTCATCTACCTTCAGTTGGAGGTTTTGTAGTTTCCTTTCCGTGTCCGCTATCAACACTGTGCCATCTGCGTACATTATGTTGTTCAAATTGTGGCCTCCGATGACAAATCCTGGCATAACATCTAGAAACCTCAGAATAGTCTTGCTGTAAAAGTTAAATAGATCCAGTGGAATGGAACATCCTTGTCTTACGCCGCTTTCTATCTTTGTATATCTGCTGAATTCGTTACCTGCCAGTAGAGATTCCTGATTGCTTTAATGTCTTTCCCAAATATGTCGAGGTTGCTGAACATTTCTATCATTTCTTTGTGGCATATTTTGTCGAACGCCTTCTCATAATCGATAAAACATAGATACATTTCCTTTCTCATTTGTATTGCCCTTACTATTATTATTTAGAATGTCTCTATCCACTTATAAATAATTCTAGCCATGCTTGCGGATAAAATATTTTCTTGCTAATGGGTCCAGAGGATGTGCATTGTGGAGAATTGAATATGAAGCCGAGTTCAAATTCCAGTTGAGTTCGTTGCATTCACTTACGCACACATACCCTTGAAAAAGAGATATTAATCCGTCTATTTCTTCCAGTTATGGGTTAAATAATAGAACAGATTGGATTCTATAGCCTTGGCTGGCAACCAGTCTACCACAGAAAGCAATGGCAACCTACTGCGGGATAATCTTTTGCCCAGTCAGTCATGTCTCTTTCGAGACATGATCGCCCAAAGCGTGTATCACGTATGACACTTAACTGTCTGAATGGGCCCATATTCTTAACTTAATAATTTTATCAGCAAATTCGCTATTATTTTTTAAATATCGTTCTTAACAAAACAAATTTCAATCCAGTTCGCATCCACTGTTCAAGAAATTATTTTCCTTAAATTCACATTCATTTCTCCTAAAATTATTTTCACGAAATTTGCATGTCATGTTTTTCAAATATTTTAAACATGAAATATGCATTTATTTATAGGGAAAAATGTTTTTGAGCCTTTTAAATAATTTTCAAGCAGAGTTAATTTTAAGCGTGTTCGCATTCATTTTTAAATAGATTATTTTCATTAAATCCAAATTCATTTTTCCCAAGATTGTTTTCATCAAACTTGCATTCATTTTCCAAAAATTCATTTTCGCCAAATTCGCATTAATCGTCAGCCATCTTATTATCCAAGGAAAATATGAATCGACTACGTTCTCATCACTCTCCGCTGATATAATTGCATCCAGTTATTTTATGAACATTTTATTACTGTGTGTGGATGTGCGTTGTGGTGCAGTGGATATTGGCTCGAAACGAGAAATCAGGGAGCTGAGTTCGAATTCAGGTTTAATTCATTACATTTACTTATGCGCAAATACCCTTGGGAAAGGTATTAATCAGTCTTTTCCCTCCTGTCATGGGTTAAATAACAGGTCAGATTGGGTTCTATAGCCTTGGCTGGCAACCAGTCAACCGCAGAAAGCAATGGCGACTTACTGCGGGAAAATCTTCTGCCCAGTCAATCATGTTTCTTTCATTAAAGTAATTTCGCAGAATTATCAAATTGTACGAGAGTGAATTTGTTTTTATTTTTTCATTAATTCAGTAATATACAATTGTTATAATATATCAAACAGCTTTTCACTCATTGACATAGTTTCAGAAAGCAAATATTTATTTCGTATTCAGACTTTTGAGAGAGAATAACCCTAGGGGCTAAGAGATCATTTGAAATAGAACTTGTCGTTAATATATAAGGTGCGATGGATAAACTATCGAAAAAATTCCGTTCTTTGTCTTCATAGAGGTTAGCATTAACCATTCTGATGAAAGGCAAACATGTTATTTAAGAATATTGTAAATCTTTTTTATTATTTTGAAAAGCTGTTTATATGAAATGAAAAACTTTTAAAAATTTTCTGAAACATTTTGCTTTTCATCAGCGTCCCTCCAGAGAGATAAATCACGACGACTTCTCGTTTTTCCATCCTCTCATTACTTGGAAATTATGAGTGACGGGGAATATTGTATCAATGACTAAGGTGGAAGAACAGTTACGCACCGAACATTTGCGTCACGGACAATTGTCTGCAGACAATTGCATACTAGACCATTTACACCCCTAGACAAATAAATACGTGAGTAATTGCTTAACTCTGGCAGTTTTGTGAAGTTACCATTTTCCCCTAAGATCTGCTAATTGCAAGCCAACTTTTAATTCTTCTAAAAAATCAACAGCATAGTTAACATAACAGCTCTGTTAGCAAAAAAGAAAAAAAATGCAAATAAGAATGATGGCGCTATTAAGTAAGCATACTTCTTAAAATATGATAAATCTCTTAAAAAGGATAGCTCACAACTGTAAAACTACGATAATTTTCAATTTTTAAATATTGTAAGCATTTTTAATCTGTCAATGCATTTATAACAAAAAACTAGCAGTATAACCCGGCGTTGCTCGAGTGCAATGAAAGCTTTAAAACTAATCCATGGTCCTGGAGCTCAGACGCTTTGGACGTTGGCACGAAAGACTAAAAAGTAATAGTTGTTCCCAGTTAAAGCGAAACCGGAGACCGAAAGAAAAATGAATGGATGTAAGTCAAATTTTGATTTCCTTTGTATCGATAACAAATAAGTCTTTTTCTGAATTTTGAAGGCTAGATAAGTCCTCTGAGTAAATGGTATCATGGATGAGACTAAGAACTACAATTATACCTACTTAGAGCCAAACCCGAAACAAAGAGTAAAATAAAAGGGCTGAAAAAAATACAGACATACAGGCAGATAAACAGACACACACTCATAAACACCTTGCCTTATATATATATATATATATATATATATATATATATATATATATATATATTATCGATTTTCTGCACTATTGTAAAAACTGCAACCTTGAAACTTCTGAATATCCTTTCTTATGTCTTTGCCTATGAGTGCATCAAATTTGATTTAAATCGGACCACTCCTTCTATAACCCGATTTTTTCGATTATCGATTTTCGATATTTATCGGGGGTACCTCGACACAAAACCTAGCTAAGAACACTCGTTTAAATTTTCAAGAAAATCGGTTCAGCTGTTTCGGAGTCTATAGGTAATGGACACACACACAGACACACAGGGAGACAAAGTTCCATTTATAAATAAGTTTAAATGAATTTGTAATTTGTTTTACTCTATTCTATTTTTAAAAATCTGCGATTACTACCTATAATATTTCAACATTTATGGTAATTGTCTTTAAAGGCTTCAAAAATAATCTGACGTGCGCAATTATCCATGGAAACATTTGTCTAACGAAGAAAATGTTTTGGTACGCAATTGTTTCGTACACAATTTTCCAGGACGCAAACGACTGCTTTGCAATTGTTCTAGCAACAATTACTAATCATTCTCTTGTATGGCATTTAAACTATGAATTTGAATGCATTAATTGCGTTGTGGTGCAGTGGATATCAACTAAGGACGAGAAATCGGGGATCCGAGTTCGAATTCCAGTTGAATTTGTTGCATTCACTTACGCACAAATACTCTTGTGAAAGGTATTAATCTGTATCTTTCCTCCTGTTATGGGTTAGATAAAAGGCTAGATTAGGTTTTATACCCTTGGCTGTCAACCAGTCTCCCGGAGAAAGTAATGGCAACTTACGGCGGGATACTTTTCTGCCCAGTCAGTCATGTGTCTCTCGAAAGATTATCGCTCAAGCGTGTATCACGTATGGCACTTGATTAACGGTAAGATCTCATCATTTTACGATAAAAAATGTGAGATATAATAGTAAGATCTATGGTAATAGTTTCTGGTCTCGATTTACATAGTTGCAGTATGAACCACAGGTGACTTATCTGGGTGTTAAACACAAGTATGCCTGAACAAGCGTTTGCAATGGGGATTAGCTAGCCACCCTTGTAGACAGGCATCCTCGGATACCAGTCGCTAGCCATACGTATATATAAATGGTTCTTCTTCTATGTGCCTTGTGCGTCAAGGAAGTAGGCAATCATGGCCTTCCTCGTCTCTCTTTCCCTGGTTGACCTTAGCACGCTTTCTCCTCTTACATCACATAACCCCTTTCTGCCAGTCAGAACGTTACACGCTGTTTTTCTCTGTCTTTTCTTCCCCCTACCTGACCTGTTAGTATCAGGTTATCCATCCCTCTTTCCTCATTGCATGTCATAACAACTTTAGCTGTCTCTTTCTGATGCGCAGTATTATTTTCCTTTTTGTTTCCATCCTGTTCAGAACTTTATCATTGCTCACATGCTCAGTCTATGATATCCGCAGCATACTTCCGTTGATCCACATTTCAGTTTTCTTTCATCTTCGATGGGATTTTCCAGCATTGACTGTCATATTGAAGAACTGACATCACATATCAAGTCCGTACTCTCTTCTGTGTTTCTAGTGAAATTTTCCTGTCTCTTAATACTCTACTCAGCTTCGGGAATGCAGTAAAAATATTTATTCTATAGACGCTCTTCCAAAGCATATTTTCTTGGATGTAATTCTGTTCTTTTATATGTAAAATTCTGAAAACGAGTTAAGAGTACGAAAATCAATGGAACAGACTTCGATCCTTTGTGCATAATCATATATAAAATTCCCTCATGGTAAATTAGCAAAGTCATATTTATTGTGTAGTTATATTAAATAACTAATCCCAAGAGGGATCTGAATTCAAAATGGCAGATAATGTAACCGTAAACTTGACGCCACAACTTATAGATAATAATTAGGTTCGTCTATTGTCTAACTTACACCCCTTCCCAGTATTTTGGACAGAGTTAGAGGTTCCTCGCTTTCTTGTTTAGAATAGGGCTTCCAGGTTCCTGCATGTAAATTATTCTCTCCTGCTTCCACTCCCAGCAAGCCTCTTGGAACTTAGTGACACTGTTGCCTCACTTGGGGTGAAATAATTTTAAAAAGTAAGGTTAAGAAAAAGGATCTGGAGATTGCCATGAACAGTAATGTCTGGAATTTATATGGCATTTCAAAAAGCAAAAATAAAATCTCACCGGCGATATGATTAAAAAGAAAATGTGTCTGGTGTCGCTATTGTGGAATAGTTAAGACTATGTAAAATTTGCCGATATTTTATAGATTGTAGTTGATTGCAATGTGAATGAATTAAGTATATGATACTGACATCATAACCCCAGCAATAAATGATGCGTTACTTTAAGTGCAGAAAATTTAGAAGAAATAAATCTCTGAAATCCAAATCCTGGAGAAGGCAACGTGGAGACGATTTAATTGTCTGATGTAAGCAATTCACATATAATAAAAATTTATTGCATTTAAAATGTGTTGTACTCTTAGTAAAAGAGAGCGGGGTCTGATAATATCTTCAATCCGATAAGGTCACTTTGATCTAAACTTATTTATAAATGGAACTTTGTCTCTGTGTGTGTGTGTGTCTATGTGTGTGTATGTATCCGTTACCTATAGACATCGAAACGGCTGAACCGATTTTTTCGATTATCGATTTTCGATATTTATCGGGGGTACCTCGACACAAATCTAGCTAAGAACACTCGCAGACGCTTATAGTACATCTGTGCAAAATTTCAAGAAAATCAGTTCAGCCGTTTCGGAATCTATAGGTAACGGACACACACACAGACACACACACACAGAGACAAAGTTTCATTTATAAATAAGTTGAGATATACGATGCTTGCACTTGCGATGAAAGTAACTTTGAACTACTTATTGAGACAAAAGCTTTAAAATTTCTTAATTCGTCTCAATTTTGCATTCTCTATGAAAATGTAAGATTAACATTCGCATTTTAGATGCTTGATGTTTTTTTTTATTACTGAAAGATCAATAATGCCTCGCAGGTAACAAAAAAGTTCAGTGTATGGTGAAGTATCTTTCGCAGACAGGATTGTTTGGGAGTGGTTCAAGTTTAGAGCTAATATTGTAGCATTATTCACAAAAAAACGCTTAGGAACCTCTCCCCTAGTACAGATGACGACCAAATGAAAACATTTATCAATAATAACCCACATTAAACAACGTGGGAAGTGATAAAAATACGAGAATTATCAAAATTCACCATCCATAAACATTTAGGGAATACTGGATACTCAAATCACTACAATATTCGGCTACCATATGATCTGAGTGAAAATAATTGTGTGATTTGTTGTATAAGCGCAATGAAAATATGCACCCTTTTTAAAGCAAATTGTGACGAGTAATGCGAACTGAATTGTTTACAACAATGTTAAGCGAAAATGATCTTGGAGTAAAAGATATGAATCATTTTTAGCCACTCCTGAAACAGACATTCTTCCTAAGAAGATCATGCTGTGCATCCTCTAGAAGTATTGGAAAAGAATCTTGTATTATGAACCTTTGTCCAAATAATCAGTCAATTGATTTTGAAAAAGAATTGTACGAATTAAAAGTAGCAATTGGAGAAAAAAGCAAAAACGCTAAACATTTGTGAACAGGAAAGTTCTTGTTTTCTTTCAAAATAATGCTGGACCTCACCAATTTTTAGTAACCCGGCTAAAATTGTTGCAGCTTGGGTGAGATGTGTTACCGCCATATTCACTAGACATTGCTCTGTTTGATTTTTATTCAGTCAGGTCCGAGCAAAATAATCTGAATGGTAAAAATTTTAATTTTTTCCATAACATAAAAAATACACCTATGAGTTCTTTTCCGAGAAATCATTGAAATTCTGGGAAGATGGAATCTTTAACTTGAAAAGAAAATGGAGAAAAGCTATGCAACATTTATTTGAATAAATATTTAACGGCATAATTTTGTTTGATGTTTTAATGTTCCTAAAAATCGACATGATCTTTCCGGATAACCCAATAGTTTGTCGTCGTACCAAGGACGTAAAAAATAGATTCTCTAGAAAGTTTCAAGTTCAATTTTCAATATAGTTGCCACTTAATGATACCAGATTTGATTGCAAAATAAACTTTCTTTGAAAAAAAGTTGGTTTTAGTCATTTTCCCTCTGCTGTGAAGTTTCCTCTCCACGCAATTTCTATAAATATTTCTTAGTAATTGTTTGGACGGCCTCTTCGCGGTAGATTTTTGTTTTGTTCCCCGAAGGCCTTTACTCTTTCAAATCTTCCCAATACATCCTTAATTCCGTGGAAAAGTATATGCTGATCTCAATTCGATAATTGTTTATAGAAGAAACGTACCTTTTTTCATGTTATCGACCAAAAACCAATCGGAGTATATCTCACCCCTTACCACCGTCGTCATTTCTGATTCACCGCTGAATGAACTGAGACGTATGATACTGAATTCGTTATGTTCATTCACTTTGCCAGCGATTACTCCGTGAGTTGTTGCGTTTCGGAACTCATTTTCTGCGCATTAATCGCAGGATGGAAGTACAACGACAGAGAAATCGTAAAACTACGCGTGACTTCAGTCTACAGTGAATGACTATTTTGAACCGTGGTTACGAGGTGAGAGAAACAAGTCTCATATTTTTCAGCTCGATAAAATGAAAAAAAGGTAGGTTTCTTCAATAAACAATTACCGATTTGAGTTCAGCATATACATTTGCACGGAAATAGGAATGTTTTGGAAAGATTTGAAGGGGCAAAGGCCTTCGGGGAACAAAACAAAAATTAACCCTCTTCTCTATAGTGTCTAGACTTAATGAATTCTAGCGCAGATCTAGAAGAGTGACGTGCCCTCATCAATTAACGCTTGAGTGAGTTAGATCTACAAGGTGGGGAAGACGTTATGAAATAAAAAATATTCAATTTACCAATATGAAGGAAAAAAAATCAAAAATAGTTATTCTAATTTAGTTTTATAGACATCGGTCTTCAATTTGCCAGGTTCCTAGTCAATGTGACCCCTTTGGCCTTAATTAATTCTGAAGATGCTTGAAAAAAGACGGGGCCGAGGCACGCAGATTTTTCTGGTCGATATTTGCCCATACACAAAAGAGAGCTCGCTTCGAACCATCCAGGTTTTTGTGTGTTTTGCACATCCATTTGAATTGAGGATAGACCATAGTGTGTAGTCCATAGGATTTATATCTGGCGATAATTTTCAGTTGTTTATCAGTTGCAGGGTTGCTCATTCCAGATCCATGGAGATCAATTATTGTTACACGTTGTTTATGCATGCTGTTCAAACTGTAATGATTTCAAATAATCAAGGTTTTTATCAGACACTTGTAAAATATAAGCAAAACATTAATACAAACCCAAACTTAAATTAAGAGAAGTTCAAAATTGAAAATAAAGACGTTGGAAAACATATTTCCCACTCTGTAAGTGTAAATTTCTAACATTTTCTTTACCTGCTCTTTCCAGTGAAATATACTGTTCAAAAATTCAAATGCAATTTTCTTTTTGATTGCTCTTCTAGTATTCTCCCTAATCTATAATGGTCTCTGTTTTCTAATTATTCCACACCATGTAACATTCTGTGTCTTAGTGACTTTACAACCTTACCGAAAGGTAAATTCAATTAATTAAATGAATAAAATAAGTTCATTTCACTTTACTGTTTACTGGATCATTTGCTTCTGCCAAAGCTACCTTTGCAGGATCGATATATGTTGACATTTAGCAATTATTTCAATTTAGATCTGTGACAGATGAATTGCTTAACAATATACTATTTTAATTTAACGATACCATAGTGTAATGATGCTACAACTGAACGGAATTATTGGAATTAAAATTTTCGATATCAGTGCAAGATTATTGGATGTAATTCATTTGAACTTGACTGCCTCAGGCCATATCAAATCGCAAATCTGTCATACGAAGATTACGACTTCAGATCATTCACGTAAAGTTACAAGAAATATAGCAGGTAGCATAACATCGTAAATACTTCAGGAGGGAAGTTTTGAAATGATGTGCAGGGTTATCGATGACTTATACCAAACTTTTACATTGATAATTAAACAACAGTCACTTACCATTCGTTCAATAATGTTTATTTTTTTAAAATTTCTATATATTTCTTTAAAATAAATGAGGGATCAATAGACTACATGATTGTGTGAGATAGTACAAACAAGATTTTTAGCTTTGATAGATGATCTAATTTCCACTATTTAAACTTTTCTCACTTATATCCTAGTCGCGTTGAGTGAAATGATAAATAAACGTGCGGCGACTATAAAAATTAAAGCTGAAAATAATTGGCTTCTCTATATGTTAAGGACTCATTAATTTACATATACGCTTATATGTGCGTTATGGTGCAGTGGATGTCGACTCTGAACTACAAATCGGGGTGCCGATTTCGAATTCCAGTTGAATTCCATGCATTCTCTTACGCACAAATACCCTTGGAAAAGGTATTAATCCCTCTCATACCTCCAGTTATGGGTTATATAATAGGACAGAATGGGTTCTATAGACTTGACTGGCAACCAATCTTAGTAAGAAAAACTTTTCTTTTATAATCAAATCGCCGCAAGCAAGGCTTTTTATTGCCACTATTTGCAAGGGGTTACATAGGAGGAAAGTTATGAGAAAAGTGACAGGTTATAGGGAGTGTCAGGAAGTGGGTAAGAGAAGGATGAGAATATTGGTGAGAGTGGAGTGGACGGAGAAAAAAAGCATGAGAGAGAGGATGCAGGTTAATGAGATAGGAGATGACTATTGACTTTACATTTAAATTCTTGGAGTATAGCTGTCGGGGAAGCAAGTAAGTGGAAGGGAATTTCACAGGCGGGAAGTGCAAGAAAAGAAGCTGATGGACTAAAATTTGCGTTTACAATTTATTGGTTTCACAGTAAAAGGGTGAAACGTAGTTGCTAATCTTGTTGGTCGAGTAAATTTATATATAGGGGGCACCAGGGAGCTAAGTTCATCGTAGCAGAAGCCGTGAAAGTATTTGTAGAAAAGACACAGGGCAGCCACATTGCGCCGGTGAGAAAGTGACTTTTCCCACAGACGCTATGTCCCAAGCTTATGGCTACTCTATCATTATTTCTATGTCAAATGACCACGAGCTTTTTCTCTTTTATCCGCGATTCTAAACTTTCTCAGCTAAGACACGCCAGACAACATTCACACTTTCGGGTCTCCTTCATTGTTGCTGTATTTAAAATATAACAGAAAACTTCCACTCAGAAAGCATTTTCCAAAGTACTGCTACATTTTAATAAAGACCCCGCCTGGACGCTTCTCTGAACATTACACTCTTCAGTGCAAGGATCAATCGTTCTTCATCTTTCGTATACTTATAATCTTCACTACTTATAATCGCTTTCATCATATCGCATATCTTCTATGTCATAATAATCTAAGAGTAATTCTCTAATCTGAGTGGCTGTAATTTATTTCGTAAATAAAGAGAAAAAGTATTTGAGTATTAATGTATCTAATCATTGAAATTTTTTCTGGGAAAATAAGAAGTCCTACTAGCATTAATTACCGGTGGCCACAATCTTCAAAAACAAAAGAAAGGACGACCTAGTTAAAATCTCTGGAGCACATAACGAGGAAGAAGAGTGTTGTGGATTCCGGGTGAGGAATCACACAAAATAATGAACAACAAACCAGATAATTGAGATAGAAAAATAAGTTATATTAAACGTAACGATAGAAACTTGAACGCAGGGTAGTAATCCAGGAATACGATTAGTAGGAATATATATAAGTCTTTCATATGAAGCCGTGCTAGAATTAGTATGTCCACGTCGAATTGACGGGTGCTGTGTAATATTATTTTGATTGAGTGGAGCTCAAAGCTACAATGACTACTGACGCGGTATTTTCTGTAAACTTCGGTATCGTTCGGTAGGTTACTCTTACGATGTCTCTACTGTTCTATCTATGGCAGGAGTATATTTATGCTCAAGTTGAGTCCATTAAAATAGTAAAAGGGGAGATCCCACAACAACGAGCTTTAAAAATCTGATACTCACAGGAAATATTGAGGAAAAGAGCGACAGAAGAAATCTGCGGTTATCATATTAAAGGAGAATTGTAGCGTAATATAAGAAAGATGTTGAAGAAAGCGGTTCTGAGCCAACAGACATGCCTTACTGTGACTTTCGTAATCAACCGCGTTTAGTAAATATTTTAGAAATGTTTAAACTATCTGAATAACTAGGTATTCGAGGATCACAATATCATCTTCCTTTTCTTCACTTGTTATATTCCAATATCACATTTTTTTTAAAAAAAGTTCCTTTTTAGTATTTTTCTCTTTAACAGCATCTAATATATTTCGATAACAACGAAATAGCTAGCTAATAGTTATTTAATTTCCTCACCCTCTTAGTTCATGCCTGTAAGAATTCTCTGCAGGGTTTATCCATTTATGTTGAACATGTACGTCTTATGAACGACCAAAATATACCCACAGATTAACTTTAAACAATTAATCTCTATGTTGCATTCTTTATGTGAGTCGTCTCTTTCCATTTGTCGATGTATTTGATAAAATGTTATCAGTAGGTATACGGAAGACTTAATTTTGCGTTTTCAGCGTGCGTGTGTGCGATTATGTTCAAATGATATAACACGCGGCTTTGTGACCGCGTGTTCGCGCGATGAATCGCGCATCCGTGAGTCTCGTCGCAGCGTTGTAAATGGAGGCGAAAACCTGTTCAATTATTTACGTTTATTTAGATATATGCGTAAGGGAACTAAGTGAATGCTGTAGACAGATTGCGCGTGTATGCGTGCGCAAAAATAAAATTTACATTAATGAAAGAAACAAGTTGTTTCGATGCATATAAGTGTATATTTTGAAAGAAAGAAATACAAAAAATTAGTGGGTATGTATTTTGACTCTATTGGTTAAAAAGTCGATAAAGAAAACATATCTGATATAAATTCACGTACATTAATTAATTATTTGTTTTATAATCATATCGACCCAAGTAAGGCATTTTACTGTCACTGTTTTACATGAAGTTACACAGGAGGAAAGTTATGAGAAAATGTGACAGATTATATGGGGGTGTTAGGAAATGGGTCAGAGAAGGATGAGAATATTGATCAGAGTGGAGTGGACGGAGAAAGAAGCACGAGAAAGAGGATGCAGGTTAATGAGATAGGAGATGACTATTGACTTTACATTTAAATTCTTAGAGATTATACCTGTCGGGGAAGCAAGTAAATGGAAGGGAAGCTAAAATTATGCGTTTACAATTTATTGGTTTCACAGTAAAATGATGGGACCGAGTTGCAAATCTTGTTGCACGAGTAAATTTATATATAGGAAGGCACCAGTGAGGTACGTTCATCGGATCAGAATCTCAGGTGTCAAAATTATTATTAATTAAGAGACGTTCGATACTTAAATGAGAAGTAGACTAATTTAAAGTGTTTAAGAAAACGATGAGTTCTGATGGTGACAAATGTTCTGACCAGTGTTGTGAAACATGTTCTCTTACTTTTATAATTCAGTTAGTCAGTTAAGTGCCATACGTGATACACGCTTTCGGCAATCATGTCTCGAAAGAAACATGACTCACTAGGCAGAAATTTATCCTGCATTGCAATTTCTTTCTGCGGTAGAATGGTTGCCAGCCAAGTCTATAGAACCTAATCTGGACTCATACTTAACCCATAACTGTAGGTATGAGACGGATTAATACCTTTCCCAATTGTATTCGTGGGTAAGTGAATGCAAGGAATTCAGATAGAATTCGAACTCGGCACCCTGATTTGTCGTTCCGAGTCGATATCCACTGCATCACAACGCACATATATTTTCAGCTTTAATTTTTGTCGTCGCCTCACGTTTATTTATCATTTCACTCCATGCAACTAGGATGTAAGGGGGTTACTGAAAAGGTAAAAAAAAGAACACGATTTAAGGAAACAGAACATGGTGCTTGACCTTGTATTTTTTTCTACTATTTCCAAGATTGAAAATGCCCTAAAAAGACACAGATTTGCTGTCATTCAAGTAAAACATGACGACATTACAAAGAATATTCCGGAAAAAAAGCGTCAAGTATATTTTCAGTAATAGCACCATCGTCTCACGAAATCTATATCTTCACATTGATGTGCTGTGAAGGCATCAGTAGCTAATAATGACCAGATAAGGAAACCGTTGCTTCTCAAAAGACGTCAAGCCAAAGCAAGTGTCCCATTTTAAGGCATGCACATCACCCCTTAGTGTATTTGAAAGTGTAACTCTCACGGCTTTATTTTCGTATTGTTAAAGAAAGAGAGTAAGTTCTAAGGAATTCACTGATTTTTAATCCGGCACTAATTTTTATTGAGGAGTAATATCAAGTGTAAGAATTGTGAGAGAGAATATATTGTAAAAGCCTTAAGAAGTTTAAACAAAAGACTATATGGATGCAAAGGTGAAACAACATCGCACAAAAGGAAACTTTAAAAAAAATTAACATAAAAAGTACTAATGTAATTAAAAGAGAAAGTAATTCATATTTTAATCCCTAATTAATCCACAGTAATTTTACGTCCAGTTTCTTAGGACTTTTCGGTCCTGAGTATGAACGTAATCTGCATCCAACAGCAAGGCCTCTGATTTTGAGGTTGAGAGGAGCTTGGAACCACTTCTTCATTGCAGTTGTTACCAGGTCTACCGTGACCCGGAGTGGTAGCACCTGCTAGGGTCCTAGCTATGAGTAAATAGTTAATCCCCAAACTGGGGTCAAAACACCATGAAAGTATAAAAATAGACTTTTATAGAAAAATATACCTTTATGAATGAAAAATATTATCAAAAATACATTTTTGAAAAAAAAATATTGCCATAATACATTTTTGGAATAAAAAATATTACTAGCAATACATTTTTTAATACAAAATTAGAAGAAATTTTCAGTTTCTAAATTAAAGAAAAAACATTTCATCAAAATCTACCTAAATCAACTATAACTGAACATTAAAAAATACCTTAAAACACTACCTTTTTGGCATAAATAACCCAAAGAGGTTGATATGCCGTTAAACAAAAAGCAAACTGAAACTCTTAGAACATTTCACAATTCTTGTCAGATTTTTATCCCAATGTCAGTTATTTAAAAACAAAGATGATTGAAAAATAAGAATATACATGAATTTAGTTAGATTGAAAAAAAAAATCAAAAGAATTGTTTAAAAAATTTGAAACTTCCAGTGTCTCTCGTTCATGCGCATGTATCGTCATGACAACGTCTACGAATCCAGTCCGATGAAGTCTTTACAGATGAAATGTCTTACAAGTAAACCTTTTCCATTTTGTCTTACAGTTTTCTCAAAACTGTTCTTGATATATGTTGTGGATTCCGGGTGAGGAGCCGCAAAAAATAATGAACAACAAAAGAGATATTTGAGATAGAAAAATAGGTTATATTAAACGTAAAGATACAAACTGGAACGCAGGTTAGTAATCCGGGAATGAGATTAGTAAAGAATATATATACAAGTCTTTGAAGTGAAGCCGTGCTGGAATTAGTATATCCGTATAATACTATTCTGACTGAATGGAGCTTAAAGCTACTATGACTACTGACGCGGTATTATTTCTGCAACTTCGGTATCGTTCGGTAATTACGGTAACCTATGGATCTTCTACGATAACTTTAACGTTTCTGGCGTATCACACTATGGCAGAAGTATGTGTATACTTAAGTCGAATCCATTATCATAGAAAAAGGGGTGATCCCATAATATATATATATATATATATATATATATGAAAGAATATTAAAACGTTTTAAGTTTAAAAATGTATTTTTTTGACAGTAGTTGTTTATTTCTACTATATTTTATATTTCAGACCGCCCTCGGTCCTTCATCAGAAACAAATGATTTTAAAATTTGAATTAGTAACGTATTTCGCGAGATTTCGCGAGAGAGTCTGTGAAGAGTCTGTTTACATCACGTGACGCGTTTGTTTACATCACGTGACGCGTTTGTGGAGAGAGTTTTTGTTTTTACATCAAGTGACGTTGAAAGCGACAATTCTTTTTAAAAAACAGTTTGTAAACATAAACCTATCTTTAATAATGCTTGTAAATTTATTTTAGATAAAAAATTTAAATGTATCTAAAAGAGTTTAATTTTTTTTTTAAATGTATCTAAAAAAGTTTAGTTATTGAAGAACTTGAAAAGATCCAAAGTTCCTAAGTCCCTATTTAACCCTAGCTTGTGTGGATTTAATTTTAAAATCCAGTATTTTTCTTTCTTTCTTTCTGCGTGTGTAAGTAGAACTAAAATTGGAGTCTATTAGTAAACATTTGCAATTTTCTAAGGTGTGACCCGGTTGAATGAAATGTGCTCCTACTGGGGAATATTGATTACCCAACATATCAACTATCCTCACTTCTAACAAATATCTAAAAAACACAAACCTATCAGGGAATTTACAATGTCAGAAACCCAGGTGCCTAATTTGTAAACATTTGGTAAACGGCAGAATATTCTCTGTAACCAACACCAAAATCAAATTCCACCCACCAAGCATCACTTGTGACAGCGAAAACATCATATACTTCCTCTTCTGTTCAATATGTCCCAATAGTGGATATATTGGCGAATCTGGTAATAGCTTTAGATTTTGCTTCAATAACCACAAACTTAATATACGCCAAAATAATCAATATTCCCCAGTAGGAGCACATTTCAATCAACCGGGTCACACCTTAGAAAATTGCAAATGTTTACTAATAGACTCCAATTTTAGTTCTACTTACACACGCAGAAAGAAAGAAAGAAAAATACTGGATTTTAAAATCAAATACACACAAGCTAGGGTTAAATAGGGACTTAGGAACTTTGAATCTTTACAAATTCTTCAATAACTAAACTTTTTTAGATACATTTAAAAAAAAATTTAAACTCTTTTAGATACATTTAAATTTTTTTATCTAAAACAAATTTACAAGCATTATTAAAGATAGGTTTATGTTTACAAACATTTTTTAAAAAGAATCTGTCGCTTTCAACGTCACTTGATGTAAAAACAAAAACTCTCTCCACAAACGCGTCACGTGATGTAAACAAACACGTCACGTGAGTAAACAGACTCTTCATAGACACTCTCGGGAAATCTCGCAAAATACGTTACTTATTCAAATTTTAAAATCATTTGTTTCTGATGAAGGACCGAGGGCGATCTGAAATATAAAATATAATAGTAGAAATAAACAAATACTGTAAAAAAAAAAACACATTTTTAAGCTCAAAACGTTTTCATATTCTTTCCTATACATATTAAGATTGTATACGTGGATCATCACTATGCTATATATATATATATATATATATATATATATATATATATATATATACTACTTGACATAATTATTAAGACACCGCAGTGTTTTAAAAGAAATGGTCTATTTCATACTAGGTTTTGTATTTATTGCCAACCAAGTGGATAATTCTAAATGAAAATAGAATTGTTCTTTTTGTTAATACTGCACAATAATATGTACACCAAATGAACTGTTCTGCTGTCCAGTTTTTGTGCTTTCTTTCCCATGCTAGTCTCTTCATATTGGCTGGCCGAAGCAAAGACTTCCTGGCTACCTTGTAAAAAATTTTGCAAAGTAATAATAACAAAAGTAACATTCTATTTTCATTTAGAATTATCCGCTTGCAAAAAATATTAAAATAGTATGAAATACATAATTTAAAAAAAAACTGAGGTGGCCTAATAATTATGGCCGGTAGTATATATATATACTTCTATAAAAAAAGAAATTATTTATCCATAATTTACAAGAAACTTTAAAGAAAATTGCAGTGGAAAATAAAAATATACTATTTAATTCTGAATATCAAGAGCATGTTTGAATAAGACAAGTACTATATATCAAACAATTCTCTCCTACTATCAACCTTACATTATTTAACAGTGAAAATGGATTTTTCACGCGATTTCTAGTCATGCTTTTCACGTGATAGCTTTTTAAGAATTTTTTCAGAAATGCAAAATAAATTACATTACTCTAAAAAAAAATAAGAATAAAATAGCGATATCGGTAACACAATGTCCTTGAGAATGGCCAGTGAAGGGGCTGATAGCGCACTGAAAGTTAATAATTAAGAAACATTTTTACTTTCCTGATCTATATATATATATATATATATATATGCATACTGTCCTAAGCCGATGGCACAACTCGAAGATTCATGCGTTATACCATCATCAGGTGCGTTTTTAAACTGACTGTTTAATAGATTTTGACTTAAGTTTGCCTCTTCCTCTTTCTCTTTCTTTCTAAATTTCTTACTTTTTCTTTCTTTTTTTATTCCGCATTATGAATTACGCACATTTCATTTTTGCTTTTTGCATTCTAATACTTTTTACTTTTTAACTTTTATTTTGTTTTATTCTAATTTTAATTTTCATATTTTAATTTTTAAACAACAATTTTAATTTCAGTTTGTTATCTACATTTTATGTATTATGCTTTTTGATTTATTCCCCTACTTTTTAATAGTTTCTATATTTTATTTTTTGATTTTATGTTTCTAAATTTAAATTTAATTTCTTTATCTACATGTAATATTAGAATATTTAATTTTTAATCTTGTTATTAAAAAACAACTGTAATTTTATGAGATTTAATAAATTAGGATTCCGAGCTGTTATGCCAGGCTAAATATATATATCGTATATATTGAGAAAGTCGTGTTCTTTTCTATATAACCCAGGTGAGACTCTAATTGTTCAGCAGTGCATCGTTCGAAAAAAAGAGTTGAACAAGAGAGACCGGGGGTTAAAAAACCAACCCACACTGGTTTTTACAACATTCTCACAAATCGCATTAACGTCAAGAAAATTAGGAAATCTGAACACTTAAGCCTGGTCAAAAATATTCTGTTCACCCTTCTTAAGGCAGAATTGGGCTTTTGTCAGTTCACTCCAAACGAGCCACGTATGTCAGCTAGACGAAAGAGTATTGATCAAGAGAAAGTAGCAATTCATTCGAAAATTAACCACTCCATACTGGTATTTACCAACTTCTCACCAAATCAGATGTGAGACAAGGCTTAATTAAAGTGGTGATTCCGAGTCCTTACTCTCAACTAAAAATATCAGGTATTTGTTCTCCCCAGACGAGACTCTACACTTTATACAGCTAAGTTTACGATCCTCACCGCCCGCAGGCAGAGAATTGATCATGAAAGTGTGGTGCATCACTAGAAAATGAACAAGTTCACACTGGTATTTACCACGTTCTCACCAAGGCGAATGCAACACAAGATCAATTAAGTGGGAATTATAGCACTTAAGCCCGGCCAAAAATATTTCGTATACTGAAATTAACGCTGAGTCAAGTTCTTTTCTATTCACCCTTCGGCAAACACGCGTTTGAGCCCTTCTCCGCTAGGCTTACGGCCATATCACGTTGAATACACCGGTTCTCACTCGATCACCGAAGTTAAACATCGTTGAGCATGGTCAGTAATTAGATGGGTGACCGCGTGGAAATACCAGGTGCTGTAAGCGTGTAACGACGGATGTGCGTCGTGGTGCAGTGAATATCTGCTCGGAAAGAGAAATCCGTGAGCCGAGTTCGAATTCCCGTTGAATAACCTGCATTCACTTAAGCACTGGTAGCCTTGGGAATGGTATTAATCCGTTCTTTCCCTCCAGTTATGGGTTAAATAACAGGGTAGGACGTGGGGACCCTGCCCTAAAAAAAAACAAAAAAACAAATCCCAATGACTCGTGATACTCGAACAGATAAAAGTATTACTAGACACAAAACTTATATAAAACAACAATAAATTGTTGAAAGAAAATGTTATAAATAAATAAAAAATTAGTTGGCAATAAATGACCCGCCGAGGTTAATATGCCATAAAAACAAAACAACCAACCAACCAACCAACCTTTCTCCACTAGGAAGCAGACAACTGACCAAAAGAGAGTGGTGGTTAGAAAACCGGACCACACTGGTATTTACTACCTTCCTACCGAAACGGATGCAAGACAAAGTCAATTAATGTGAGTATTTTGTTCCTTTAATCTCAGTCCAAATTATCCCGTTGACCCTGCTTAACATAAGGCAGGGTTGGGATCTTGTCTCTTCACCCTAAATGCGATTCTACTCTTCTCCGGAGCCACGTTTGCATTCCTCTCTGACTGCAGGCACAGAGTTGACAAAGAGAAAGTGATGGTTCACTTGAAAATCAACCCGTTTACATTGACATTTACTACCTTTACACCAAGGCGGATTCGTCACAAGGTCAATTGAATATTCTGTAGAACCAGCGTATGGCTGTGTCAGGCTATTTTCTGTTTACCCAAAAAAAGGCTTTCTACCATTTGCCAGAGCTACGATTAAACTCCTCTCTGCCTAGAGGCAGAGAGTTAACCAAGAGAGAGTTGCTGTCGGCTTAAAAATGTCCCAGTCAGCACTGGAATTTACCACCGTCTCACCAAGGTGGATGCAATACAAGGAAAATTAAGGTGGGAATTTAGAGCGCTTAAGCTCAGCCAAACATATCTCTTAGACACTGCTTAAGGAAGGGTTGGGCTCTTGTCTGTTTACCCCAAACGAGACACTACCCTTCGGCGGAGCCACGTATGGTTTACTTTCCTCTCGCAAGCAGAGAGAGAGAGAGAGAGAGAGAGAGAGAGAGAGAGAGAGAGAGAGAGAGAGAGAGAGATTTTTATTTACCACCATCCCATCAGAGCGGATGCCACACAAGGTAAATTAAAGTGGGGATTCTGATGCCTTAAGCTCAGACTAAACTATCCCGTAGACCCATCTTTTGACTGGGTCGGGCTATTGTATGTTTATCTAAATCGAACTTCTACACTTTGACAGATCCACGATTGGGCTCCTCTTTGCCCAGAGACTGAGAATTTTCTAAGTGAGATGACCGGTAACTGGTGATAAAATAAAAAAAAAACTTTTTATTCTCGCCATAGTATAGCAATATAAAATAGTTTTAATAAAGCACTTATAATAAAAATATGGTAATATATGATATATGCTGTAGAACGATGCAACGATTGGATGTTAAGATTAAGCAACATGTCTCTACAAAAATATGCACACAGTTTTTTGTGTGGTGATGCCATTCGAAATACATACTGGTATTTTATTGCGGACCATGTAATAAAAAAATTCGAGATGCAAATTAATTTAGTGTGGACTAATTCATGAAATAGTGAAACACCACACTTTTTTGTCAACTCTCTGCTTCCGAGCGGAGAAGGACACAAAGACGGTCCCGCCAAAAGGTAGAGTCTCGTTTAGGGTGAAAAGACAATAGCCCGTCCCTGTCTTAAGCAGGGTCTACTGAATATTTTTGGCTGAGCTTAAGGGCACGAGAGAATGAACTACTCCACACTGGTATTTTCTACCTTTCCACCAAATCGAACGTCAATTATAGTATGGATTCTACGGTTTAAAAAACAAAGGATGAGACAATCAATGTAAAATCATCGTGAGATGCAATAACAATTAATAAAATTATAGTTAGAAGCGTAGAATTGAAGTTGACTTTAACGGAATCGCAGAAACCAATGCCAAACAGGAAACATGGGAAAAACTTCTGCTACGGCTTAAAAAACAAAGGATGAGACAATCAATGTAAAATAATCGTGAGATGCAATAACAATTAATAAAATTATAGTTAGAAGCGTAGAATTGAAGTTGACTTTAACAAAATGGCAGAAACCAATGCCAAACAGGAAACATGGGAAAAACTTCTACTACGGTTTAAAAAACAAAGGATGAGACAATCAATGTAAAATAATCGTGAGATGCAATAACAATTAATAAAGTTATAGTTAGAAGCATGGAATTGAAGTTGACTTTAACGGAATAGCAGAAACCAATGCCAAACAGGAAACATGGGAAAAACTTCTGCTACGGCTTAAAAAACAAAGGATGAGACAATCAATGTAAAAAAATCGTGAAATGCAATAACAATTAATAAAATTATAGTTAGAAGCGTAGAATTGAAGTTGACTTTAACGGAATAGCAGAAACCAATGCCAAACAGGAAACATGGGAAAAACTTCTACTACGGTGTAAAAACAAAGGATGAGACAATCAATGTAAAATAATCGTGAGATGCAATAACAATTAATAAAATTATAGTTAGTAGCGTAGAATTGATGTTGACTTTAACGGAATAGCCGAAACCAATGCCAAATAGGAAACATGGAAAAAAATTCTACTACGGTTTAAAAAACAAAGGATGAGACAATCAATTTAAAATAATCGTGAGATGCAATAATAATTAATAAAATCATAGTTAGAAGCCTAGAATTGAAGTTGACTTTAACGGAATAGCAGAAACCAATGCCAAACAGGAAACATGGGTAAAACCTCTACTACCATTTAAAAAACAAAGGATGAGACAATCAATGTAAAATAATCGTGAGATGCAAGAACATTTAATAAAATTATAGTTAGAAGCGTAGAACTGAAGTTGAATTTAACGGAGTAGCAGAAACCAATGCCAAACAGGAAAAATGGGAAAAACTTCTGCTACGGTTTAAAAAACAAAGGATGAGACAATCAATGTAAAATAATCGTGAAATGCAATAACAATTAATAAAATTATAGTTAGAAGCGTAGAATTGAAGTTGACTTTAACGGAATAGCAGAAACCAATGACAAACAGGAAACATGGGAAAAACTTCTACTACGGTGTAAAAACAAAGGATGAGACAATCAATTTAAAATAATCGTGAGATGCAATAACAATTAATAAAATTATAGTTAGAAGCGTAGAATTGAAGTTGACTTTAACGGAATAGCAGAAAACAATGCCAAACAGGAAACATGGGAAAAACATTTATTACGGTCTAAAAAACAAAGGATGTGACAATCAATGTAAAATAATCGTGAGATGCAATAACAATTAATAAAATTATAGTTAGAAGCGTAGAATTGATGTTGACTTTAACGGCATAGCAGAAACCAATGCCAAACAGGAAACATAGGAAAAACTTCTACTACGGTTTAAAAAACAAAGGATGAGACAATCAATGTAAAATAATCGTGAGATGCAATAACAATTAATAAAATTATAGTTAGAAGCGTAGAATTGAAGTTGAATTTAACGGAATCGCAGAAACCAATGCCAAACAGGAAACATGGGAAAAACTTCTACTACGGTTCAAAAAACAAAGGATGAGACAATCAATGTAAAATAATCGTGAGATGCAATAACAATTAATAAAATTATAGTTAGAAGCGTAGAATTGAAGTTGACTTTAACGGAATAGCAGAAACCAATGCCAAACAGGAAACATGGGAAAAACTTCTACTACGGTGAAAAAAACAAAGGATGTGACAATCAATGTAAAATAATCGTGAGATGCAATAACAATTAATAAAATTGTAGTTAGAAGCGTAGAATTGAAGTTGACTTTAACGGAATAGCAGAAACCAATGACAAACAGGAAACATGGGAAAAACATCTATTACGGTTTAAAAAACAAAGGATGTGACAATCAATGTAAAATAATCGTGAGATGCAATAACAATTAATAAAATTATAGTTAGAAGCGTAGCATTGAAGTTGACTTTAACGGAATAGCAGAAACCAATGCCAAACAGGAAACATGGGAAAAACTGCTACTACGGTGTATAAAACAAAGGATGAGACAATCAATGTAAAATAATCGTGAGATGCAATAATAATTAATAACATTATAGTTAGAAGCGTAGTATTGAAGTTGACTTTAACGGAACCAATGCCAAACAGGAAACATGGGAAAATCTTCTACTACGGTTTAAAAACAAAGGATGAGACAATCAATGTAAAATAATCCTGAGATGCAATAACAATTAATAAAATTATAGTTAGAAGCGTAGAATTGAAGTTGACTTTAACGGAATAGCAGAAACCAATGCCAAACAGGAAACATGGGAAAATCTTCTACTACGGTTTAAAAACAAAGGATGAAACAATCAATGTAAAATAATCGTGAGATGCAATAACAATTAATAAAATTATAGTTAGAAGCGTAGAATTGAAGTTGACTTTAACGGAATAGCAGGAACCAATGCCAAACAGAAAAATGGGAAAATTCTTACTACGGTTTAAAAACAAAGGATGAGACAATCAATGTAAAATAACGGGGAGATGCAATAACAATTAATAAAATTATAGTTAGAAGCGTAGAATTGAAGTTGACTTAACGGAATAGCAGAAACCAATGCTAAACCGGGAAACATGGGAAAATCTTCTACTACGGTTTAAAAACAAAGGATGAGACAATCAATGTAAAATAATCGAGATGCAATAACAATTAATAAAATTATAGTTAGAAGCGTAGTATTGAGGTTGACTTTAACGGAATAGCAGAAACCAATGCCAAACAGGAAACATGGGAAAATCTTCTACTACGGTTTAAAAACAAAGGATGAGACAATCAACAAAATAATCGTGAGATGCAATAACAATTAATAAAATTATAGTTAGAAGTGTAGAATCTGAAGTTGATCTTAACGGAAGAGCAGAAACCAATGCCAAACAGGAAACATGGGAAAAACTTTCACTACGGTGAAAAAGAAGACGTGGACAATCAACAAAATAATCGTGAGATGCAATAACAATTAATAAAATTTAGTTAGAAGCGTAGAATTGAAGTTGACTTTAATGGAATAGCAGAAACCAATGACAAACAGGAAACATGGGAAAAACATCTATTATGGTTTAAAAACAAAGGATGTGACAATCAATGTAAAATAATCGTGAGACGTGAAGTAACAATTAATAAAATTATAGTTAGAAGCGTAGAATTGAAGTTGACTTTAACGGAATAGCAGAAACCAATGCCAAACAGGAAACATGGGAAAAACTTACTACGGTGTATAAAACAAAGTGATGAGACAATCAATGTAAAATAATCGTGAGAGTACAACAATTAATAAAATTATAGTTAGAAGCGTTGTAGAATTGAAGTTGACTTTTAAATGGAATAGCAGAAAACAATGCCAAAACAGGAAACATGGGAAAACATTTATTACGGTTTAAAAACAAAGGATGTGACAATCAATGTCGTAAAAGGCACGTGAGACGTAACAACAATTAATAAAAAATTATAGTTAGAAGCGTAGAATTGATGTTGACTTTAACGGCATAGCAGAAACCAATGCCAAACAGGAAACATAGGAAAAACTTCTACTACGGTTTAAACAAAGGATGAGACAATCAATGTAAAATAATCGTGAGATGCAATAACAATTAATAAAATTATAGTTAGAAGCGTAGAATTGAAGTTGAATTTAACGGAATCGCAGAAACCAATGCCAAACAGGAAACATGGGAAAACTTCACTACGGTTCAAAAAACAAAGGATGAGACAATCAATGTAAAATAATCGTGAGATGCAATAACAATTAATAAAATTATAGTTAGAAGCGTAGAATTGAAGTTGACTTTAACGGAATAGCAGAAACCAATGCCAAACAGGAAACATGGGAAAAGCTTCTACTACGGTGAAAAAAACAAAGGATGTGACAATCAATGTAAAATAATCGTGAGATGCAATAACAATTAATAAAATTGTAGTTAGAAGCGTAGAATTGAAGTTGACTTTAACGGAATAGCAGAAACAATGACAAACAGGAAACATGGGAAAAACATCTATTACGGTTTAAAAACAAAGGATGTGACAATCAATGTAAAATAATCGTGAGATGCAATAACAATTAATAAAATTATAGTTAGAAGCGTAGCATTGGAAGTTGACTTTAACGGAATAGCAGAAACCAATGCCAAACAGGAAACATGGGAAAAACTTCTACTACGGTGTATAAAACAAAGGATGAGACAATCAATGTAAAATAATCGTGAGATGCAATAATAATTAATAAAATTATAGTTAGAAGCGTAGTATTGAAGTTGACTTTAACGGAACCAATGCCAAACAGGAAACATGGGAAAATCTTCTACTACGGTTTAAAAAACAAAGGATGAGACAATCAATGTAAAATAATCGTGAGATGCAATAACAATTAATAAAATTATAGTTAGAAGCGTAGAATTGAAGTTGATTTTAACGGAATAGCAGAAACCAATGCCTAACAGGAAACATGGGAAATACTTCTACTACGGTTTAAAAACAAAGGATGAGACAATCAATGTAAAATAATCGTGAGATGCAATAACAATTAATAAAATTATAGTTAGAAGCGTAGTATTGAAGTTGACTTTAACAAGGAATAACAGAAACCAATGCCAAACAGGAAACATGGGAAAATCTACTACGGTTTAAAAAACAAGGATGAGACAATCAATGTAAAATAATCCTGAGATGCAATAACAATTAATAAAATTATAGTTAGAAGCGTAGAATTGAAGTTGACTTTAACGGAATAGCAGAAACCAATGCCAAACAGGAAACATGGGAAAATCTTCTACTACGGTTTAAAAAACAAAGGATGGAAACAATCAATGTAAAATAATCGTGAGATGCAATAACAATTAATAAAATTATAGTTAGAAGCGTAGAATTGAAGTTGACTTTAACGGAATAGCAGGAACCAATGCCAAACAGGAAAAATGGGAAAATCTTCTACTACGGTTTAAAAAACAAAGGATGAGACAATCAATGTAAAATAATCGGGAGATGCAATAACAATTAATAAAATTATAGTTAGAAGCGTAGAATTGAAGTTGACTTTAACGGAATAGCAGAAACCAATGCCAAACTGGAAACATGGGAAAATCTTATACTACGGTTTAAAAAACAAAGGATGAGACAATCAATGTAAAATAATCGTGAGATGCAATAACAATTAATAAAATTATAGTTAGAAGCGTAGTATTGAAGTTGACTTTAACGGAATAGCAGAAACCAATGCCAAACAGGAAACATGGGAAAATCTTCTACTACGGTTTAAAAAACAAAGGATGAGACAATGTAAAATAATCGTGAGATGCAATAACAATTAATAAAATTATAGTTAGAAGCGTAGAATTGAAGTTGACTTTAACGGAAGAGCAGAAACCAATGCCAAACAGGAAACATGGGAAAAACTTCTACTACGGTGAAAAAAAAAAGGATGTGACAATCAATGTAAAATAATCGTGAGATGCAATAACAATTAATAAAATTTTAGTTAGAAGCGTAGAATTGAAGTTGAGTTTAACGGAATAGCAGAAACCAATGACAAACAGGAAACATGGGAAAAGCATGTCCATGGTTTAAAAACAAAGGATGTGACAATCAATGTAAAATAATCGTGAGATGCAATAACAATTAATAAAATTATAGTTGACGTAGAATTGGAAGTTGACTTTAACGGAATAGCAGAAACTAATGCCAAACAGGAAACATGGGAAAAACTTCTACTACGGTGTATAAAACAAGGATGAGACAATCAATGTAAAATAATCGTGAGATGCAATAATAATTAATAAAATTATAGTTAGAAGCGTAGAATTGAAGTTGACTTTAACGGAACCATTGACAGGAAACATGGGAAAAACTTCTACTACGGTTTAAAAAACAAAGGATGAGACAAATCAATGTAAAATAATCGTGAGATGCAATAACAATTAATAAAATTATAGTTAGAAGCGTAGAATTGAAGTTGACTTTAACGAATAGCAGAAACCAATGCGAAACAGGAAACATGGAAAAACTTCTACTACGGTTTAAAAAAACAAAGGATGAGACAATCAATGTAAAATAATCGTGAGATGCAATAACAATTAATAAAATTATAGTTAGAAGCGTAGAATTGAAGTTGATTTTAACGGAATAGCAGAAACCAATGCCTAACAGGAAACATGGGAAATACTTCTACTACGGTTTAAAAAACAAAGGATGTGACAATCAATGTAAAATAATCGTGAGATGCAATAACAATTAATAAAATTATAGTTAGAAGCGTAGAATTGAAGTTGACTTTAACGGAATAGCAGAAACCAATGCCAAACAGGAAACATGGGAAAAACTTCTACGGTGTATAAAACAAAGGATGAGACAATCAATGTAAAATAATCGTGAGATGCAATAATAATTAATAAAATTATAGTTAGAAGCGTAGAATTGAAGTTGACTTTAACGGAATAATACAAACTAGGAAACATAGGAAAAACTTCTACTACGGTTTAAAAAACAAAGGATAGAGACAATCAATGTAAAATAATCGTGAGATGCAATAACAATTAATAAAATTATATTAAGAAGCGTAGAATTGAAGTTGACTTTAACGGAATAGCAGAAACCAATGCGAAAACAGGAAACATGGGAAAAACTTCTACTACGGTTTAAAAAACAAAGTGAGACAATCAATGTCAAATAATCGTGAGATGCAATAACAATTAATAAAATTATAGTTAGAAGCGAAGAATTGAAGTTGATTTTAACGGAATGTAAACCAATGCCTAACAGGAAACATGGGAAATACTTCTACTACGGTTTAAAAAACAAAGGATGACACAATCAATGTAAAATAATCGTGAGATCTACAATAACAATTCAACAAAATTATAGTTAGAAGCGTAGAATTGAAGTTGACTTTAACTGAATAGCAGAAAACCAATGCCTAACAGGAAACATGGAAAAACTTCTACTACGGTTTAAAAACAAAAGGATGAGACAATCAATGTAAAATAATCGTGGGATGCAATAACAATTAATAAAATTATAGTTAGAAGCGTAGAATTTGATTGACTTTAACGGAATAGCAGGAACCAATGCCAAACAGGAAACATGGGAAAATCTTCTACTACGTTTTTAAAAACAAAGGATGAGACAATCAATGTAAAATAATCGGGAGATGCAATAACAATTAATAAAATTATAGTTAGAAGCGTAGAATTTAAGTTGACTTTAACGAATAGCAGAAACCAATGCCTAACAGGAAACATGGGAAAAACTTCTACTACGGTGAAAAAAACAAAGGATAGGAACGTCAATATGTAAAATAATCGTGGGATGCAATAACAATTAATAAAATTATAGTTAGAAGCGTAGAATTGAAGTTGACTTTAACGGAATAGCAGAAACCAATGCCAAACAGGAAACATGGGAAAAACTTCTACTACAGTACCAAAAACAAAGGATGAGACAATCAATGTAAAATAATCGTGAGATGCAATAACAATTAATAAAATTATAGTTAGAAGCGTAGAATTGAAGTTGACTTTAACGGAATAGCAGAAACCAATGCCAAACAGGAAACATGGGAAAATCTTCTACTACGGTTTAAAAAACAAGAGGATGAGACAATCAATGTAAAATAATCGTGAGATGCAATAACAATTAATAAAATTATAGTTAGAAGCGTAGAATTGAAGTTAAACTTTAACGGAATAGCAAAAACCAATGCCAAACAGGAAATATGGGAAAATCTTCTACTACGTTTTTAAAAAACAAAGGATGAGACAATCAATGTAAAATAATCGTGAGATGCAATAACAATTAATAAAATTATAGTTAGAAGCGTAGAATTGAAGTTGATTTTAACGGAATAGCAGAAACCAATGCCTAATAGGAAACATGGGAAATACTTCTACTACGGTTTAAAAAGCAAAAGGATGAGACAATCAATGTAAAATAATCGTGGCAGAGGATACAAATAACAATTAATAAAATTATATTTAGAAGCGTAGAATTGAAGTTGACTTTAACGGAATAGGAGAAACTAATGACAAACAGGAAACATGGGAAAAACATCTATTACGGTTTAAAAAACAAAGGATGTGACAATCAATGTAAAATAATCGTGAGATGCAATAACAATTAATAAAATTATAGTTAGAAGCGTAGAATTGAAGTTGACTTTAACGGAATAGCAGAAACCAATGCCAAACAGGAAACATGGGAAAAACTTCTACTACGGTGTATAAAACAAAGGATGAGACAATCAATGTAAAATAATCGTGAGATGCAATAATAATTAATAAAATTATAGTTAGAAGCGTAGAATTGAAGTTGACTTTAACGGAACCAATGCCAAACAGGAAACATGGGAAAAACTTCTACTACGGTTTAAAAAACAAAGGATGAGACAATCAATGTAAAATAATCGTGAGATGCAATAACAATTAATAAAATTATATTAAGAAGCGTAGAATTGAAGTTGACTTTAACGGAATAGCAGAAACCAATGCGAAACAGGAAACATGGGAAAATCTTCTACTACGGTTTAAAAAACAAAGGATGAGACAATCAATGTCAAATAATCGTGAGATGCAATAACAATTAATAAAATTATAGTTAGAAGCGAAGAATTGAAGTTGATTTTAACGGAATAGCAGAAACCAATGCCTAACAGGAAACATGGGAAATACTTCTACTACGGTTTAAAAAACAAAGGATGACACAATCAATGTAAAATAATCGTGAGATGCAATAACAATTAATAAAATTATAGTTAGAAGCGTAGAATTGAAGTTGACTTTAACTGAATAGCAGAAACCAATGCCTAACAGGAAACATGGGAAAAACTTCTACTACGGTTTAAAAAACAAAGGATGAGACAATCAATGTAAAATAATCGTGGGATGCAATAACAATTAATAAAATTATAGTTAGAAGCGTAGAATTGAAGTTGACTTTAACGGAATAGCAGGAACCAATGCCAAACAGGAAACATGGGAAAATCTTCTACTACGTTTTAAAAAACAAAGGATGAGACAATCAATGTAAAATAATCGGGAGATGCAATAACAATTAATAAAATTATAGTTAGAAGCGTAGAATTTAAGTTGACTTTAACGGAATAGCAGAAACCAATGCCTAACAGGAAACATGGGAAAAACTTCTACTACGGTGAAAAAAACAAAGGATGAGACAATCAATGTAAAATAATCGTGGGATGCAATAACAATTAATAAAATTATAGTTAGAAGCGTAGAATTGAAGTTGACTTTAACGGAATAGCAGAAACCAATGCCAAACAGGAAACATGGGAAAAACTTCTACTACGGTATAAAAAACAAAGGATGAGACAATCAATGTAAAATAATCGTGAGATGCAATAACAATTAATAAAATTATAGTTAGAAGCGTAGAATTGAAGTTGACTTTAACGGAATAGCAGAAACCAATGCCAAACAGGAAACATGGGAAAATCTTCTACTACGGTTTAAAAAACAAAGGATGAGACAATCAATGTAAAATAATCGTGAGATGCAATAACAATTAATAAAATTATAGTTAGAAGCGTAGAATTGAAGTTGACTTTAACGGAATAGCAGAAACCAATGCCAAACAGGAAATATGGGAAAATCTTCTACTACGTTTTAAAAAACAAAGGATGAGACAATCAATGTAAAATAATCGTGAGATGCAATAACAATTAATAAAATTATAGTTAGAAGCGTAGAATTGAAGTTGACTTTAACGGAATAGCAGAAACCAATGCCAAACAGGAAACATGGGAAAATCTTCTACTACGGTTTAAAAAACAAAGGATGAGACAATCAATGTAAAATAATCGTGAGATGCAATAACAATTAATAAAATTATAGTTAGAAGCGTAGAATTGAAGTTGACTTTAACTGAATAGCAGAAACCAATGCCAAACAGGAAACATGGGAAAAACTTCTACTACGGTTTAAAAAACAAAGGATGAGACAATCAATGTAAAATAATCGTGAGATGCAATAACAATGAATAAAATTATAGTTAGAAGCGTAGAATTGAAGTTGGCTTTAATAGAATAGCAGAAACCAATGCCAAACAGGAAACATGGGAAAAACTTCTACTACGGTTTAAAAAACAAAGGATGAAACAATCAATGTAAAATAATCGTGAGATGCAATAACAATTAATAAAATTATAGTTAGAAGCGTAGAATTGAAGTTGACTTTAACGGAATAGCAGGAACCAATGCCAAACAGGAAAAATGGGAAAATCTTCTACTACGGTTTAAAAAACAAAGGATGAGACAATCAATGTAAAATAATCGGGAGATGCAATAACAATTAATAAAATTATAGTTAGAAGCGTAGAATTGAAGTTGACTTTAACGGAATAGCAGAAACCAATGCCAAACAGGAAACATGGGAAAATCTTCTACTACGGTTTAAAAAACAAAGGATGAGACAATCAATGTAAAATAATCGTGAGATGCAATAACAATTAATAAAATTATAGTTAGAAGCGTAGAATTGAAGTTGACTTTAACGGAATAGCAGAAACCAATGTCAAACAGGAAACATGGGAAAAACTTCTACTACGGTTTAAAAAACAAAGGATGAGACAATCAATGTAAAATAATCGTGAGATGCAATAACAATTAATAAAATTATAGTTAGAAGCGTAGAATTGAAGTTGACTTTAATAGAATAGCAGAAACCAATGCCAAACAGGAAACATGGGAAAAACTTCTACTACGGTTTAAAAAACAAAGGATGAAACAATCAATGTAAAATAATCGTGAGATGCAATAACAATTAATAAAATTATAGTTAGAAGCGTAGAATTGAAGTTGACTTTAACGGAATAGCAGGAACCAATGCCAAACAGGAAAAATGGGAAAATCTTCTACTACGGTTTAAAAAACAAAGGATGAGACAATCAATGTAAAATAATCGGGAGATGCAATAACAATTAATAAAATTATAGTTAGAAGCGTAGAATTGAAGTTGACTTTAATGGAATAGCAGAAACGAATGCCAAACAGGAAACATGGGAAAATCTTCTACTACGGTTTAAAAAACAAAGGATGAGACAATCAATGTAAAATAATCGTGAGATGCAATAACAATTAATAAAATTATAGTTAGAAGCGTAGAATTGAAGTTGACTTTAACGGAAAAGCAGAAACCAATGCCAAACAGGAAACATGGGAAAAACATCTACTACGGTTTAAAAAACAAAGGATGAGACAATCAATGTAAAATAATCGTGAGATGCAATAACAATTAATAAAATTATAGTTAGAAGCGTAGAATTGAAGTTGACTTTAACGGAATAGCAGAAACCAATGCCAAACAGGAAACATGGGAAAAACTTCTACTACGGTGTATAAAACAAAGGATGAGACAATCAATGTAAAATAATCGTGAGATGCAATAATAATTAATAAAATTATAGTTAGAAGCGTAGAATTGAAGTTGACTTTAACGGAACCAATGCCAAACAGGAAACATGGGAAAAACTTCTACTACGGTTTAAAAAACAAAGGATGAGACAATCAATGTAAAATAATCGTGAGATGCAATAACAATTAATAAAATTATATTAAGAAGCGTAGAATTGAAGTTGACTTTAACGGAATAGCAGAAACCAATGCGAAACAGGAAACATGGGAAAATCTTCTACTACGGTTTAAAAAACAAAGGATGAGACAATCAATGTCAAATAATCGTGAGATGCAATAACAATTAATAAAATTATAGTTAGAAGCGAAGAATTGAAGTTGATTTTAACGGAATAGCAGAAACCAATGCCTAACAGGAAACATGGGAAATACTTCTACTACGGTTTAAAAAACAAAGGATGACACAATCAATGTAAAATAATCGTGAGATGCAATAACAATTAATAAAATTATAGTTAGAAGCGTAGAATTGAAGTTGACTTTAACTGAATAGCAGAAACCAATGCCTAACAGGAAACATGGGAAAAACTTCTACTACGGTTTAAAAAACAAAGGATGAGACAATCAATGTAAAATAATCGTGGGATGCAATAACAATTAATAAAATTATAGTTAGAAGCGTAGAATTGAAGTTGACTTTAACGGAATAGCAGGAACCAATGCCAAACAGGAAACATGGGAAAATCTTCTACTACGTTTTAAAAAACAAAGGATGAGACAATCAATGTAAAATAATCGGGAGATGCAATAACAATTAATAAAATTATAGTTAGAAGCGTAGAATTTAAGTTGACTTTAACGGAATAGCAGAAACCAATGCCTAACAGGAAACATGGGAAAAACTTCTACTACGGTGAAAAAAACAAAGGATGAGACAATCAATGTAAAATAATCGTGGGATGCAATAACAATTAATAAAATTATAGTTAGAAGCGTAGAATTGAAGTTGACTTTAACGGAATAGCAGAAACCAATGCCAAACAGGAAACATGGGAAAAACTTCTACTACGGTATAAAAAACAAAGGATGAGACAATCAATGTAAAATAATCGTGAGATGCAATAACAATTAATAAAATTATAGTTAGAAGCGTAGAATTGAAGTTGACTTTAACGGAATAGCAGAAACCAATGCCAAACAGGAAACATGGGAAAATCTTCTACTACGGTTTAAAAAACAAAGGATGAGACAATCAATGTAAAATAATCGTGAGATGCAATAACAATTAATAAAATTATAGTTAGAAGCGTAGAATTGAAGTTGACTTTAACGGAATAGCAGAAACCAATGCCAAACAGGAAATATGGGAAAATCTTCTACTACGTTTTAAAAAACAAAGGATGAGACAATCAATGTAAAATAATCGTGAGATGCAATAACAATTAATAAAATTATAGTTAGAAGCGTAGAATTGAAGTTGACTTTAACGGAATAGCAGAAACCAATGCCAAACAGGAAACATGGGAAAATCTTCTACTACGGTTTAAAAAACAAAGGATGAGACAATCAATGTAAAATAATCGTGAGATGCAATAACAATTAATAAAATTATAGTTAGAAGCGTAGAATTGAAGTTGACTTTAACTGAATAGCAGAAACCAATGCCAAACAGGAAACATGGGAAAAACTTCTACTACGGTTTAAAAAACAAAGGATGAGACAATCAATGTAAAATAATCGTGAGATGCAATAACAATGAATAAAATTATAGTTAGAAGCGTAGAATTGAAGTTGGCTTTAATAGAATAGCAGAAACCAATGCCAAACAGGAAACATGGGAAAAACTTCTACTACGGTTTAAAAAACAAAGGATGAAACAATCAATGTAAAATAATCGTGAGATGCAATAACAATTAATAAAATTATAGTTAGAAGCGTAGAATTGAAGTTGACTTTAACGGAATAGCAGGAACCAATGCCAAACAGGAAAAATGGGAAAATCTTCTACTACGGTTTAAAAAACAAAGGATGAGACAATCAATGTAAAATAATCGGGAGATGCAATAACAATTAATAAAATTATAGTTAGAAGCGTAGAATTGAAGTTGACTTTAACGGAATAGCAGAAACCAATGCCAAACAGGAAACATGGGAAAATCTTCTACTACGGTTTAAAAAACAAAGGATGAGACAATCAATGTAAAATAATCGTGAGATGCAATAACAATTAATAAAATTATAGTTAGAAGCGTAGAATTGAAGTTGACTTTAACGGAATAGCAGAAACCAATGTCAAACAGGAAACATGGGAAAAACTTCTACTACGGTTTAAAAAACAAAGGATGAGACAATCAATGTAAAATAATCGTGAGATGCAATAACAATTAATAAAATTATAGTTAGAAGCGTAGAATTGAAGTTGACTTTAATAGAATAGCAGAAACCAATGCCAAACAGGAAACATGGGAAAAACTTCTACTACGGTTTAAAAAACAAAGGATGAAACAATCAATGTAAAATAATCGTGAGATGCAATAACAATTAATAAAATTATAGTTAGAAGCGTAGAATTGAAGTTGACTTTAACGGAATAGCAGGAACCAATGCCAAACAGGAAAAATGGGAAAATCTTCTACTACGGTTTAAAAAACAAAGGATGAGACAATCAATGTAAAATAATCGGGAGATGCAATAACAATTAATAAAATTATAGTTAGAAGCGTAGAATTGAAGTTGACTTTAATGGAATAGCAGAAACGAATGCCAAACAGGAAACATGGGAAAATCTTCTACTACGGTTTAAAAAACAAAGGATGAGACAATCAATGTAAAATAATCGTGAGATGCAATAACAATTAATAAAATTATAGTTAGAAGCGTAGAATTGAAGTTGACTTTAACGGAAAAGCAGAAACCAATGCCAAACAGGAAACATGGGAAAAACATCTACTACGGTTTAAAAAACAAAGGATGAGACAATCAATGTAAAATAATCGTGAGATGCAATAACAATTAATAAAATTATAGTTAGAAGCGTAGAATTGAAGTTGACTTTAATAGAATAGCAGAAACCAATGCCAAACAGGAAACATGGGAAAATCTTCTACTACGGTTTAAAAAACAAAGGATGAGACAATCAATGTAAAATAATCGTGAGATGCAATAACAATTAATAAAATTATAGTTAGAAGCGTAGAATTGAAGTTGACTTTAACGGAATAGCAGAAACCAATGCCAAACAGGAAACATGGGAAAATCTTCTACTACGGTTTAAAAAACAAAGGATGAGACAATCAATGTAAAATAATCGGGAGATGCAATAACAATTAATAAAATTATAGTTAGAAGCGTAGAATTGAAGTTGACTTTAACGGAATAGCAGAAACCAATGCCAAACAGGAAACATGGGAAAATCTTCTACTACGGTTTAAAAAACAAAGGATGAAACAATCAATGTAAAATAATCGTGAGATGCAATAACAATTAATAAAATTATAGTTAGAAGCGTAGAATTGAAGTTGACTTTAACGGAATAGCAGAAACCAATGCCAAACAGGAAACATGGGAAAATCTTCTACTACGGTTTAAAAAACAAAGGATGAAACAATCAATGTAAAATAATCGTGAGATGCAATAACAATTAATAAAATTATAGTTAGAAGCGTAGAATTGAAGTTGACTTTAACGGAATAGCAGGAACCAATGCCAAACAGGAAAAATGGGAAAATCTTCTACTACGGTTTAAAAAACAAAGGATGAGACAATCAATGTAAAATAATCGGGAGATGCAATAACAATTAATAAAATTATAGTTAGAAGCGTAGAATTGAAGTTGACTTTAACGGAATAGCAGAAACCAATGCCAAACTGGAAACATGGGAAAATCTTCTACTACGGTTTAAAAAACAAAGGATGAGACAATCAATGTAAAATAATCGTGAGATGCAATAACAATTAATAAAATTATAGTTAGAAGCGTAGAATTGAAGTTGACTTTAACGGAATAGCAGAAACCAATGCCAAACAGGAAACATGGCAAAATCTTCTACTACGGTTTAAAAAACAAAGGATGAGACAATCAATGTAAAATAATCGTGAGATGCAATAACAATTAATAAAATTATAGTTAGAAGCGTAGAATTGAAGTTGACTTTAACGGAATAGCAGAAACCAATGCCAAACAGGAAACATGGGAAAAACTTCTACTACGGTGAAAAAAACAAAGGATGAGACAATCAATGTAAAATAATCGTGAGATGCAATAACAATTAATAAAATTATAGTTAGAAGCGTAGAATTGAAGTTGACTTTAACGGAATAGCAGGAACCAATGCCAAACAGGAAACGTGGGAAAATCTTCTACTACGGTTTAAAAAACAAAGGATGAGAAAATCAATGTAAAATAATCGTGAGATGCAATAACAATTAATAAAATTATAGTTAGAAGCGTAGTATTGAAGTTGACTTTAACGGAATAGCAGAAACCAATGCCAAACAGGAAACATGGGAAAATCTTCTACTACGGTTTAAAAAACAAAGGATGAGACAATCAATGTAAAATAATCGTGAGATGCAATAACAATTAATAAAATTATAGTTAGAAGCGTAGAATTGAAGTTGACTTTAACGGAATAGCAGGAACCAATGCCAAACAGGAAAAATGGGAAAATCTTCTACTACGGTTTAAAAAACAAAGGATGAAACAATCAATGTAAAATAATCGTGAGATGCAATAACAATTAATAAAATTATAGTTAGAAGCGTAGAATTGAAGTTGACTTTAACGGAATAGCAGGAACCAATGCCAAACAGGAAAAATGGGAAAATCTTCTACTACGGTTTAAAAAACAAAGGATGAGACAATCAATGTAAAATAATCGGGAGATGCAATAACAATTAATAAAATTATAGTTAGAAGCGTAGAATTGAAGTTGACTTTAACGGAATAGCAGAAACCAATGCCAAACTGGAAACATGGGAAAATCTTCTACTACGGTTTAAAAAACAAAGGATGAGACACTCAATGTAAAATAATCGTGAGATGCAATAACAATTAATAAAATTATAGTTAGAAGCGTAGTATTGAAGTTGACTTTAACGGAATAGCAGAAACCAATGCCAAACAGGAAACATGGGAAAAACTTCTACTACGGTGAAAAAAACAAAGGATGAGACAATCAATGTAAAATAATCGTGGGATGCAATAACAATTAATAAAATTATAGTTAGAAGCGTAGAATTGAAGTTGACTTTAACGGAATAGCAGGAACCAATGCCAAACAGGAAACATGGCAAAATCTTCTACTACGGTTTAAAAAACAAAGGATGAGACAATCAATGTAAAATAATCGGGAGATGCAATAACAATTAAAAAAATTATAGTTAGAAGCGTAGAATTGAAGTTGACTTTAACGGAATAGCAGAAACCAATGCCAAACTGGAAACATGGGAAAATCTTCTACTACGGTTTAAAAAACAAAGGATGAGACAATCAATGTAAAATAATCGTGAGATGCAATAACAATTAATAAAATTATAGTTAGAAGCGTAGAATTGAAGTTGACTTTAACGGAATAGCAGAAACCAATGCCAAACAGGAAACATGGCAAAATCTTCTACTACGGTTTAAAAAACAAAGGATGAGACAATCAATGTAAAATAATCGTGAGATGCAATAACAATTAATAAAATTATAGTTAGAAGCGTAGAATTGAAGTTGACTTTAACGGAATAGCAGAAACCAATGCCAAACAGGAAACATGGGAAAAACTTCTACTACGGTGAAAAAAACAAAGGATGAGACAATCAATGTAAAATAATCGTGAGATGCAATAACAATTAATAAAATTATAGTTAGAAGCGTAGAATTGAAGTTGACTTTAACGGAATAGCAGGAACCAATGCCAAACAGGAAAAATGGGAAAATCTTCTACTACGGTTTAAAAAACAAAGGATGAGACAATCAATGTAAAATAATCGGGAGATGCAATAACAATTAATAAAATTATAGTTAGAAGCGTAGAATTGAAGTTGACTTTAACGGAATAGCAGAAACCAATGCCAAACTGGAAACATGGGAAAATCTTCTACTACGGTTTAAAAAACAAAGGATGAGACACTCAATGTAAAATAATCGTGAGATGCAATAACAATTAATAAAATTATAGTTAGAAGCGTAGTATTGAAGTTGACTTTAACGGAATAGCAGAAACCAATGCCAAACAGGAAACATGGGAAAAACTTCTACTACGGTGAAAAAAACAAAGGATGAGACAATCAATGTAAAATAATCGTGGGATGCAATAACAATTAATAAAATTATAGTTAGAAGCGTAGAATTGAAGTTGACTTTAACGGAATAGCAGAAACCAATGCCAAACAGGAAACATGGGAAAAACTTCTACTACGGTATAAAAAACAAAGGATGAGACAATCAATGTAAAATAATCGTGAGATGCAATAACAGTTAATAAAATTATAGTTAGAAGCGTAGAATTGAAGTTGACTTTAACGGAATAGCAGAAACCAATGCCAAACAGGAAACATGGGAAAATCTTCTACTACGGTTTAAAAAACAAAGGATGAGACAATCAATGTAAAATAATCGTGAGATGCAAGAACATTTAATAAAATTATAGTTAGAAGCGTAGAATTGAAGTTGACTTTAACGGAATAGCAGAAACCAATGCCAAACAGGAAACATGGGAAAATCTTCTACTACGGTTTAAAAAACAAAGGATGAGACAATCAATGTAAAATAATCGTGAGATGCAATAACAATTAATAAAATTATAGTTAGAAGCGTAGAATTGAAGTTGACTTTAACGGAATAGCAGAAACCAATGTCAAACAGGAAACATGGGAAAAACTTCTACTACGGTGAAAAAAACAAAGGATGAGACAATCAATGTAAAATAATCGTGAGATGCAATAACAATTAATAAAATTATAGTTAGAAGCGTAGAATTGAAGTTGACTTTAATAGAATAGCAGAAACCAATGCCAAACAGGAAACATGGGAAAATCTTCTACTACGGTTTAAAAAACAAAGGATGAGACAATCAATGTAATATAATCGTGAGATGCAATAACAATTAATAAAATTATAGTTAGAAGCGTAGTATTGAAGTTGACTTTAACGGAATAGCAGAAACCAATGCCAAACAGGAAACATGGAAAAATCTTCTACTACGGTTTAAAACAAAGGGATGAGACAATCAATGTAAAATAATCGTGAGATGCAATAATAATTAATAAAATTATAGTTAGAAGCGTAGAATTGAAGTTGACTTTGCTGGAATAGCAGAAACCAATGCCAAACAGGAAACATGGGAAAATCTTCTACTACGGTTTGGAAAACAAAGGATGAAACAATCAATGTAAAATAATCGTGAGATGCAATAACAATTAATAAAATTATAGTTAGAAGCGTAGAATTGAAGTTGACTTTAACGGAATAGCAGGAACCAATGCCAAACAGGAAAAATGGGAAAATCTTCTACTACAGTTTAAAAAACAAAAGGATGAGACAATCAATGTAAAATAATCAGGAGATGCAATAACAATTAATAAAATTATAGTTAGAAGCGTAGAATTGAAGTTGACTTTAACGGAATAGCAGAAACCAATGCACCAAACAGGAAACATGGGAAAATCTTCTACTACGGTTTAAAAAAACAAAGGATGAGACAATCAATGTAAAATAATCGTGAGATGCAATAACAATTAATAAAATTATAGTTAGAAGCGTAGTAGAAGTTGACTTTAACGGAATAGCAGAAACCAATGCCAAACAGGAAACATGGGAAAAACTTCTACTACGGTGAAAAAAACAAAGGATGAGACAATCAATGTAAAATAATCGTGGGATGCAATAACAATTAATAAAATTATAGTTAGAAGCGTAGAATTGAAGTTGACTTTAACGGAATAGCAGAAACCAATGCCAAACAGGAAACATGGGAAAAACTTCTACTACGGTATAAAAAACAAAGGATGAGACAATCAATGTAAAATAATCGTGAGATGCAATAACAGTTAATAAAATTATAGTTAGAAGCGTAGAATTGAAGTTGACTTTAACGGAATAGCAGAAACCAATGCCAAACAGGAAACATGGGAAAATCTTCTGCTACGGTTTAAAAAACAAAGGATGAGACAATCAATGTAAAATAATCGTGAGATGCAAGAACATTTAATAAGAATTATAGTTAGAAGCGTAGAATTGAAGTTGACTTTAACGGAATAGCAGAAACCAATGCCAAACAGGAAACATGGGAAAATCTTCTACTACGGTTTAAAAAACAAAGGATGAGACAATCAATGTAAAATAATCGTGAGATGCAATAACAATTAATAAAATTATAGTTAGAAGCGTAGTATTGAAGTTGACTTTAACGGAATAGCAGAAACCAATGCCAAACAGGAAACATGGGAAAAACTTCTACTACGGTTTAAAAAACAAAGGATGAGACAATCAATGTAAAATAATCGTGAGATGCAATAACAATTAATAAAATTATAGTTAGAAGCGTAGAATTGAAGTTGACTTTAACGGAATAGCAGGAACCAATGCCAAACAGGAAAAATGGAAAATCTACTACTACGGTTTAAAAAACAAAGGATGAGACAATCAATGTAAAATAATCAGGAGATGCAATAACAATTAATAAAATTATAGTTAGAAGCGTAGAATTGAAGTTGACTTTAATGGAATAGCAGAAACCAATGCCAAACAGGAAACATGGGAAAATCTTCTACTACGGTTTAAAAAACAAAGGATGAGACAATCAATGTAAAATAATCGTGAGATGCAATAACAATTAATAAAATTATAGTTAGAAGCGTAGAATTGAAGTTGACTTTAACGGAATAGCAGAAACCAATGCCAAACAGGAAACATGGGAAAAACTTCTACTAGGTTTAAAAAACAAAGGATGAGACAATCAATGTAAAATAATCGTGAGATGCAATAACAATTAATAAAATTATAGTTAGAAGCGTAGAATTGAGTTGACTTTAATAGAATAGCAGAAACCAATGCCAAACAGGAAACATGGGAAAAACTTCTACTACGGTTTAAAAAACAAAGGGGATGAAACAATCAATGTAAAATAATCGTGAGATGCAATAACAATTAATAAAATTATAGTTAGAAGCGTAGAATTGAAGTTGACTTTAACGGAATAGCAGGAACCAATGCCAAACAGGAAAAATGGGAAAATCTTCTACTACGGTTTAAAAAAACAAAAGGATGAGACAATCAATGTAAAATAATCGGGAGATGCAATAACAATTAATAAAATTATAGTTAGAAGCGTAGAATTGAAGTTGACTTTAACGGATATGAAACCAATGCCAAACAGGAAACATGGGAAAATCTTCTACTACGGTTTAAAAAACAAAGGATGAGACAATCAATGTAAAATAATCGTGAGATGCAATAACAATTAATAAAATTATAGTTAGAAGCGTAGTATTGAAGTTGACTTTAACGGAATAGCAAGAGCAATGCCAAACAGGAAACATAGGAAAAACTTCTACTACGGTGAAAAAAACAAAGGATGAACAATCAATGTAAAATAATCGTGGGATGCAATAACAATTAATAAAATTATAGTTAGAAGCGTAGAATTGAAGTTGACTTTAACGGAATAGCAGAAACCAATGCCAAACAGGAAACATGGGAAAAACTTCTACTACGGTATAAAAACAAAGGATGGAGACAATCAATGTAAAATAATCGTGAGATGCAATAACAGTTAATAAAATTATAGTTAGAAGCGTAGAATTGAAGTTGACTTTAACGGAATAGCAGAAACCAATGCCAAACGGGAAACATGGGAAAATCTTCTGCTACGGTTTAAAAAACAAGGATGAGACAATCAATGTAAAATAATCGTGAGATGCAAGAACATTTAATAAAATTATAGTTAGAAGCGTAGAATTGAAGTTGACTTTAACGGAATAGCAGAAACCAATGCCAAACAGGAAACATGGGAAAATCTTCTACTACGGTTTAAAAAACAAAAGGATGAGACAATCAATGTAAAATAATCGTGAGATGCAATAACAATTAATAAAATTATAGTTAGAAGCGTAGTATTGAAGTTGACTTTAACGGAATAGCAGAAACCAATGCCAAACAGGAAACATGGGAAAAACTTCTACTACGGTTTAAAAAAACAAAGGATGGAACAATCAATGTAAAATAATCGTGAGATGCAATAACAATTAATAAAATTATAGTTAGAAGCGTAGAATTGAAGTTGACTTTAACGGAATATAGCAGGAACCAATGCCAAACAGGAAAAATGGGAAAATCTTCTACTACGGTTTAAAAAAACAAAGGATGAGACAATCAATGTAAAATAATCGGGAGATGCAATAACAATTAATAAAATTATGATTAGAAGCGTAGAATTGAAGTTGACTTTAATGGAATAGCAGAAACCAATGCCAAACAGGAAACATGGGAAAATCTTCTACTACGGTTTAAAAAAACAAAAGGATGAGACAATCAATGTAAAATAATCGTGAGATGCAATAACAATTAATAAAATTATAGTTAGAAGCGTAGAATTGAAGTTGACTTTAACGGAATAGCAGAAACCAATGCCAAACAGGAAACATGGGAAAGAAACTTCTACTACGGTTTAAAAAACAAAGGATGAGACAATCAATGTAAAATAATCGTGAGGTAAATAACAATTAATAAAATTATAGTTAGAAGCGTAGAATTGAAGTTGACTTTAATAGAATAGCAGAAACCAATGCCAAACAGGAAACATGGGAAAAACTTCTACTACGGTTTAAAAAACAAAAGGATGAAACAATCAATGTAAAATAATCGTGAGATGCAATAACAATTAATAAAATTATAGTTAGAATAGAATTGAAGTTGACTTTAACGGAATAGCAGGAACCAATGCCAAACAGGAAAAATGGGAAAAATCTTCTACTACGGTTTAAAAAACAAAGGATGAGACAATCAATGCCAAAATAATCGGGAGATGCAATAACAATTAATAAAATTATAGTTAGAAGCGTAGAATTGGAAGTTGACTTTAACGGAATAGCAGAAACCAATGCCAAACAGGAAACACTGGGAAAATCTTCTACTACGGTTTAAAAAACAAGGATGAGACAATCAATGTAAAATAATCGTGAGATGCAATAACAATTAATAAAATTATAGTTAGAAGCGTAGAATTGAAGTTGACTTTAACGGAATAGCAGAAACCAATGCCAAACAGGAAACATGGGAAAATCTTCTACGGTTTAAAAAACAAAGGATGAGACAATCAATGTAAAATAATCGTGAGATGCAATAACAATTAATAAAATTATAGTTAGAAGCGTAGAATTGAAGTTGACTTTAACGGAATAGCAGAAACCAATGCCAAACAGGAAAAATGGGAAAATCTTCTACTACGGTTTAAAAAACAAAGGATGAGACAATCAATGTAAAATAATCGTGAGATGCAATAACAATTAATAAAATTATAGTTAGAAGCGTAGAATTGAAGTTGACTTTAACGGAATAGCAGAAACCAATGCCAAACAGGAAACATGGGAAAAACTTCTACTACGGTAAGAAAAAAAAAACAAAGGATGAGACAATCAATGTAAAATAATCGTGAGATGCAATAACAATTAATAAAATTATAGTTAGAAGCGTAGAATTGAAGTTGACTTTAACGGAATAAGGAACCAATGCCAAACAGGAAACGTGGGAAAATCTTCTACTACGGTTTAAAAAACAAAGGATGAGACAATCAATGTAAAATAATCGGGAGATGCAATAACAATTAATAAAATTATAGTTAGAAGCGTAGAATTGAAGTTGACTTTAACGGAATAGCAGAAACCAATGCCAAACAGGAAACATGGGAAAATCTTCTACTACGGTTTAAAAAACAAAGGATGAGACAATCAATGTAAAATAATCGTGAGATGCAATAACAATTAATAAAATTATAGTTAGAAGCGTAGAATTGAAGTTGACTTTAACGGAATAGCAGAAACCAATGCCAAACAGGAAACATGGGAAAATCTTCTACTACGGTTTAAAAAACAAAGGATGAGACAATCAATGTAAAATAATCGTGAGATGCAATAACAATTAATAAAATTATAGTTAGAAGCGTAGAATTGAAGTTGACTTTAACGGAATAGCAGGAACCAATGCCAAACAGGAAAAATGGGAAAATCTTCTACTACGGTTTAAAAAACAAAGGATGAGACAATCAATGTAAAATAATCGGGAGATGCAATAACAATTAATAAAATTATAGTTAGAAGCGTAGAATTGAAGTTGACTTTAACGGAATAGCAGAAACCAATGCCAAACTGGAAACATGGGAAAATCTTCTACTACGGTTTAAAAAACAAAGGATGAGACAATCAATGTAAAATAATCGTGAGATGCAATAACAATTAATAGAATTATAGTTAGAAGCGTAGAATTGAAGTTGACTTTAACGGAATAGCAGAAACCAATGCCAAACAGGAAACATGGCAAAATCTTCTACTACGGTTTAAAAAACAAAGGATGAGACAATCAATGTAAAATAATCGGGAGATGCAATAACAATTAATAAAATTATAGTTAGAAGCGTAGAATTGAAGTTGACTTTAACGGAATAGCAGAAACCAATGCCAAACAGGAAACATGGGAAAAACTTCTACTACGGTGAAAAAAACAAAGGATGAGACAATCAATGTAAAATAATCGTGAGATGCAATAACAATTAATAAAATTATAGTTAGAAGCGTAGAATTGAAGTTGACTTTAACGGAATAGCAGGAACCAATGCCAAACAGGAAACGTGGGAAAATCTTCTACTACGGTTTAAAAAACAAAGGATGAGAAAATCAATGTAAAATAATCGTGAGATGCAATAACAATTAATAAAATTATAGTTAGAAGCGTAGTATTGAAGTTGACTTTAACGGAATAGCAGAAACCAATGCCAAACAGGAAACATGGGAAAATCTTCTACTACGGTTTAAAAAACAAAGGATGAGACAATCAATGTAAAATAATCGTGAGATGCAATAACAATTAATAAAATTATAGTTAGAAGCGTAGAATTGAAGTTGACTTTAACGGAATAGCAGGAACCAATGCCAAACAGGAAAAATGGGAAAATCTTCTACTACGGTTTAAAAAACAAAGGTTGAAACAATCAATGTAAAATAATCGTGAGATGCAATAACAATTAATAAAATTATAGTTAGAAGCGTAGAATTGAAGTTGACTTTAACGGAATAGCAGGAACCAATGCCAAACAGGAAAAATGGGAAAATCTTCTACTACGGTTTAAAAAACAAAGGATGAGACAATCAATGTAAAATAATCGGGAGATGCAATAACAATTAATAAAATTATAGTTAGAAGCGTAGAATTGAAGTTGACTTTAACGGAATAGCAGAAACCAATGCCAAACTGGAAACATGGGAAAATCTTCTACTACGGTTTAAAAAACAAAGGATGAGACACTCAATGTAAAATAATCGTGAGATGCAATAACAATTAATAAAATTATAGTTAGAAGCGTAGTATTGAAGTTGACTTTAACGGAATAGCAGAAACCAATGCCAAACAGGAAACATGGGAAAAACTTCTACTACGGTGAAAAAAACAAAGGATGAGACAATCAATGTAAAATAATCGTGGGATGCAATAACAATTAATAAAATTATAGTTAGAAGCGTAGAATTGAAGTTGACTTTAACGGAATAGCAGGAACCAATGCCAAACAGGAAACATGGCAAAATCTTCTACTACGGTTTAAAAAACAAAGGATGAGACAATCAATGTAAAATAATCGGGAGATGCAATAACAATTAATAAAATTATAGTTAGAAGCGTAGAATTGAAGTTGACTTTAACGGAATAGCAGAAACCAATGCCAAACTGGAAACATGGGAAAATCTTCTACTACGGTTTAAAAAACAAAGGATGAGACAATCAATGTAAAATAATCGTGAGATGCAATAACAATTAATAAAATTATAGTTAGAAGCGTAGAATTGAAGTTGACTTTAACGGAATAGCAGAAACCAATGCCAAACAGGAAACATGGCAAAATCTTCTACTACGGTTTAAAAAACAAAGGATGAGACAATCAATGTAAAATAATCGTGAGATGCAATAACAATTAATAAAATTATAGTTAGAAGCGTAGAATTGAAGTTGACTTTAACGGAATAGCAGAAACCAATGCCAAACAGGAAACATGGGAAAAACTTCTACTACGGTGAAAAAAACAAAGGATGAGACAATCAATGTAAAATAATCGTGAGATGCAATAACAATTAATAAAATTATAGTTAGAAGCGTAGAATTGAAGTTGACTTTAACGGAATAGCAGGAACCAATGCCAAACAGGAAACGTGGGAAAATCTTCTACTACGGTTTAAAAAACAAAGGATGAGAAAATCAATGTAAAATAATCGTGAGATGCAATAACAATTAATAAAATTATAGTTAGAAGCGTAGTATTGAAGTTGACTTTAACGGAATAGCAGAAACCAATGCCAAACAGGAAACATGGGAAAATCTTCTACTACGGTTTAAAAAACAAAGGATGAGACAATCAATGTAAAATAATCGTGAGATGCAATAACAATTAATAAAATTATAGTTAGAAGCGTAGAATTGAAGATTGACTTTAACGGAATAGCAGGAACCAATGCCAAACAGGAAAAATGGGAAAATCTTCTACTACGGTTTAAAAAACAAAGGATGAAACAATCAATGTAAAATAATCGTGAGATGCAATAACAATTAATAAAATTATAGTTAGAAGCGTAGAATTGAAGTTGACTTTAACGGAATAGCAGGAACCAATGCCAAACAGGAAAAATGGGAAAATCTTCTACTACGGTTTAAAAAACAAAGGATGAGACAATCAATGTAAAATAATCGGGAGATGCAATAACAATTAATAAAATTATAGTTAGAAGCGTAGAATTGAAGTTGACTTTAACGGAATAGCAGAAACCAATGCCAAACTGGAAACATGGGAAAATCTTCTACTACGGTTTAAAAAACAAAGGATGAGACACTCAATGTAAAATAATCGTGAGATGCAATAACAATTAATAAAATTATAGTTAGAAGCGTAGTATTGAAGTTGACTTTAACGGAATAGCAGAAACCAATGCCAAACAGGAAACATGGGAAAAACTTCTACTACGGTGAAAAAAACAAAGGATGAGACAATCAATGTAAAATAATCGTGGGATGCAATAACAATTAATAAAATTATAGTTAGAAGCGTAGAATTGAAGTTGACTTTAACGGAATAGCAGAAACCAATGCCAAACAGGAAACATGGGAAAAACTTCTACTACGGTATAAAAAACAAAGGATGAGACAATCAATGTAAAATAATCGTGAGATGCAATAACAGTTAATAAAATTATAGTTAGAAGCGTAGAATTGAAGTTGACTTTAACGGAATAGCAGAAACCAATGCCAAACAGGAAACATGGGAAAATCTTCTACTACGGTTTAAAAAACAAAGGATGAGACAATCAATGTAAAATAATCGTGAGATGCAAGAACATTTAATAAAATTATAGTTAGAAGCGTAGAATTGAAGTTGACTTTAACGGAATAGCAGAAACCAATGCCAAACAGGAAACATGGGAAAATCTTCTACTACGGTTTAAAAAACAAAGGATGAGACAATCAATGTAAAATAATCGTGAGATGCAATAACAATTAATAAAATTATAGTTAGAAGCGTAGAATTGAAGTTGACTTTAACGGAATAGCAGAAACCAATGTCAAACAGGAAACATGGGAAAAACTTCTACTACGGTGAAAAAAACAAAGGATGAGACAATCAATGTAAAATAATCGTGAGATGCAATAACAATTAATAAAATTATAGTTAGAAGCGTAGAATTGAAGTTGACTTTAATAGAATAGCAGAAACCAATGCCAAACAGGAAACATGGGAAAATCTTCTACTACGGTTTAAAAAACAAAGGATGAGACAATCAATGTAATATAATCGTGAGATGCAATAACAATTAATAAAATTATAGTTAGAAGCGTAGTATTGAAGTTGACTTTAACGGAATAGCAGAAACCAATGCCAAACAGGAAACATGGGAAAATCTTCTACTACGGTTTAAAAAACAAAGGATGAGACAATCAATGTAAAATAATCGTGAGATGCAATAACAATTAATAAAATTATAGTTAGAAGCGTAGAATTGAAGTTGACTTTAACGGAATAGCAGAAACCAATGCCAAACAGGAAACATGGGAAAATCTTCTACTACGGTTTAAAAAACAAAGGATGAAACAATCAATGTAAAATAATCGTGAGATGCAATAACAATTAATAAAATTATAGTTAGAAGCGTAGAATTGAAGTTGACTTTAACGGAATAGCAGGAACCAATGCCAAACAGGAAAAATGGGAAAATCTTCTACTACGGTTTAAAAAACAAAGGATGAGACAATCAATGTAAAATAATCGGGAGATGCAATAACAATTAATAAAATTATAGTTAGAAGCGTAGAATTGAAGTTGACTTTAACGGAATAGCAGAAACCAATGCCAAACAGGAAACATGGGAAAATCTTCTACTACGGTTTAAAAAACAAAGGATGAGACAATCAATGTAAAATAATCGTGAGATGCAATAACAATTAATAAAATTATAGTTAGAAGCGTAGTATTGAAGTTGACTTTAACGGAATAGCAGAAACCAATGCCAAACAGGAAACATGGGAAAAACTTCTACTACGGTGAAAAAAACAAAGGATGAGACAATCAATGTAAAATAATCGTGGGATGCAATAACAATTAATAAAATTATAGTTAGAAGCGTAGAATTGAAGTTGACTTTAACGGAATAGCAGAAACCAATGCCAAACAGGAAACATGGGAAAAACTTCTACTACGGTATAAAAAACAAAGGATGAGACAATCAATGTAAAATAATCGTGAGATGCAATAACAGTTAATAAAATTATAGTTAGAAGCGTAGAATTGAAGTTGACTTTAACGGAATAGCAGAAACCAATGCCAAACAGGAAACATGGGAAAATCTTCTGCTACGGTTTAAAAAACAAAGGATGAGACAATCAATGTAAAATAATCGTGAGATGCAAGAACATTTAATAAAATTATAGTTAGAAGCGTAGAATTGAAGTTGACTTAACGGAATAGCAGAAACCAATGCCAAACAGGAAACATGGGAAAATCTTCTACTACGGTTTAAAAACAAAGGATGAGACAATCAATGTAAAATAATCGTGAGATGCAATAACAATTAATAAAATTATAGTTAGAAGCGTAGTATTTGAAGTTGACTTTAACGGAATAGCAGAAACCAATGCCAAACAGGAAACATGGGAAAAAAACTTCTACTACGGTTTAAAAAACAAAGGATGAGACAATCAATGTAAAATAATCGTGAGATGCAATAACAATTAATAAAATTATAGTTAGAAGCGTAGAATTGAAGTTGACTTTAACGGAATAGCAGGAACCAATGCCAAACAGGAAAAATGGGAAAATCTTCTACTACGGTTTAAAAACAAAGGATGAGACAATCAATGTAAAATAATCGGGAGATGCAATAACAATTAATAAAATTATAGTTAGAAGCGTAGAATTGAAGTTGACTTTAATGGAATAGCAGAAACCAATGCCAAACAGGAAACATGGGAAAATCTTCTACTACGGTTTAAAAAACAAAGGATGAGACAATCAATGTAAAATAATCGTGAGATGCACAACAATTAATAAAATTATAGTTAGAAGCGTAGAATTGAAGTTGACTTTAACGGAATAGCAGAAACCAATGCCAAACAGGAAACATGGGAAAAACTTCTACTACGGTTTAAAAAACAAAGGATGAGACAATCAATGTAAAATAATCGTGAGATGCAATAACAATTAATAAAATTATAGTTAGAAGCGTAGAATTGAAGTTGACTTTAATAGAATAGCAGAAACCAATGCCAAACAGGAAACATGGGAAAAACTTCTACTACGGGTTTAAAAAACAAAGGATGAAACAATCAATGTAAAAATAATCGTAGATGCAATAACAATTAATAAAATTATAGTTAGAAGCGTAGAATTGAAGTTGACTTTAACGGAATAGCAGGAACCAATGCCAAACAGGAAAAATGGAAAATCTTCTACTACGGTTTAAAAAACAAAGGATGAGACAATCAATGTAAAATAATCGGGAGATGCAATAACAATTAATAAAATTATAGTTAGAAGCGTAGAATTGAAGTTGACTTTAACGGAATAGCAGAAACCAATGCCAAACAGGAAACATGGGAAAATTTACTACGGTTTAAAAAACAAAGGATGAGACAATCAATGTAAAAATAATCGTGAGATGCAATAACAATTAATAAAATTATAGTTAGAAGCGTAGAATTGAAGTTGACTTTAACGGAATAGCAGAAACCAATGCCAAACAGGAAACATGGGAAAATCTTCTACTACGGTTTAAAAACAAAGGATGAGACAATCAATGTAAAATAATCGTGAGATGCAATAACAATTAATAAAATTATAGTTAGAAGCGTAGAATTGAAGTTGACTTTAACGGAATAGCAGAAACCAATGCCAAACAGGAAAAATGGGAAAATTTTCTACTACGGTTTAAAAAACAAAGGATGAGACAATCAATGTAAAATAATCGTGAGATGCAATAACAATTAATAAAATTATAGTTAGAAGCGTAGAATTGAAGTTGACTTTAACGGAATAGCAGAAACCAATGCCAAACAGGAAACATGGGAAAACTTCTACTACGGTGAAAAAAACAAAGGATGAGACAATCAATGTAAAATAATCGTGAGATGCAATAACAATTAATAAAATTATAGTTAGAAGCGTAGAATTGAAGTTGACTTTAACGGAATAGCAGGAACCAATGCCAAACAGGAAAAATGGGAAAATCTTTCTACTACGGTTTAAAAACAAAGGATGAGACAATCAATGTAAAATAATCGGGAGATGCAATAACAATTAATAAAATTATAGTTAGAAGCGTAGAATTGAAGTTGACTTTAATGGAATAGCAGAAACCAATGCCAAACAGGAAACATGGGAAAATCTTCTACTACGGTTTAAAAAACAAAGGATGAGACAATCAATGTAAAATAATCGTGAGATGCAATAACAATTAATAAAATTATAGTTAGAAGCGTAGAATTGAAGTTGACTTTAACGGAATAGCAGAAACCAATGCCAAACAGGAAACATGGGAAAAATCACTACGGTTTAAAAAAACAAAGGATGAGACAATCAATGTAAAAATAATCGTGAGATGCAATAACAATTAATAAAATTATAGTTAGAAGCGTAGAATTGAAGTTGACTTTAATAGAATAGCAGAAACCAATGCCAAACAGGAAACATGGGAAAAACTTCTACTACGGTTTAAAAAACAAAGGATGAAACAATCAATGTAAAATAATCGTGAGATGCAATAACAATTAATAAAATTATAGTTAGAAGCGTAGAATTGAAGTTGACTTTAACGGAATAGCAGGAACCAATGCCAAACAGGAAAAATGGGAAAATCTTCTACTACGGTTTAAAAAACAAAGGATGAGACAATCAATGTAAAATAATCGGGAGATGCAATAACAATTAATAAAATTATAGTTAGAAGCGTAGAATTGAAGTTGACTTTAACGGAATAGCAGAAACCAATGCCAAACAGGAAACATGGGAAAATCTTCTACTACGGTTTAAAAAACAAAGGATGAGACAATCAATGTAAAATAATCGTGAGATGCAATAACAATTAATAAAATTATAGTTAGAAGCGTAGAATTGAAGTTGACTTTAACGGAATAGCAGAAACCAATGCCAAACAGGAAACATGGGAAAATCTTCTACTACGGTTTAAAAAACAAAGGATGAGACAATCAATGTAAAATAATCGTGAGATGCAATAACAATTAATAAAATTATAGTTAGAAGCGTAGAATTGAAGTTGACTTTAACGGAATAGCAGAAACCAATGCCAAACAGGAAAAATGGGAAAATCTTCTACTACGGTTTAAAAAACAAAGGATGAGACAATCAATGTAAAATAATCGTGAGATGCAATAACAATTAATAAAATTATAGTTAGAAGCGTAGAATTGAAGTTGACTTTAACGGAATAGCAGAAACCAATGCCAAACAGGAAACATGGGAAAAACTTCTACTACGGTGAAAAAAACAAAGGATGAGACAATCAATGTAAAATAATCGTGAGATGCAATAACAATTAATAAAATTATAGTTAGAAGCGTAGAATTGAAGTTGACTTTAACGGAATAGCAGGAACCAATGCCAAACAGGAAACGTGGGAAAATCTTCTACTACGGTTTAAAAAACAAAGGATGAGACAATCAATGTAAAATAATCGGGAGATGCAATAACAATTAATAAAATTATAGTTAGAAGCGTAGAATTGAAGTTGACTTTAACGGAATAGCAGAAACCAATGCCAAACAGGAAACATGGGAAAATCTTCTACTACGGTTTAAAAAACAAAGGATGAGACAATCAATGTAAAATAATCGTGAGATGCAATAACAATTAATAAAATTATAGTTAGAAGCGTAGAATTGAAGTTGACTTTAACGGAATAGCAGAAACCAATGCCAAACAGGAAACATGGGAAAATCTTCTACTACGGTTTAAAAAACAAAGGATGAGACAATCAATGTAAAATAATCGTGAGATGCAATAACAATTAATAAAATTATAGTTAGAAGCGTAGAATTGAAGTTGACTTTAACGGAATAGCAGGAACCAATGCCAAACAGGAAACATGGGAAAATCTTCTACTACGGTTTAAAAAACAAAGGATGAAACAATCAATGTAAAATAATCGTGAGGTGCAATAACAATTAATAAAATTATAGTTAGAAGCGTAGAATTGAAGTTGACTTTAACGGAATAGCAGGAACCAATGCCAAACAGGAAAAATGGGAAAATCTTCTACTACGGTTTAAAAAACAAAGGATGAGACAATCAATGTAAAATAATCGTGAGATGCAATAACAATTAATAAAATTATAGTTAGAAGCGTAGAATTGAAGTTGACTTTAACGGAATAGCAGAAACCAATGCCAAACAGGAAACATGGGAAAAACTTCTACTACGGTGAAAAAAACAAAGGATGAGACAATCAATGTAAAATAATCGTGAGATGCAATAACAATTAATAAAATTATAGTTAGAAGTGTAGAATTGAAGTTGACTTTAACGGAATAGCAGGAACCAATGCCAAACAGGAAACATGGGAAAAACTTCTACTACGGTTTAAAAAACAAGGGATGAGACAATCAATGTAAAAAAATCGTGAGATGCAATAATAATAGTACGAACTTTAATTTCGAAAAAAGGAAACCAAAAAAAAAAAAACCCCCCAAAAAAAGAAACGAATCCAGGACATTGACGAAACTATATGAAGATGAACTGAGGCGATTCTAAAGGTACAACAAGGGGGGTAACCTTTACTTGGAGAGCATATATAATAAAAATAACCGGTGAGTGCATATATTTGCACATGCACACAAACATTGAAAAACCTATAAATCTCACGAGAAAAATAATATACATATTCAAATAGATACCCGAAAACATATTAGACTCTAGACGTCAATAATATGAGGATGATGATTGATTTTTCCTCCCCTTACTGTAATTTAATCAGTCAAGCATTGCGAGTTAATATTTCAAACTTTTAAAAATAAGGTACATTGAAAATATTCTTTTGAACATCTATAGTGATTTATTCCTTGTTTAATGTTTATGACTGGGTTTTCGGTTTCTTCACCTCTGACATATCAGCCTGAAATCTATACTCTCATTCAGTAATTATTGATATTTTCTCAGTATTAGTAAGAATAGATAGGGCTTCCTATCATCCGGTTCACTCTCATCCTCCGTCTTTTTAACCTTAGTAGGAATTTATCCCATGTTTCCTGTTTGGCATTGGTTTCTATTTTCCGTTATAGTCAACTTCAATTCTATGCTTCTAACTATAATTTCATTCACTGATTTAATGGATGTGCGTTGTGGTGCATTGGATATCTGCTCGGAACGAGAAATCGGGGAGCCGAGTTCGAATTCTAGCCGAATTCATTGCATTCACTTACGCGCAATACCCTTGGGAAAGGTATTAATCCGTCTATTCCTTCCAGTTATGGGTTAAATAACAGGACAGATTGGGTTCTATAGCCTTGGTCGGCAACCAGTCTACCGCAGAAAGCAATGGCAACCTACTGCGGGATAATCTTCTGCCCAGTCAGTCATGTCTCTTTCGAGACATGATCGCCCAATCGTGTATCACGTATGGCACTTAAGTGACTGGCTGGCTAGATTTAATCATGACATCTTGAAATTTATATTTAGCTGTTATATTTCCTGCAAACTCCCAAGAATTTGACTTCTTGCTCTGTCTTACACTAATACAACTCAAACAGTAACCTTGAGAGGCTCTTGGGCCTTGTAATAGATGCATATCGATCCGTGTAGCCTAGAGAGTCATCCGAACTCAACCTTTTATTTAAACAGAAGACAAGTCTGGTTATCCGCCCTCCTCGGTCTTTTGAGCAGGAGTAAAAATTTCTCCCCCTATATCTGGAGTAGATAGACTGAACTATCGCCTCGAGTAAATTGACTGAACTATCGCCTGGAGTAAATTGACTGAACTATCGCCTGGAGTATATTGACTGAACTATCGCCTGGAGTAGATAGATTGAACTATTGCCCGGTTCACACTCCACCCACGTCTATTGAACAGGTGTAGAGACTCATCCCTTATTCCCTGTTTAGGATGTGGTTTCCGGCTTTCTCTTTTCCAAGCTTTTCACTCTTACGTAGCCCCCTGCACACCAGTGGCCTTACCGCTTTGCCCGGGGTGATATGATTAAAAAAAAATCTTGTTTAGATTTGGGTTTTAGGTTCCTTTTAAAGCTTACTTATACTTTACTTCTAACATCTCTACCTGAAATCTGAATTTTTTTTCCTTAATCGGATATTAACCTCTTTGAGTCCTGAGTAACTTTTTGGCTTGAAATTTCTATTGGGCTGTGGTAAACCTTCTGACAGGTATTATGTACTTTTGTACTAATTTCGCTCAAGTATGAGTTTCTTATATTCAGGGCCCATAGCTCAGAGGTAAAATTGCCGACTGACACAACTTCAGTCGGGTTTCAATCCTGGGTTAAAAGCAATTGGATGTCTAAACGTAATGATGAGCTGTGATACAGCGAAACAGATCTGTCTGCTATATATATATATATAAACGAAGATTAACGAAACTCGGTTACTAGCAACCGACAATTTGAAATGATTTCTTTGAACATTATTATTATCGATACTCGTATTTCAGTAGATATTCTGTTCTTAATTAAATACTATTACATATTTATATCTACTGGCCTGATTATTTACAATAAATTTTTATTATGAAAATGTGTGTCATTCGGCAGGATTCGAACCTGCGACTCCTATCCACGTAGGGGAAGATACCATGTGATCTGGCACTTCTTAGACCTTTCGATCGTGAATGACTATTAGTCTAAACGAGGTTTTAATCAAGCATATATAACACAGTTTTCGATTAATCGCAACAACCATATCTGCTCTTAAATGTATCGAAATGCCATCAAATGTAAACATGGTACGGAAATAAACGAAGATTAACGAAACTTGGTTATAAACAACCGACAATTTGAAATGATTTGTTTGAACATTATTTTTTTTATTGATAGTAAATAATGTTCAAACAAATCTCAGAGCAGACATGGTTGTTGCGATAAATCGAAAACTGTGTTATATAGGCTTGATTAAAACCTCGTTTAGACTAATGGTCATTCGTGGTCGAGAGGTCTTAGACGTGCCAGATCACATGGTAGCTTTCCCTATGTGGATAGGGGTCGCAGGCTCGAATTCTGCCGAATGATACACTTTTTCGTAATTACAATTTATCCTAAATAATCAGGCCAGTAGGTATAAATATATAACGCTGTTTAATTTAGAACAGAATATCTACTTAAATATGAGTATCGATAAAAAATAATGTTCAAACAAATCATTTCATATATATATATATATATATATATATATATATATATATATATATATAGTTGTGCGTACACTTTTATGATAGAGTAGATCTATAGTTGTGCGTACATTTTTAAGATAGAGTAGATCTGTACGAAAACATTATAGATAAAGACAGAAAATGTATCTTTCGTTTCGTCCTGGCCACCTTGGCGTATGTAATGGTTAGCAAGCTTGTCTTGCTAGAGCCTAAAACAATTGAGTAATGTGTTCAATCCTCACTGGCTACTTCATACTTGCGGCTTTGTGACACATCTAAGCTGCGCTTAGAAAATCAGCTATCTTTCGTTTCGTTCCCTGAAAGAAATTAGCATTTATCATTTTCTTTCAGTTTCCACACGCACGCATATCATCTTCTTTTATGTGCCGTGCCTCTTCAGAACGGAGGTAATCATGGTCCTCCATATCTTTCTGACCCTTTGTAGATCTTAATGCATTTTGACTTGTTATTTCTCCTAAGCTCTGCGTTGCTATCAATCAAGTATGTCACGCACTGCTTTCCCTGTCTCTGTTTCCCTTCTATCAGTCCTGTGAGTATCAGATTTTCGTAGCCCGGCTTCCTCCTAACGTCTCGAAGAAATTTCAGCTGTCTCTTTCTGATGTTAAGCACAAGTTTCCTTTTAGTTTCCATTCACTCCAAAACCTAATTGTCGCTCACGGGCTCCGTCGATGTCACCCTCAGCATCTTTCTATAGGGCAACATTTCTGTTGCTTCGAGTATCTCTTTCAGTTTTGAGCAGGTTGTTCAGCATTCGCTGACAAATACGAGGACAGATGTCACATAACAGTCCAGTACAGCTGTCTCTGTTTCCAAGACTTTTTGTCTCTCAATACTCTAATCCGTTTTAGAAATGCTTCCTTTGCCATCCCAATACGCCATCGGATCTCAGTGTCGCACTTTCCGTCCGCTGTTAGAAAGCTTCCAAGGTATTTTTTATTTCTGTAACTGCTTGATTTTAATATTACACACTTGTAATTAGAATTTTGGGCACCTCTCTTTACTGATGACCATGTATTTTCTTGTAGGTTATATTTAGTCCTTTATTCTCGATTTCCTTTGTTACATTCGTAGAATACCTTGTAGTGTCCATTCCATATTTGCTATCAACACTTTGTCATCAGCACATCTAATATTGTTAAGGTTGTTACCACCAGTGACGAATCTTGGCATGAATTCTAATTATTTCAGAATTTCCTCGATATTTAGGTTGAATAAATCCGGTGAGAGGACACAGTATATCCGCTGAACAATCCCTGTCCGTATGCAGGCGGTTTTCTGCCAGTACAACTTCTTAGTTATTCTAACATCTTTCCTGATATTATCAATACAAAAATACACCACTAAGAGTTTAATGTGTCAACAATCCTCAGCCGGCGCTATATATATGCTAAACTTGTAGTCTTCCCTGTGGACTATAGGGCTATCTTCTCAGCCGGTCAGGTGTTGCAGCTTTACTTTTCTGTAGTGAATAGATTTTTAAATGGTAGAGTCTCACTCCAACTGACTTTTCATTCAGAGTTTCGAATTGCTAGATAGATAGAAAGAGGCGTAAGACAATGATGCGTCTATTCACCGGATCTGTTCAACTTGTACAGCGAGAATATTTTGAGGACCCTAGATGCTTCCCAGGATTTGTTATTGGAGGCCCCAACTTGAACAACATAAGGTATGCAGATGATACAGTACTGATTGCAGATACGGAAAGAAGACTACAAAACCTCCTACAGAAGGTAGAAGGTCAAAAAAGAACTACAAATAAACTGTAAGAAATCTGAATGCATGGTCATCATCAAAAAGAGCAACCCAAAATGCTAAATACAGGTGGGGGGACTCCAGAATCAAGCAAGTACAAAAATTTAAATACCTAGGAAGTGTTCTAACAGGAGATGGAGAGTGCGACACAGAGAACCGAAGTCGAATTGACATGGCGAAGGACGCGTTCCAGAAGCTAAGTAAAGTACTAAGACAGGAAAATTTCAGTAGAAACAAAGAAGAAAATACTAGATTGCTATGTGATGTCAGTTCTTCAATACGGCAGTGAATACTAGACAATATCATCGAAGATGAGGGAAAAAACTTGAAGCAGCGGAAATGTGGTTCTATATAAGGATGCTGCGGATATCATGGTCCAAGCATGCGAGCGACGATGAGGTGTTGGAAAGAATGGAAACGAAAAGAAAATTAATAGTGAGCATCAGAAAGAGACAACTGAAGTTCCTGGGACATGCAATGAGGAAGGAGGGCTTGGAGAACCTAATACTGAGAGGCCAGACAGAAGGAAAAAAGACAGAGGGAGGCAACGGATAACACATTTGAAGGGCCTGATCAGGTGGATGACGAAAAGGAGGTTGCAAGGTGTAACAGGAGAAAACATAATAAGAGCCACCAGGGATAGGGAGACGTGGAGAGCCATGATCGCTTACGTCCTGAAGGACAGGTTACGTAAAAGAAGAAGAACACTGTTTAGCAACTAAAACTAGAGCACTTAGTCTGTCTTTGCTATTAACTCCAAGTGTGGATGGAGAGAAGAGACGGATTGGTACGTTTGCAAGATTTGTGCGTAAAGAAAACAAAGAGCCGAGATAGCATATTCACACTTTTCGACTCAAAGATGCTTGCCCATCAAACACACACACACACACACACGCACGCACGCACGCACGCACGCACGCACGCACATACACATATATATATATTAATGTATATTTAAACAGCTGGATAGCAACATTTTTTTCAAACAACTTCCATTAAATACGGCTGATAAAAAAGACTTAATTTTTTATGATCTTTTTTAGCATCGTAGCAGTTTTCTATTTTGTAGAAGTTAAGGGATATATAAGTTGTCCATAACTTTTATTGTCCCAAGCGCTTTCGAACACTAATATAGCAATTTTAGGCTTTTTGTCTCTAATGTTGTTATTTTTCCTCCTATTTTGACTGTTACAACACAAACAAAAAATTACTAAATACCCTGTCAGTCGTTTTTAATGAAACTTGTATTATATATATATATATATATATATATATATATATATAAATAATACAAGTTTAATATATAATATAAGTTTAATTAAAAACGACTGACAGCGGACGTAGTTATTTATTTTTGCATTGTAACACTCAAAATACGCGGAAAATAACAACATTAGAGACAAAAACACGATTGAAAACTGCTATATTGAAACTTGTTATATATATATATATATTCTGTAGTCATTCGCATACAGATCTGTTTTGCTGTATCACATCTCATCAGTACAGTTGGACATCCGATTGCTTTTAACCCAGGATTAAAACCCCACTGAATTCTACCTCTGAGCTATGGGCGCTCGGTAGAGGGAGGCAGTCGTATGATGTATCATACGCCAGTGGCCATAACAATATATATATATATATATATATATATATATATATATATACACTATTATATATGTGTGCGCGTGTGTATGTTTGTGTCTGTGCTTGCGAGTCTCTGATGTATGTCTGTATATGTGCATGTGTGTGTATTAGTGTATGCTTGTATAAATGTGCATATATATATGTATATTATTTATATATATGATTAGATAGATGGATAATGGATATGAACAGACTGATAAATAAATAAATAAATAAATAGAAAGTGCGAACTTGTGGTATATATATATATATATATATATATATGTGTGTGTGTGTGTGTGTGTGTGTGTGTGTGTGCCTAGCGAATTGGGGATGAGCAATTTCAATTAGAATTGAAAATATTCGAAGGTGGGAGGAAAGTAGCAATCTGAAGAATAAAATAGATATCTGAAAACGTAAACAAACAAAACTAAGAGAAAGTTATAAACAGACGAAGTTATAATAAAAAGTAAAGTAGTAGGGTGAGGAGTAAATCCGAAAGATAATCAGGTGATTTTTGAAGGGGAGTATTGTAATCAGAACAAAGGATGAATAATTATAATAGAAGAGGAAGAAGGACGAAAAGAAGCAAGGAGGAGGAAGCGAAGAAGAAGAAGAAGAAGAAGAAGGAAGAAGAAGAAGGAAGAAGAAGAATGAGAAGAAAAATATGAACAAAAGAAGAAGAAAGAAGAAAAGTAGAAAGATAAGGAAAAGAGGAAGAAGAATAAGAAAAAGAAGTAAGGGAAGAAGATAAAGAAGAAAAAGAAGGAGAAGAGCATGGAGGAAAAAAGAAGAGGTAGAATAAGAATAAGAAAAAGAAGAAGAAGTAGAAGAAGAATAAAATGAGAAGAAGTAGAAGGAAGAAAAGAAGTAGAAGAAAGAGTAGAAAAACAGGAGGAAGAAAGAAAAAAAGAAGAATAGGATGAGGAGAAGAAGTAGAAGAAGAAAAGAAGAAGAGGCTGAAGGAGAAAGAGGAGAAGGAGAAGAATAAGAATCGTATTTCATTAGTACAGAAAGAAATTGATGCTGAATATTTAAAGAGCCGAATGGTTACCCCCAGAGAGACATGCATGTATATGGAGAGGCGTACCGCACGCACACACATGCATGCTTACAAACAAGTGTGCGCATACACAAATTCATATATTTATATAAAGTCTTTTGTTTATTTTGCTGCTCGTTCAACTACGTTGGAAAGTAAATCCACTTGAAAAGGCAATAAGAAAACTTCTTTCTCTCTTCTTGCCGTGTGATTAAAGCAAAAATAAATGAAACAAAAAGTGGCACATTTTCCCCTTAAAAATGATTTACACAGAAAGAAAATTAAATAATATCTGCAAGAAAAGATCATTAGATTCACAAGGTCCTTCCATATTTCTCTGATCTAACGAAAAAAAAAAAAAACAACCCCCAACACACACACAAAAAAGAAACCCAAATCATTGAATAAAAACAGAAACATAATTCTGCTTTCCAAAGTTTATAGACAAATATAAATATTTCCTTCTTTAAAAAAAAAAAATATCCTTGGAAAATGCGAATATATAAGACAGTATTTTAGGAAAAATATTGAACATTTATTTTTGCATAAATAACTGTTTATTATTATCATTTATATTATTGTTATTATTGGTTATAATACGCTCTTGCATTCTAAGTTTAGATTTTGCATAGTGAAATATTGTATTATTTGGCGACAAAAACAAAGAAACCAAAAACAAAGCTAACGTTGAAGTAGAAACTGTAAAAAAAAAGTATGCGAAAAACAATATTTAGGAATTATTACGGAAGAAAACAAAGAAGAAAAAATACTCACGAAATCGGAGCTTTTCCATTGACTCACGCAGTCAGAAATTTTAGCCAATACATTGCTGCGGAATTCGTGATCGACGAACATGTAATACTAACAGTTCACAAGACGGAAGGATTCATATACCGGACCAGTTAAAATACCAAAAAAGAAAAGCCCAACTTGCAGAACAAGATAGACGAACTGAAAGTAAGTGTAAAGAGTAAATTTGCCAGAAAAAAAAAGGAATATTTACAAACAAAACAATAGAAATCTCACTAGTTTTATATTATCCTAGTCAGTATCCATATTTAATAATTTTGGATACTTTCTAAACTAGACAAGAGAAGAGTAAAAATACGGTTTATGAGAGAACTGATAATGAGCTCTCATAAAAATCTGCATTCTGGAAAAGCTGTCAATACCCTTTGTTTTAAGATGCTTGGGATGTTCCGAAAAGTATGTTGGTTGGTTGGTTGGTTGGTTCATTTATCCAGCATATCAACCTTCATTCGGTCATTTAATGCTGAAAATCGTTTTGATTTGTTTTATTTAGTTCATTTGTTTTATTGTTTTTGTTAGTTTATTTTTTTAAAGTTTTGTTGGTAACGGTTTTCATTCAAAAATGTTTTGTTGGTAACGGTTTTCATTCAAAAAGGTTTTGTTGGTAACGTTTTTCATTCAAAAATTTTTGTTGGTAACGTTTTTCATTCAAAAATGTTTTGTTGGTAACGTTTTTCATTCAAAAAAGTTTTGATGAATACTTTTATAGCATTTTGAACCCCAGTTTTGGGGTCAACAATTTACCCATAGCTGGGACCCTAACAGGTGCTACCACTCCGGGTCAGGGTGGACCTGGTAACAACAGCAATTAAGAATTTAAGCAATTAATTTTAAGCAATTAAGAAGCTCCGTGCTTCTCACAACCTGCCAATCAGAGACCTTGCTGCCGGATGCACTGTACAGTCATATCCAGGACCCAAAATGTATGTCTCCTATTTATTTCCGTTAAAAGTATAACAGGTAAATACAAAGCGTGTTTTCAGTTACAAAAACACTATCTTATCCCTGTAGTTACTATGCATGATTGTCTATAATTAACTAGAACTTTCCTACTTGCTCCTGAAAACAACCTTCAGATGAGGCAATTCGCATATTTTCACAAAAGTTATAACGACAGGGTTAAAATATTTTCCACATTGCCCAAAGTTCATCAGAGTGTCGGAAGATGGACAATCCAAATTGATGGTAGTAAAATCCATGAAGTTCAAGTTAATGTTGGACGTTATCATGTTGTAATATAAACATTGTTTTTTTCCCCTGAATCATCAGCCTCTTGATGTGGTGGTCAAATTAGATTATTTGTTCAGGTTACGAAAAATGCATTATGACTATTTTATCTCTAAAATAGCCAAAACACTTCGCCCTATCATAGCTTTGTAAGGATCTTTCTCTTTAATAAAATTTTAGCAGAGGTTCCATTCCAAGTCCAGAGGTTTAAGCATAACCAATACAATAACTTAACGTTGTGAACATAGTTTCTAAGTCAAGGAAAACGATCTTCAGCGTTATACATAGTTACGTAGATCGATGCGCGTTGTTGTGCAATGGATATAGGCTTGGAATGAGAAATCGGATAGCTGAGTTCGAATTCTAGTCGAATTCATTTCAAATGAATTCATGTCATTCACTTAAGCACACATGCCCTTGTGAAATTCTTTTCTCCCTCCAGCTATGTGTTGAATAGCAGGATAGATTGAGGTCTATATCCTTGGTTGATTCACTGCAGAAGGTAATGGCTGGAAAATACTGCAGAAAAATCTTGTCTAGTTAGCCTTGTCTCGAAAGAGACATGATTACCCAAGCGTGTATCACAAATTGCAATTAACTTACCTACTACATACATAGATAAACTATCAACCTAACTATTAAAACCCCTGTCTAGACCCTATTTGCGTTGATGTATCTATTATTGTTACACAATTTTTCTTTCAGCTTTCTCTATATCCCAACATTTTCTAAAACAAAATTGACACTATAGCCCTTAAGATTGAAAGAAATAATCACGTATTCCCCAAAATATATTTTTCAAATTTAAAATGAATCTCTTTTCTGATTAGTTAAATTGAACTCACACATACAGTTTTATGTCTTCCCATATCTATAAATAACAAACGTATTGTTTCTTATATTTAAATGAATTTAATTTTCACAACAATGATCTATCATTGCCTATTGACTAGGAAGAAATCTCGAAACAGAAATGTATTTTTATTAAAAACAAATTTAATTATATATATATATATGAAATGATTTGCTTGAACATTAATTTATATATATATATTAAAGACATATATACACGCCTCCATATATATATATATATATATATATATGGAGGCGGGCGTGTATATATGTCTTTAACAGCAACCTGCTCTTTTCCGTGTATGCCTCTCTGTTAATTTAAAATTATATTTAAAATTAAAACGCGACACACGAAAACTTTTTTAACTTTGTAATAGTCTTCTCTAAAATTGATTTTATATACAAAAATTATATATCGTTTTCTCATATATGTATGTACGTATATATATATATATATATGTGTGTGTGTGTGTGTGTGTGTGTGTGTGTGTGTGAGTTTAGATACGAATAAAATGGCGGGTTACGAACTGTTCAGCTTATTGGATTGCACTTTTAGCATAAGAAACTGACTTCTAACGTTTGTTGAATCTACATATTTTTCCAGCTGAAGGAATACTGTGCGTTTCATTGAATAGACTCTTTTAAACATTAATAAACATTAAACTCTGAACTGATAATTTAATGAAATTTTCTTCAAAATTAAGAACTGCTGTATTAGGTATAACTCTCACGTAATTCCTTCTATATATACTTGAATGGAATAATAAATAAGAAGCCTATTCAATCTCTTGGATTGGCTCCGAGGCTGCAAAAGCGATTTTACTTCCATGCCTTGTCGAACCGGAGAACATTGTTCGAGCGTTATTTTGTTCGTTTCGATTCGGATCACTTCTGTGGATGACGTCGGCAGGTAGGAATGCGAGTATTCGGTCATCAAATAATGATCCTCGACCGAATCACTAGAATGGAATGTGAACAATGCGAAATCAATATCGGACAGGAAGAATGGTAAAATAAAGAACAAAGAAGAAAAAGAATAATAATAAAGAAATTTGATAAACGTTTCATGTGCAAAATACCAAAGAGATATAAATAAACAATTCACACCACATTGTACGCGGCCGCCAACCTATTTTAATGTAAAATATTTTAGACATTGCAAAATACAGAACTAAAGTTTGATGAATAAAATTAATTATGAAATGCTCATTGTACTGAAAATGCAAAAAAACAAAAATAGACCCCAAAAAACATATTTATAGAGATATTAATTACATAATTAAAATCAGTCAGTTAAGTGTCAGTACGTGATACACGCTTGGGCGATAATGTCTCAAAAGAGACATGATTGACTGGGCAGAAGATTATCCCGTAGTAGGTTGACATTGCTTTCTGTGGTAGATTGGTTGCCAGCCAAGGCTATAGAACCGAATCGGTCCTGTTATTTAACCAATAACTGGAGGGAAGAGACGGATTAATACATTTCCAAGGGTATTTGCGCGTAAGTGAATGCAAGTAATGTAAGTGGAATTCGAACTCGGCTCGTAGATTTCTCGTTTTGAACCGATATCCACTGCACCACAACGATCAATCCTTTGAAAATAATTTCTAGTTAGCAAGCATTAACTGTCAGTCAGTTAATCGCCATACGGGATACTTGCTTAGGCAATCATGTGTCGAAAGAGACATGACTGTCTAGGCAGAAGATTTTTCCGCAGTAGGTTACCATTACATTCTGAAGGAGAATGGTTGCCAATCAGGGCTATAGAAGCCAATCTATCCTGCTATTTAACTGATAGCTGGATGAAGAGAGACGGATTCATAACTTTTCCAAAGGTATTTGCACATATGTTGCATTAATAAGTCAGGTTGATTTTTTTTTTTTTTTACCCTTTTTAAGAATATAAAGATTGCACTCGGTGTGAAAGCTGGAGTTTTATGAGATAGGCACTGCCACTAATAAATAAATTATTAACGTTTACAACATTCATGAGAGTTTCCCGGTTCACACTCCACCCACGTCTATTGAACAGGTGAAGAGGCTCATCCCTCGTTCCCTGTTTAGGATGTGGTTTCCGGTTTTTCTCTTTTCCAATCTTTTCACTCTTTTTTTCTTATTTTATTTTTTTTTCAATTGGAGTAAATAGACTAAACTATCGCCCGGTTCACACTCCTCGCACGTCTATTGAACAGGTGAAGAGGCTCAACCCTTCTTTCCTGTTTAGGATGTGGTTTCCGGTTTTTCTCTTTTCCAATCTTTTCACTCTTTTTTTTTATTTTATTTTTTTTCAATTGGAGTAAATAGACTAAACTATCGCCCGGTTCACACTCCACCTACGTCTATTGAATAGGTGAAGAGTCTCATCCCTTGTTTCCTGTTTAGGATGTGGTTTCCGGTTTTTCTCTTTTCCAATCTTTTCACTCTTTTTTTTATTTTATTTTTTTTTCAATTGGAGTAAATAGACTAAACTATCGCCCGGTTCACACTCCACCTACGTCTATTGAACAGGTGAAGAGTCTCATCCCTTGTTTCCTGTTTAGGATGTGGTTTCCGGTTTTTCTCTTTTCTAATATTTTCACTCTTACGTAGCCCCCTGCGCATCAGTGGCGTTTTTGCCTTGCTTGGGGTGATATGATTAAAAAAAAAAAAAAATTGTAAAGAACGTATGAAAAAAAAAAAGAGTACTGAAATATTTCCGCAAATCTTTGCTTACAAACTTTTTTTTCATATATAATCGTGTCGCCCCAAGTAAGGCATTTTATTGCTACTGTTGTGCAGGTGGTTACATAGGATGAATGTTGAGGAGTGGGAGGTTGCAAGGGGTGTCAGGAAGAGTGTAGGAGAGGGAAGAGATTACTGATGAGAGTGGGGTGGATGTAGAAAAGGATGAGAGAGAGGATGTAAGTTAGTGAGACAGGAGATGACTATTGACTTCACATTTAAATTGAATTGAACGTTTAACTATTTGAAGTTGATACTTTTTATAAGAGATACATTGAATGGAAAATATAAAATCACCACAAAAAAAAAAAATGCGATTTTTTTCTGGTATTTATAAGCTCACAAAAATGGCGATTCAACGAATAAAATTTGTTACATCATTCGTTAGATAATTTATTAAATCATCTGTTACGCAATTTGTTGCTTCATCTGTTAGAGAATTTGTTACATCATAAATAATACAATCACAAATTAGACAAAAGTTTATATATATTTTTTAATCGTTTTGCCCCAAGCAAGGCGCTACATGATGAGCAGAGGCTGCATAAAAGAGTAAAAGTTTAGGTAAGAAGAGAGTAAAGAGAAAGAAGAACAAGTTTCAGAGGGTATCAGAGAAAGGACAAGAGAAGGATGGGTACACAGGTGTGAAGACAGGTGTGAAGGTTGAGAGAAAGAATAAGAACAAGATAAACGGGGTAATTAGGATAAGGGTTGGAGTCAAGTGGATAAGAGATGGAAATTAACATTGCATTAACTCGGTGAGCTGAGTTCGAATTCCAGTTGAATACCCAGCATTCTCTTAAGCACTGGTACCCTCGGAAAAGGTATTAATTCGTCCCTTCCCTCTAGTAATGGGTTAAATAACAGAGTAGGACTTGGGGACCCTGCTCTTAAAAACAAATCCCAATGAATCTTGGTACTCGAAAAAGAAAAAGTATTACTAGACACAAAACTTTTTTTTAATCGTATCAGCAAGGCGGTAACGCCACTGATGTGCAGGGGGGTACGTAATAGTGAAAAGATCGGAAAAGCGAAAGCCGGAAACCATATCCTAAACAGGGAACAAGGGATGAGCCGCTTAACCTGTTCAATAGATGTGGGTGGAGTGTGAACCGGGCGATAGATAGATCTATCTACTCCAATTGAAAAAAAAAAACAAAGTGAGAAGATTGGAAAAGAGAAAGCCGGAAACCACATCCTAAACAGGGAACAAGGGATGAACTCCTTAACCTGTTCAATAGACATGGGTGGAGTGTGAACCGAGCGATAGATAGATCTATCTACTCCAATTGAAAAAAAAACAAAGTGAGAAGATTGGAAAAGAGAAAGCCGGAAACCACATCCTAAACAGGGAACAAGGGATGAGCTCCTTAACCTGTTCAATAGACATGGGTGGAGTGTGAACCGAGCGATAGATAGATCTATCTACTCCAATTGAAAAAAAAAAACAAAGTGAGAAGATTGGAAAAGAGAAAGCCGGAAACCACATCCTAAACAGGGAACAAGGGATGAGCTCCTTAACCTGTTCAATAGACATGGGTGGAGTGTGAACCGAGCGATAGATAGATCTATCTACTCCAATTGAAAAAAAAAACAAAGTGAGAAGATTGGAAAAGAGAAAGCCGGAAACCACATCCTAAACAGGGAACAAGGGATGAGCTCCTTAACCTGTTCAATAGACATGGGTGGAGTGTGAACCGAGCGATAGATAGATCTATCTACTCCAATTGAAAAAAAAAACAAAGTGAGAAGATTGGAAAAGAGAAAGCCGGAAACCACATCCTAAACAGGGAACAAGGGATGAGCTCCTTAACCTGTTCAATAGACATGGGTGGAGTGTGAACCGAGCGATAGATAGATCTATCTACTTCAAATGAAAAAAAGAAAGTGAGAAGTTAACTAAGTTTTAACTTACTTAAAGTCCAGTAAATAAATTTCTTTGAAAAAAATACAAGACTAAAAAGCACTCGTTCAAATAACTATGAAACTTAAAAATTAGCCACAAGAAAAAATTAAAATGAAATCAAAGCAAAATCATGACTTACTATTAAAGTTGTTCCCAACCCCAAAAAACACGTGCTTAAACCATTTGATAGAAGAATTATTTTATCTTTTTGGATGCTACGTGCTGTGTATGAGGGGGGCGGAGGGTGGGAGTCAACTAACTGTACAATGGCCGAGCAAAGAAGACAACCAAGGAATTTAACAGAGGAATTTTAAAACAAAACAAAAAAATTAAAAAATTATTATCCTCCAGTAAATAAATTTATTTGAAAAATATACAAGAGAAAAATGCACTCGTTCAAATAACTATGAAACTTAAAATTAGCCTCAACAAAGACTTAAAATGGAATCAAAACAAAATCATGACTTACTATAAAAGTTGTTCCCAACCCCAAAAAAATATTTGCTTAAACCAGTTGATAGAAGAATTATTTTCTCTTTTTGGATGCTACGTGCTGAAACAAAAAAACAAAAAAACAAAAAAACAACAATAAATTGTTGAAAGAAAAAGGTATTACCAGCAATAAATAAATAAAAAATTAGTTGGCAATAAATGACCCGCCGAGGTTGATATGTCATAAAACAACCAACCAACAACTTTTTAATAAAATTTACAATTTCAAATAAATAAAAAAGTCGGGCTTTGATCTGTAATGGGTTAATAAACTGTAGAAAACGAATCAATCAGTCAACCGTTAGAGTTTATTAAATACATCTTTACAAAAGAAAAATTTTAAAAATAATAATTGATTGTCCAAATGCTAGGCAGGATCCACATCATTTTATGCTGGACATGTTCTTCAGCATCCAAATCACGTTTCCTTCCTTTCTTTTGAGAGTAACTAGAACAGACTTCTGTGATCTTAAAATGATTTGCTGTCTGTTGGTACTTAATGGGTAGGTCTAGCTCAGTACTCCTGCAAAAGTATGGAAGTATAACATTTTAAAACATTGAATTTTGGGGAAAATGTTGGTCACGGAAATGGTCCTTCTGTGAGCCGCGGTGAGATAGTTTTGCGGGTCGTATTTTTAGACCTTTATTCTACAAAACCTATCAGGAGATTATTATTGGCAGATATAACCTTTACAACACACACTCTAGAATTGACTTTGTATTAATGACAAACGCAGAAAGAAAAATAGTCAATGTAAATAACGAAAACAAGATGAAAGAATTAATAATTTTAAGGACATCGTTGCAACGGTGAATAAGATTAAAAGGCTGAAGCTTTCATCTGAAAAAGAATCAGCAATATTTCCTTATGTAATTTATATTTTGTGGCTTTGTGGGATTTCTTCTAGTGTGGATTTCTTTTGTTGTAAAGATATAAGTGACTCTATGTCATTTTTGCCTTCCGGGTGGATTTCGTTTTGTCCAAAGATATAAGTGATTCTATGTCATTTTTGCCTTCCGGGTGAGCCGTTTATAAATCTTCCTCTTGTCCGGTTATAGCACGTGTGTGTCTCCTTTGCAGAACTGCTTTTATGACTTGTGTATATGTCGAGGACAGTACATTGTGATCACTCAAGTTTGAATTCTCTTAGAACATAGAGTTTTTTTACCTGGAGGGAAGAGATGAATCTATGTCTTTCATGGGTATTAGCGCGTAACTCTGTGTAACGTAGATAATAGATAAAAAGCTGGCTAGATAAATATTAACAAATTGGGATTCATATATATTTGTGTCTTAAATTACTCTTTATTAAGCTGTAAAACAGATTTAACTAGACTCTGCCTATTAGAAAAAGGATTGCGAAGCCATTTATTTTGTTGGATCCTGACAAATTAAACCTATTTTCCTGAAAAAAAAATCTCGGAAATAGTCAGCTTGAGAGAGTTCTATATATAAATACACTCTTTAATAAAAAATCAAATACGAGTATCTATTAAAAATAATGTTCAAACTAATAAATTTATATATTTGGGTCCTTTTCACATTTTAATTTAAATTTCCACACGCGGTTAGCCCATTTTGTACAATTTGTTATAGATTTCTAGTTTAAATATGGACCTATGGTTATTCCATCTAGTCTTAAAATTAACTTTGGTTGATCCTAAATATGTTTTGTTTTAACCATTTAAGTAATGTATTTTACTTTGTAAATAACTCTTTTTGTATTAAAATGTCCTTGAAATGGGTATTTATTTTTGTCCGCACAGTTCTTATCTAGATTTCTGGCGTTTTGTTTCTTTATGTAATTTTATAAAATTCTAGTATGGCTATAACTCTGATTTCCTATTGAAAATGTTGTTTAATTCTGAGCTTTTTGAAAATGTTTATTGATCAGTTTTAAAACATTAGTCCTATTTCGGTTTTTAACTAGAGAATGTTTCGATTTATATTATTGCGTTTTATTGGTCTGTTTGGTTAGGGATTGCAATCTAAAATGTTCTCATGGCCAGATTTTCTTAGGGTATCTTCATAAATTTTTTCTTTTCATCATATATTGTTTCGTTTGACGAATTTTTGATAGCCTGTGCTCTATTCCCTTATGAATGTGCTTGATAAGATGAAATTATAGTTCCTGTTTGCATCCGTTGAACATGATTCTCACTCTCCACTTCTATCTTCTCTTTTCTTTTTTAGTTCTTTCTTTTTTCTTCTTTCTTTCATTTTCGTACTGAAACCCAGTTATATATTTTCCCCTCTTTCCGCGCGATCAAAATGAAATAGTTCATTATGTATGAGGTATTGACAGCACATAAAGCTCGTGCTAACTAACAAAGAGTGACATGAGTAGAATTACGATAGGATTGATATATTCTTGTAGAAAAATACTTCTTTTAATCATCATTAAAAGAAACTGGTATTAAGAACAAAATATTTTTATATCTACATTAATCCTTCGTCTCACATAAGGTCTTTTTGAGCAATTAGTGGAATATGGTAGGTTTCGCTATAGAATTATTTAAAAGCCTTGTAACCAATAAATATTTTTATTGCTAATACGAACGTTGAAGTAACTTTGCTAAAGGGACTTTCAATTTTGTGTAATAGAAATGTTATTGTTCAGAAAGATCACTTGAATGCAGATGCTAAAATAGCGTGCTGATGTCAATAATGGTTTTTAATTCGAATCTCAAAATGGGGGCCATTATATATATATATATATATATATATATATATATATATATAAATGGATATGTCTGTGTGTGTGTGCATTTGTGTGTCTCCATTCTCCGAAACCCATAGTCAAATTTCAACCAAAATTTGGTCACTTGTCGATCATGACATGGCTATTTGATGTACGGAAAAAAATCTTTCGATTCAATGTGTAGGATGCGGTAAAAATAACCAAAATGCTTAGAATTTTACGAACTCTTCTTTGAGACGCCTTTTACGAACTCAACCCAAACGTTTGATGTAAGAGAAAAAATTTTTAATTAATGTACAGTGTTCGTTAAAAATCAACGACAAACATAACTCCGGGTTGCCTTTTGTGCACCTTTATACATTTTTCGAAGACACTTCACTCATACTCAACTAAAATCAAGTCACTTGCAGATCAAAGTCTGATGCCTTGATATGCGAACAAGAATTTCAATTGACATACATGGTGCGGCATGAGGTAATGAAAAGTTTTGCTTTTTGTGATCGTTTATTTCCCAAAAACGCTTCGTTGTATTCCAACAAAAATCGGGTCTTTTTTAGTAACTTCTACCATATCATAACAAGTTCACGTTTTATACAACGTACTGACACCTCCGACGTTGCAGGGACAATGAATCCATTTCTTCTGCGTCACAAAGTCACCGCATCACATTATTCGATCCCGTAACGTCCGTCACTGTTCTTCTAATTGTACGTACATCATTTCCGTTTATTACCAAAAATTGGCCAAGCATTAATTCAGTTTTGGTGTAGATAGACTGAACTATCGCCCGGTTCACATTCCGCCCACGTCTATTGAATAGGTGAAGAGGCTCATCCCTTGTTCCCTGTTTAGGATGTGGTTTCCGGCTTTCTCTTTTCCAATTTTTTCATTCTTACGTAGCCCCTTGCGCATCAGTGACGTTACCGCCTTGATCGGGGTGATATGATTGAAAAGAAAATACAACAAAAACCAATACTTATTTCACATGTTTTAACTTACGCGTCACGGAAACCTCATAGTGGAGCTTTTTGAATAAACACTTGACCTTATCATTTCAATATATTCACTGAAAAACACCGAGCAACGCCGGGCTATACAGCCAGTAATTTTTAAAAACAAAAAAAATAGATAAAAATGTATGACACCATAATGGACGTTGAATATTGAAAACCACACGAAAACTACTGCACTGTATAACATAAACGATAAACATAATTCAGGTAGTTTTTTTTATACATTTTACCAAGACGCTTCACTCAAACTCAACCAAAATCGAGTTACTAGTAGATCAAGGTCTGTTTCTTTTTGCGATCATCTATCGCTTCGAAAGATGTAGTTGTATTCCTTCGAAAATCGGGTGTTTATATAATTCTACCTTATCATATACCATAACAATTTCACATTTCTACAAGGTACCAACCCCTCCGACTTTGAAGGGACAATGCATCCACTTCTGCGTTACAACATCATTGCATCACATTACAGACTCCCGTAACGTCCGCCCCCTTTCTTCCAATTGTAAATACAACATCATTCCCGTTTATCAACAAAATTGACCAAGCATGAATCCCGTTTTACAAATACAATAAAAACCAATACATACTTCACATTTCTTTTAACTTACGCGTCACGGCAACCTCATACTGGAGCGTTTTTGAATAAGCACTTGACCTTATCATTTCAACATAACCACAGAAAACCCCGAGCAACGCCGGGCTATACAGCCAGTAATTTTTAAAAACAAAAATAAATAAAGAAATAAAGAAATAAAAATGTATGGCACCATAATGTTACTGATAGACATTGGTGATTGAAAACCACACTAAAACTACTGCACTGTATAACATAACAAAATTGTTCATAAAATCTATCTTTACAGTAAATGAAGATCTTACTTGATAGCAAAATCTTATAGTAATAATATGCTTGAAGCTAGGCATTGTGTCTCTACAATTTGCGATTGTTTATTTCTCCGAAATACAACAAAAACCAATACTTACTTCACATTTTAATAACTTACGCGTCACGGAAACCTCATACTGGAGCTTTTTTGAATAAGCACTTGACCATATCACTTCAACATAACCATCGAAAACCTCGAGCAACGCCTGGATATAAAGCTACTTATATATTTTGATGTTTAACAGTAAATAAAACGTTAACTGAGATGCAGTTCTGCGCAAGAGAGTTTCTTTTAGTTAAAAAAAAGTGTTCTAGTCCTGGGTATGACGTCAAACTACATCCAGGAGCAAGGCTTCTGATCCGGAGATTGGAATTTTGAACCACCTCTTAATTTATGCTGTTATCGAGTCTACCTGAATCGTCATGATAGAGCCTGTTTTAGTCCCATTTATGTGTAAATAGGGTATCCCCAAAAACAACAAAAATATTTCCAGCAATAAAATTATATAAAAATTACCAGCAATACATTTTTGTAGTTAACATTTTTATTTAAAAAAAACAAATACCAAAATAATTTATAATAAAAGACCAGTAGCATTATCAGCAATACAATTTTATTAAAAAATTACCAATAATAATTTTTCTAATAAAATGATCAGGAATATATTATATAAAAATGACTAACGGTACATTAAAAAAATAGTACACTTTATAGTAGCATTATCAGCAAGACATTTTTTTAATACCAATAAGATATGTGTATTGCATAGTTACTAACATAACTTATTATAGCAAAATGACAATCAATACAAAACTAAAAACTATAAAATCTTTTTGTAGTAAAATTACCAGCAACAACTTTTAAAAAATGACTAGCAATAGATTTTGTCATCTACAAAAGCATACCATGAAAGAATGAGATTATGTCCAAAATCTTTGTAGTTGAAAGCATGAATTGTGTACAAAATGTTTAGATTTCGGCATCAATTAACCAATAGATTTATATGCCGTTAAACTAAACCAACAAATCGACATAACATGTTCAAAAAAGAACAAAAAATGAGCATTATAAACTTAATATTTCTACTTTTTGAACACATTTGCCATCAAATGCGATATTATTTTCTGAACAAATGAATGCGTTAGTTGAAGTAAGTTAAGAGTGTGAGGGAAACATAATATCGACATCTGAAGTAAAGCTTACTATCACGTAAGGTCTTCGTGAGCGATCACTGGAAAATGGCCGGGGTCACTTTCTATTAATGATTGACAACTACGTCAAATTTTATTGTCAAAACTTCATAGGGGAGACAAGCTATTTTTCAAAATGATGCCCAATTTTTGGTTCTAGAAAAGGGTTTATTTTTCAGAAAAAAATCATGGGTCGATTATATTTTCTCATCATTCGAACTTTTAGATTAATTTCATATGATTTCCACTTAATCAGATTACTGACTAAATCTTTTTGATTGGAAAAATGAACACCTTTTGCCACGAATCTTTTCGATGACATATGGCCAAAAATAAAACAATGACATTTTATCAGAGGATAAATAGAAGATGTGTGTTGTGATGCAGTGGATATCGACTCGGAACAAAACGTCGGAGTGCCGAGTTCGATTTCCTCGCATTCACTTACGCACAAATACCCTTGGGAAAAGCATTAATCTGTCTCTTCCCTCCAGTTATGGGTTAAATAACAAGACAGTTTGGATTCTATAGCCTCCACTGACAACCAGTCTACCGCAGAAAGCAATGGTAACCTACTGCGGGATAACCTTCTGCCCAGTCAATCATGTCACTTTCGAGACATGATCGCCCAAAGCGTTAATCACGTATGGCATTTAACTGAAATAGTATCACTTGAATGAAGGTATTACTAAAAATAAAGTGAATTTGGCACAAGGAAGATATGTTGCAAATATCAATAAAGGGACATTACTTAACGTCTTTAAAACAATTGTTTTTATGGAAGATGTTTACATTGAAATATAGCAGGTTTAGTTAGAAGATTACAAGCATTCCTAATGTTTCTCATCAACAAATAGGAAAGAAAAAAGCTTTCCTAAATGATCTGCAGGTTTAGTTCATAGGAAGTATTCTGTTTTTCAAACTGACATTTCAGGTGAGAAAATTTTCCTGCTTAACTTCATAAGGTTTTATGAGATTTTCCTTCAATAATGTTACTGGAAAAATCTCATTAATTGAAATAAATAAATAAGTAAATATAAATAACATCAATTTTTTTTTACCTTCTGATGTATTACCAGGAATAGAATAATAAGGATGCCCCAGAGGATAAACAGTTTTACTGCAAAGCAGATATCACTCAGAATGACGTGTAAAAGATATCATTTGTCGTTTTCACATATTAATTGTAAGATCGAATTTAGCACTATAGAAATTATTTTAAGTGAGAATAACAGACATATTCAATAAGAAATAAAAAATAGTTTCGTATTAGGATTTTTTCTTGCACATAGTACTGAATATTGTTATATCTAAACACAATATTAACCCCAACCTTTTTTAAAATGAGGAATTAACTTCCAAACAAGGGGAATGGAATATTAGGATTAAGAATAAATGTATATGTTAGTCAAAAAACTAAACGAGTCTTTTATATTTTTAGTTTTAACAAACACTTCTAACTTAAATGAACTTTATAAGATGTCTATTCAATCATATTAATGGTTAAATTTTCTTAATGGAAAAAAAGTTTTACAATTTCAGAATTAAATTTTGTCACTGATATAATCAGAAATAGAACAGTTTTCTAGAGAGTAAATAGGATTTCTGTAATAATGTTATCAGTAAAAAGTACCCGCAGAAGATAAAATGAAGATCTGGAGCAAATATCAAAAAGGGGACATTAATTAACGTCATTTAAATCTTAATTTTAAAGTATCAAAACTTTGAGACGTTCAGTTCAGCACCACCAGCAAACAATTATTTCAGAATAGAAAACCCATTCAGTAGTAATAAACAATAATTCATTTTTATTGTGAAATAATTACCATATTGTTGCGTAGTTATTACGATATTTTGTGATATTGAAAAAGCAGTTTTCAGTTAAGATGCAATATCACTTCTCGAACAGTGGATCATACTCAGAAGTGGAAAATGGAAATGCCAAATAAATTCGAATAAAGATGACGTATTTAACAAAATTCTTTCTTTGTGAGTCTAGAGATATATTTCTGTTCTTCTCACGCAAATATTATATCTCAATCTGAGATTGAGTTTTATTTGCCATCTCCGCTCAGGACGTTGGCTCTCCACAATTTTCTCCCCTTTGTAGCAGATAATAAATTTTGTCTGTTTGTTATTTCTCCTAAATCGTGTTCTGATATACATTTACTTAAGCTCTCTAAGTAGGTTATGCATTGCTTTCATCTGTCACACTTACCTTACAAGGAATCACCAAGTTTTGCTTCTATCGATGTTTATTAGCTCAATTATTAAAGATTGAATCCAACATTTCGTGTCAATCGTCAGATTCAGCCAACAACATTTCAATTTATAAATTTAAATTTAAAAATTTTAGCGTTTCTTTGTCTGCGCAGGTGTAGTCGCATCAAATTAAATATTTCTTTAGCCGAGACGAAACGTGCTCCGCGAGAAATTATTCAGTTTTTCTTAAAATTGTTCTTGATACATAAAACTTTGTGTGCTGTTTTTTCTTACATATATATAGTCATCCGCTGACAGACCTGTTTCGCTGTATCACAGCGCATCAGTACGATTAGACTCCGATTACTTTTAACCCAGGATTTAAACCCGACCGAATTGGTGTCAGTCGTCGATTTTACCTCTGGGCTATGGGCGCTCGGTAGTAGAAGGCAGACTTTTTAGCGTGTATATTATCATTATACACGCCCAATAGCCAGAGTGATCTAATTCATTACTGAATGAGCGATGCGTACATGCCAGAGTAGCTACTGTTTTTCAAAGTCTACCATACTTCCAGAGTGCTCAATGAGGGTGTGAGAGCGTAAATAGTTATCATAAGTATATATATATATATATATATATATATATATATATATATATATATATACACAAACAAGGCTTTCTTCCAACAGAAAAAAAAAGTAATTACTCTAAACAAATTTGACGTAATTATACTACTCTAACCTGAGGAAACTTTCAGCCAACACTTTTTCAAAGGTGTAAACACACAACTCCATAAGAGTGATAAAATAGAAAGAATGTTACACCCCCTTTACATTTTAATTATTTTGATTAAAATATATTTTTAGACGAACTCCAGCTTTCTTCCCGTTTTTTTAGGTTAAGCTTTTGCAGTTCTCCTGTGTCTTTCATTAACATTTCTTAATAAAGCCAACGAATACCTTTGATAAAGTGTTGGCCGAAAGGTTCCTCACGTTAGGATAATATAATGACGTTCATTTTGTTCAGAGCAATATATATATATATATATATATATATATATATATATATATATGTGAAACGAAACTGTGGTTGACAATGACTACTTTGATTATGATATAAAGATTTATATGGATTACAATTCTCTCGTTGGTTTCGTTTAAGATGACTTATTTTTTTCAGTTAGTTCTGGCATTGACCTACGCTTGAACCCACCCTTGAACCCACATGTGAATCTACTAGATACTACTGGTCAATCCTAGTGTTTTTCTTTAAAATGCCGAGTTAGACCACTCGCATTCTTACAAAGCTACCCACAGACAGTATAAGAGGTCATTCTGAATATTATGTCAGTCAGTCAGTCAGTTAAGTGCCATACGTGAAACACGTTTGGGCGATCATGTCTCGAAAGAGACATGACTCACTGGGCAGAAGATTACTCCGCAGTAGGTTGCCATTGCTTTCTGCGGTAGACTAGTTGGCAGCCAAGGCTATAGAACCCAATCTGTCCTGTTATTTAATTCATAACTGGAAGGAATAGACGGATTAATACCTTTCCCAAGGGTATTTGTGTGTAAGTGAATGCAATGAATTCAACTGGAATTCGAACTCAGCTCCCCGATTTCTTATTCTGAGCCAATATCCACGAATGTTATGTGAAGTACTATTGAGTCCGCTATTAAGAGATCTTATGTGACTGGACATTTGACATATCAACTCTATGTTTTTTAGATTATCATCAGAAGAGTAGAATGAATAAAATGTTTCGTTTTTATGATGAGATTCCAAACAATACAAATGTTTCAACTCTGACAAACAAGATAGTCAAGCAGAAATATAAAATTAAAACAGTTAATTAAATTTCACTAATCATGGAAAACAGAAACTGCAATTAAGGGGCTAGAGTACAAATTTATATGAAAAGTGTTGTAGTGTTAAATAATATTTGTTCGGTGTGGAATTTTGCCATAAGTGTATTTTGTACTATGTAACGCAATGAGACGCTGAGTGCGAAACACAGCTGTCAAGCTAGAATATTGTTATGACGACTAGGGTAAAAAATCTGCGTCCGAGATGAGAGAGAGGGCACCAGAAGTTAACGGTGTCAGAAGGCAATTATTTTTCAGAGAATAAGTTTAGTGTTGAGTGTAGCAGTTTGCAGACAGCATTAGGCGAAAGAAGCGTCATCCAGCTGGCTGGCGGGTGACCTCGATGCGTGTGTAATCCCAACCACTCCACAATATGGCCAAGTCACCGATGAAAAATAGAATAAATATTTGAAAAGACAAAATTTAGTTTGAACGTATTCTCGCCGAATGGCTAGCAGTTTCTAGACTATCATTTAGGAGATAAAAACATAGTCATTTTGGTTGTGTGTTTTTTCGGAAAAAGCAGCGGTTTATTCCCCGACATTTTGTTTCAGCATTAATTCTGTCAAAGCAGTATATACCCGTCGAAGTGGGTATATAACATTATTTCTATCGAAAAAATAAAGTATTCCAAATGGATTACAAAACGTTTACAGGAAAATTGGAAAAGTAGTTATAGAAAGCAATGGCAACCTACTGCGGGATAATCTTCTGACCAGTCAGTCATATCTCTTTCGAGACATGATCGTCCAAAGCGTGTATCACGTATGGCACTGAACTGACTGACTGAACATAACAGTTGGAAACATAATTAAAACTTCTACTGGACATAAAGTGGGGGATCGATTTTATATTGTTATGAAGTTATAAACTGATCCCCCATTATAATAATGTAATATGATCTGTCTATTCTCCTTCCAGTTATCGGTTAAATAATAGAACAGATTGGGTTCTATAGCCTTGGCTGGCAACCAATCTGCCGCAGAAAGCAATGGCAACATACTGCAGGGTAATCTTCTGCCCAGTCAGTCATGCCTCCTTCGAGATCGCCTAAGCATGTACCACGTATGGCACTTATCTGACTGAGTTATAAAAATCAAAAAGCCACAATCTATTGAAGAAACTTAAAGAAATATAATCCCTGATGAGAGTGGATCAAACGAGACAAGAAAAAATGAAGTATAAATGTGTTCAAGAATGGAAAAATATAAACAAGAATATTGTTAGTTATTCTCTAAAACTGAAATCTTGAGGAAATGTCAACTTTTGACATCAATTTATAAAATTCTTTCACAAATTTTATCAGTTATAATTAATAACCCTAACGAAATTCCAGAATGGTTCATTGAAGATAATACTTATCTTCTACCACAAAGGAGTGAAATAGAAAAAAATTATAGACAATAACATGTCTGTCAACGGCATATAAAATGGCCCTATCCTTTCTCAAAACTGTACTTAGTATTTTCTCATGAAAACAACAATCTTCCTTTAGAAGAAATGTTTAAGAGGTTCATATGATTGCAAAGGTTGACTGGTAATAAATAAAATAGTGCTGAACAATAGCAGGAAAAAGGGTAGAAATATTTGCATAGTTCGGATAGATTAACGTAAAGTCTCTGATAGTGTACCACACTGTTTGTTCCTTAAGGTTTTAGAAATGCATCAACGGTGATAGGAATTTTTTTTAGATATAGCATGTGACTGTGAAAAAAAGCACATTATACCTAAATCACAGTAAAGGCCCTGCCACTTCCAATCGTGTGAATATCCAAAGAAGAAATCTTTCAAAGAGATTCTAAATTATCACTTTCGTTCTCTCTGTCATTCATCGCCTTTTCTTTTGAACTTAGCCGTAATACATATGGATAAAAATAAACAAGAAATAACTTAATCATCTATTTTTTAGGGATGGTTTCAGACTCTTTGCCAAAGACGAAAATGAGTAGAAGTGTCTCTGAAATACTTTAAAATGTTTTAGTGACGACATAGTTATGGTTTTTGGATGAGATAAATGTGAAAAACTAACATTTAAGAATGAGTGAAATACATACTCTATCAATCTAGATGTTGTCACAAATTTTAAAAAACTAGAACCAGAAGAAGCCTATAAATCCCCCGAAGACTACGAAGATGAAATGCAGTATAACCACATAAAAGAGAATGTATGAAAAGAATGCTATAATGGCGTGTGTGTCTGCAGTTAAGAGCGAAGTTGAATTCACAAGACAGAATATTAGCCATAAATATCTTTTCAACACCCCGTGCATAATCTTGCAGCTTATGTTGATCAAATGTATGTATCCATAGCTAAATGAGGAGGAGGATTATTTCAGCAATAACTGTATGACGAAAAATACAATAGTATGTCTTTGGAGATACACAAAACTGGATAATGATTTGTGTCAAAGAGCATGAAGGAAATGAGAAACAGTATCTAAACTTATTTATAAATGGAACATTTTCTGTGTGTGTACATATGTGTGTGTGTGTGTGTGTGTGTATGTCCGTTACCTATAGACTCCGAAACGGCTGAACCGATTTTCTTGAAAATATACACAGTTGTACTATAAGCGTCTGCGAGTGTTAGCTAGGTTTTGTGTCGAGGTACCCCCGATAAATATCGAAAATCGAATCGAAAAAATCGGGGTATAGAAGGAGTGGTCCGATTTTAATCAAATTTGATACATTCATAGACAAAGACAGAAGATATGGTATTCAGATGTTTCAAGGTTGCTGTTCTTACAATAGTGCATAAAATCAATAAGATATATATATATAAAAGGCAAGATATTTGTGTGTTTGTCTGTTTATCTGGCTGTATGTCTGTATTTTTTCAGCCCTTTTATTTTACTTTTTGATTCGGGTTTGGCTCTAAGTAGGTATAATTGTAGTTCTTAGTCTCAGCCATGATACCATTTACTTAGAGGACTTATTTAGCCTTCAAAATTCAGTTTACGACGAAAAAAACTTATTTGATATCGATACCAGGAAATCAAAATTTGATTTACATTCATTCATTTTTCTTTCAGTCTACGGCTTCGCTTTAACTGGAAACAACTATTGCTTTTTAGTCTTTCATGTCAACGTCCAAAGAGTTTGAGCTCCAGGACCATTGATTAGTTTTAAAGCTTTCATTACACCCGAGCAACGCCGGGCTATACTGCTAGTTCAGTCATAAAGGTAGCAAACAATCTCAAAATGGAATTTCCAGTTGTAGAAAAATAGGGCAAATAAAGTATAATACAACTATAATAGCGTCAAAGAACATAAAATATAAAACAAAAAGAAAGGCAATGACCCAAATGCAGAAATGATGGCTAAATAAGTTTCGTCTGCTTATACTAAACAATCTAATGTAGGCAAAACGTACCCGTCAGTGGCTACGTCGAAAAGAGTTAAAATTTTAAACTGGAGTTGTTTTTGTTGCAGAAGACCATCGTTTTCCTAATTAAAAATTACCTAGTATACATACTGAAAAATTGTGTTAAACCAAAATGCAGATTCTGTGATAAATATCCGGAGAAAAATGAATCCCGGCTTCAGTCACCTTTCACGCAACTGTAATATAGCTTCCCTCTACCTATTCTATAAATACTTTCATGGTAATTGTTCTGATGAACTTTACTCTATGCTACCTAGACATTATGAATTTAACAGCTGTACTCGACTGGTGGCAAGGTCTCATCAATTCACAGTTGAAATGGCGAGATGAAAATGTAATTTCTATGCTAATTGTTTCTCTTATCGCTCTTCTCGCTTTTGGAAGCCCTTTTCGATTTCTTACTTCTGAGTCAATTTTAATATTCAAAGATTTATTTTACAATCGTTATTGCTGCCTTCTTAATTCTTATTTTTCTTATTCTCCTCTCTCCTTAATAGTAGTATTTTCTCATATTTACTGACACTTAGTAACCCTTTCCGTTCTAGTGGCTTTTTTGCCTTGCTTGGGGTGAAATGCCTAAATGATAAATAATGATCATGTATCAGGACTCACAGTATTAGCACCTACTCGGCATTGTAGATTGAACCAAAACCAGCATTGGACAATCTTACGATTCTTCAGATAGGGAAGTGAAATAAACTAGTATGAACAACACTTAGACCCAGTTAAAGACACAGAAAGTATAACAATTTTGTGGGACTTTGCAATACACGCAGAAAGAACAGAACAAAAGTAATCGTCCAGGCAACAGAACGTGCTTTCTTATTGATATGCCTGTTCCTGCACATTGAATTTTTTAAAAACTATTTGAAAACTATTAAAATACGAATATCTTTAAGTAAAAATATAAAATCTGTTACATCAGGACATCAATACGTCCAGTTGTAGCTGGAGATCGTGATTGATTGGTAAAACTTCCAATTAATTCATGTCCATTTCTTAAAGAAATACAAAAGGGATATTTACTCTTCACCCCCGCTTATGAGAGATGTGACACAAGGTCTTTTATAATGTGGGGAACGTGAGCGCGCACGCCCAGGTCGTGATTATATATTACCTATCCACTGCTTACGTGGTGGATAGGTTTAAAATCGGTCTAAACTGGTCTTAAACTGGTCTTATTCGGTCTTATTTTGGTCATGTTGGACCCCAGCTGGAAGGCCAGAGTAAAGGTAAAGAAATACAAAAGGTATACTCACAAATACAGTTTACATGTGAAGACCTTTCCCTATGTAGAACATTTGTGGTATTAGGTTGCCACAGGTTGGGAATAATAAAATCAGCAGCAACTACAATAATAATATTACATTTGCAAATATCATATTTATGGGAACTTCAGATGTCATGCAAAAATTTGATCTCTAGTAGTGACTACAAATGTATACTTTTTGCCTCAGATTACAAGGTAGCAGCTATGATTACATCTTTTAATTAACAAAACTTCACTTCTGATTTAGACATTTGACTAACTAGTAATAAACAAAACAAAGGCAATCAAAAATTATAATAATTAGACCTGATATGTTCGGATACTCACGCCCTAAAAAAATACAAGTGCAAATTTTGGAATATGTATAATTACATATATATATATATATAGCCCAGAGATAGAATCGCCGACTGACGCCACTTCGGCCGGGTTTCAATCCTGAGTTAAAAGCAATCGGAGTCTAACTGCACTGATGAGCTGTGATACAGCGAAACAGATCTGTCTGCGGATATATATATATATATATATATATATATATATATATATATATGTGTGTGTGTGTGTGTGTGTGTGTGTGTGCGTGTGTGTGTTAATTAAGCTCTCAAAAGATTTTTGATAAACTTTTGATAAACGAAACGAAACACTAGGCTAATAGTCAAAATACGAAATAGTAATATATAAATAAACACAATATTTGTCTATACATCTTTAATGACGTAGTTCTCCTTCTAATATCTGTTCAGCCACGCCTGACTTTTCTATTTCCTCTCGTGTGAGGATGTTTTTGCAGGGGGTGGCCTGTTTGTACTTTATATTTCTTTCGACAGCTACGTGGAATGGCGTACACACAGTCCTTAGTCATGTTCTCTATTATTAGAGGTCTAAATCAGGAAAGGTACTGCGAAATGTAGAAAGACTTTTGATGTTTGTCCTGATGTTTTACGGAGCACAGATTCCTTGTATGTTATCCGATAATCCCTTTACCTAAGGTTAGCAGTACGAGGCTACTTTATATTGTTATTCTCATAGCCCCTCCCTTCAACATTTTTGGAGCCGTTGTAATGTAACCTGGGTAGTTTTTACGTTGTAGGGTATTGCTAATACCGACCATATTTTGTTCATATGTCTCTGGATTATTGCTCATGACTATTAGTGGATGTTCCAAGGAGCAGACTATCCCTTTTTGACATTATATGGCTGCAGTGAATGTTGGCTTGCGATACACATTCTCTGTTCCAGATATCAGTAAATCCAGGAATGCTAATTTGCTATTGTTTTCTTTTCCCATTTTCTGTATTAAATGTCTTCCTTTGGAAAGGTATCTGCAAAGTGTAGAGCCACTTTCGATGGTCGTCCACAAATCTTTTGTATTTTGCCCGGTAATCCCATCACATAGAGTTGGTACACCGAGGCACTTTCATGTGATTTGTTAGCCCAATACACCCTATCATACTTTAGAAGCTGTTTTATTGTACTCCGATTAATGAAGAAAAACTTTTGTCTATCACCTAAGACCATTAGGCGTACGTGTCGTGCCTATCAGCTTCCACTTTATCTGTGGGTTTGGGTCTCCTTCCTTCAATTCTCCGTGCCTTTTGGAGAGGGCTGACCGATACCATCCATTAGGGTTATTAAAGGAGTGCCTCTGCGCAAAAAAAAAAAATTTGTTTCCAAATTACCGCCAAAATTTCGATGTACACGTTATATTTTCGTTGTTTTCTTTAATGGGAGATGTTAGCTTGATAGATCACATTTGTAGATCGACCTTTTACTTTAAACGGACAGTTTTAAATTTCACAAATTATCTCTATCTTCCATTTATTCATAATAGGTTTTTCCTTCTACATAGATTAGATTTTATATTTGGTGAATCCGTAGGTTTATCCTTTCTACTTACAATGACTAATCCAGTAATAAAACTGCCTGCCTTCCTATAACACGTTTCAGATTAGCTTAAACCTATTGTAACCAACATTCCTCACCTCTTTCTTTACTCACCCTTGCTCCCGGACAAGTATTTTTCCCATTCCTTAGTTGACTGGGGTTGACAAGGCATGTCTCAAGCAAACATGTTGAAATAGCTATCCCCACTAAATGTGATCTGAATTTATATATATATATATATATATATATATATATATATATAGAAATTGATTGATTGATTGATTACTTAGTTTCTGGTTATAATAAGGTTAGACCAGTGTACATTGGTAATAGAAAGTGTTCAATACAATTATATTGTAGAACTTTTCAACATTTTCTATTTGTAAACTAGTTATTACGTGACCTACGTTTCTACCATGAGTGGTGTCTTCAGGCGATTTACACACACACACACACACACACACACACATATATATATATATATATATATATATATATATATTGTAGTAATATATCATTTATGGAGTAAGTGTAGTTAATATAAGAAATAATGCATTCATGTTTATAGAAAGTGTGGGCTTGTGAAACAATACTTTATGTTGTGTGGCAAGTTTGTTGCCTCGAGTGATCTCCAGGCTTGGGAATGAAATATAGAAGACAAATATGAATGTGAATACTTGTAATATTCTTCCAATATATGGTCCAAGAGCCACTCACTGAAAAAAGGTTACTGTATGATGCAAGCCGTAAGAGGAGGCAATTTTCATTAGAATTTCATACTGCCTTTCTTACCCGCCTACTGTAATTACAACTGCTCGCTGTTTCTCTCGAATATCTAGTACGTCCTCTTCTCCTTTCTATCTTTCTGAAAGATCTGTCACTTTTCTTTTTCCCATATTTATCATATGAATAAATATCTTCTTGCTTCCTATAAATTTCAAATACAATGTCGTCTACTTTTGTCAATGGCACTAAAATGTCTACGCTTTTTCTTCATTTTTATTTTACCCTCACTTTCTATCACTCAATATTTTGCCCTCTTCTTCCTTCTTACCTTTTTTTATGCCGTGTTTTCTACTTTTTTCAAACGCACAAAAATATCTGCACATTTCTTTGTTTGTTTGTTTCTCCAATTACTAGTTCACCCTCTCTTTCTTTCTAGCTTGCAATATTTTTTAGACGCACTCAAATGTCCATGCCTTCTTTCTTTCTTTTTTCTTTCTTTCTTTCTTTCTTTCTTTCTTTCTTTCTTTCTTTCTTTCTTTCTTCAGGTACTAGTTCACCCTCTCTTTCTTTCTACCACGCAATATTTTTTAAACGCACTCAAATATCTACTCTTTCTTTCTTTCTTTCTTTCTTTCTTTCTTTTTTTCTTCAGGTACTAGTTCAACCTCTCTTTCTTTCTACCACGCAATATTTTTTAATTTTGTCTATGCCTTCTTTCTTTCTTTCTTTTCTTTCTTTTTTCTTTCTTTCTTTCTTTTTTTCTTCAGGTACTAGTTCACCCTCTCTTTCTTTCTACCACGCAATATTTTTTCAACGCACTCAAATATCTACTGTTTCTTTCTTTCTTTCTTTTTTCTTTCTTTCTTTCTTTTTTCTTTCTTTCTTTCTTTCTCAATCACATTTCTATCTTAGCTTCTCTTTACTTTCTATCAATGCCTTGTTCTTTACTTTTTTCTTATCACTCTTAAACGCCAAGCCCTTTCCTCTTTTCCGTCTCTGTTAATGTCTACTCCATTCCTTCCTTATTTCTATTGCTATCAAAATTTTATCTTCTCTTTTTATCATTCTATATCTTGTTCTTTCCTTCTTTCCTTTTATCACTCTCAGATATCTCCTCCCCTAACTTATTTTCTCTATCGCTATACTCCTACTTCTCTCCCTTTTTCTAATCAGTCGTAAAATTCATCCCTATCCTTCACAAATAACCAGTCCTTTCCTTGTTTGTCTACTTCTTTCAAATAACCAGTTCATTCTCTCTTCCTCTCTTTCTCTTTTCCTTCAAGGCAAGTTCTCTTACCGACTATTATCTCAAAGCTACATTCGTATTTATCCTTTCTTGTGGCGAAGAGGTCATTGTCGAGGTTTTACTCATTACAACACCGCCGGATTCTCAAAGGTGATGTCATGGCGTCTGTGGGCAGTGGCATTAATACATGGACCCATGGTCGTTGGGCAACAGGCGAACACCGTGCGAGTTCAGCAGACATCAAAGTGGTCATCTGCGATTGAATCACATCACATTAATGATAAAATCTGAAGGTCTTTCTAGTGCCATTGTCGAAGGCTGCGACAAGCCGTCGATTTCGGATAGAGCGGAATTGTGATTGAAAAGATAAAACGCGCTGTGATGTAAGGCGGGAAATTGTAATTGGAGACGGAGGGGCTTGCTGCGAACCACAAATGCGGATGTGATTGTCCAGTTCTCCATTGGGATTGCAGTAAAAGTTCTGTTACATTGTATTTTAGAAGAGCTTTCGGTTGGATGGTGTCCTTTTGATTCTATTGCAACGAAGTATTTTTTGTGGGTTTAATATTTCATCTCCCTAACCAATGGATTCTTGCCTACAACACGGACACCATATGGTTCTTGAAAATGAGTGAGTTGATAGAAAATGCAACAGAACATACATGAACTATGGACAATTTAACCGCAATTTCGATTTCAATATACAAAGCGTGTTCAGAAATATAAAACTGTCAATCATATGAAATATCTTTCTTATTTCAATGGTTAAAATTGGCACTAGACGAATAAAGTCTATTGATTCTTACGAAGTATCAGAAACAAACATCTCTACCAAATCACAGAAACAACATCACTTGAGAGACTACCAAAAGTCGCAACAACTAAAATAGATAGCACATGTAACCAGAATGAAAAAATGCCATAATGAAGATGCTAATGTTCTCCAAATAAAATGTCAGGAAGGAAGCCCACGGAATTACTTACCATAATTCATATCAGCTACGAGATTAGAGAAACTTAGTTTCCTGAAGAAAAAATGAAATAAATATTTTATAAACTTCGACCGACAGTAGTTCTGGATGTTCAATCAATGAATGCCAAATATTTCTTATTAAAGAATCGGTAAATATTCCGATTATTCAAATATATACAATAGGAACTTACGTTTCAGTCACCCTTTATATATCTAACTTAGTAATAGCTGCGCTGATAATCCCGATATGATAAAAAACGCAATAATAAAATTCTAAAACATTATAATATTAATTATAACCGAAGTACCATAAATAATGATAATAGCACAAGTACATTCAACTTTTAGATATGTCCTATGCAAAATAAATAGCTTAAAGATTCCATGGCATACCAAGCTACTATCACTACCAATGAAAATCCTAATATTACCAAACATATTATCAGATGTACTAAGAATAATTTTAAGTCTCGATTTTGCCAGCATAATTTATCGTTCAGTGTTAAAGCATACAGTAATTATAATTCTCCCTCTAAATACTACAGGCGATTGAAAGATGCAGATGAAACTTCTACAGTTAAATAGATAATATTAACTAAAGCTAAAACTTGTAAATTTTTACATAAAATGTTTCCTTTGCTTACAAGAAAAAATCTCTATAATAAAATTCCCCAAAACTCACTTATTGAACCAACGTAATAAAATAACTCATTTCTGCAATCATAAAATCCTTCATAATATAAATCTATCTGAAATTATCTCAAATTTATTTCAATACGTTCACTATTTACTCATTTTATTACTTAACAAATTTAACATTTGCACTGAATATTTAATTTTTTTTTTAATCATTTCACCCCGAGCAAGGCGGAAACGCCACTGATGTGCAGGGCCTACATAAATGTGAAAAGATTAATTAGAAAAGAGTGAGGAGTACAAACTAGTTAGAAAGGAACAATAGAAAGCTGAGAAAGCAGGTGCGATGACAGATACATAGGTGGAGAGAAAGGGAAGGTTATACAGGGGTGGGGAGAGCTAGGGTCCAGTGGTTAGTAGATGAGTATTAACTTTGAATTTAAATTTCTGGAGGTTGTAGCCGTCAGGAAAGCAAGAATACGGGAGCGAGTTACACAGGCGGGAAGTGCGAGAGAGGAAGCTGCAGGAGTAGAATTGCCGTCTGCATTTGGCTAACCTGACTGTGAATGGGTGGGACCTAGTTGCCAGTCTGGTTGCACGAGTAAACACCTGTTGAGGAGGCATCAGTGACTTAAGTTCGTCTGAGCAGAAGCCATGAAAGTATTTATAGAACAGACAAAGGGAGGCTACATTTCGACGATGGGGAAGTGGCTGCAGTCGAGCCGCCAGATCAGTACCTATCACATTACAGACTCTCCTTTGCAGCTTGTCTTGAACACTGAGGAGAACGGCAGGGGCACTTGACCATAAATGGCAGGAGTACTCCATGCACGGACGGATGGTTGACTTGTATATATGCAGGATGGATTCAGGTGGAAAAAACATCCTGGATCGACATAGTGACCCAACCTTCTTAGCAGTAGATTTTGCTATGGATTCAATATAGTGGTTCCATTTGAGGTCTGAGGACAGGGTAAGTCCGAGGAGGCGTAGTGTATTACTCTCCTGGAGAATCGCTTGGTCTATGCTTATGGGAGGCAGGAGAGGTTGCCTGTAATGGTTGACAGACAACAGCTTGGTTTTAGATGAATTGAAGTTGACAAGCCACTTCTTGCCACAGTTCACCACAGAGTGTAGATCCCGCTCAAGGTCAGCAGCGAGATTATGTCTATCCGCCACGACAGGTTTCTTACTGGTGCAGGAGTATATTGTAGTGTCATCAGCGTAGATGCCTACTTGGGACTTGATCTCATCTGGGAGGTCGTTGATGAAAATAAGGAAGAGCGTCGGGCCCAGGATAGAGCCCTGTGGGACACCAGCATTCGTGCTGTAGGACGAAGAGGCACGCCCATTCAGAACGACCTTCATTTTGCGGTTATTTAAGAAAGATTGGATTAGGTCAAGCAGGCGACCGGTAATACCATAACCGCGTAGTTTGCATAGGAAGGCAGAGTGCCAAACCCTGTCGAAAACCTTGGAGATGTCCAGAGCAACCGCGCGAGCCTCGTCACACTCATCAAGGGCCTGTAGCATGTACTCCGTTACGGTTGTTAGCAGGTCGGCCGTGGACCTGTCAAAGCGGAATCCATATTGCCTGTTGGAGAACAGTTTGTTGGTGATTATTATTAATTTTATTTCCATTTATAAAATAATCCACTTATAATTTTAAAATTTGCTTATTGAACTGGCAAAGTTCTTTTTAATTACTAATATTAATTTTTTTTACTCATGAATAAATTCCACTATAACCTTAAAAAATGAACTTATTGAACTAGTTATTTGTTTACATTACTATTGTTATTTTAGTTCTACTTATGATAATCCTTTTATATTTTTAAAAATTTTGCTTATTGAACTCATAAATTTAAAATTAGAATTATTTTATTCGTAATTATAACTTAAAAATAACTTATTGTACTGCTATTTTTTAAAATTATTATTATTTGATTTAGACGTATGATAATCCCCTTATAATTTAGGAAACTTATTGAACTGGATGTTGTACAGTGGATATCGGTTCGGAACGAGAAACCGGGGAGGCGAGTTCGAATTCCAGTTGAATCCATTGTATTCACTTACGCGTAAATACCCTTGGGAAAGGTATTAATCCGTCTCTTCCTTCAAGTTATGGGTTAAATAGCAGGACAGATTGGGTTCTATAGCCTTGGTCGGCAACCAGTTTACCTCAGAAAGCAATGGCAACCTACTGCGGGAAAATCATATGCCCAGTCAGTCATGTCTCGAGAGAGACATGATCGCCCAAGCGTGTATCACGTATGGCACTTAACTGACTGACTGAATATAATAGTTGGAAACACAATGAAGGTTTCTATTGGGCATAAAATGGGGGATCTGTTTATGACTTCATAACAATATAAAACTGATCCCCCACTAATTACTAATTAATAATATAATACATCTCTTCTCCCTTTAACTATGAGTCAAATGACAGGACAGATTGTGTTCTATAGCCTTGGTCGGCAACCAGTCTACCGCAGAAAGCAATGGCAACCTACTGCGGGATAATCATATGCCCAGTCAGTCATTTCTCTTTCGAGACATGATCGCCCAAGCGTGTATCACGTATGGCACTTAACTGACGTTATTTAATTATCATTATTATTTTGTTTGTACTTATGAACAAACCCACTTAAATATATATTTTAATATTTTAATGTATCAATTCATTGTTGTTATCATTCTCTTGGTTTTGATTTGTTAAATTTTCTTTTCTGTCAATTTATTTTATCTTTCCCAACGTTTGAATTCGTCTTCTCTCTTCATTTTTCTTTTTCTTTTTTCCTTTTATTTCTTTTTTATGCTTTATCTTTCTCTTCCTTCGGTTTAAAATTTGACATATCTGGCTTTATGCGGCGAAACTTTTACTGCACTACCGTGTAATAATACCTCTAACTCCACTTAATTCATCTCAGTAGCACACCTTGTTTTTATTTTTTCATTTTTATTTGCTTATCCATTTTTTAAATCTCCTTATCTATATATTGCAAAATAAGTTAACCACATTTTACTGCCTGATGAAGGTGTTAAAGCACCTAAATATTTTAGATATCAACTTGCAGTATGGAATAATAATAATAATAATAATAATAATAATAATAATAATAATAATGACCATGTATATATATATATATATATATATATATATATATATATATATATATATATATACATATATACATTACCGGACACAATTATTAGGCCAGCTCAGTGTTTTAAAAAATGATGTATTTCATACTATTTTTTAGTATTTATTGCCAAATAAATAATTGTAAATTAAAATAGAAGGGTTCTTTTGTTAATATGCATCATGTGCATCAAGTGAATTTATAAAAATTTAATAATTACCTATATTGCAGTTTCATCAATGAAAGAATGAAGAAAATTTAATGCGATTCGGACGAGTTCATCTTTGTTTCCTTGCCTTGTAAAATTTTGCAAAGTAATAATAAGAAAAGAAGCATTCTATTTTCATTTAGAATTATCTACTAAAAACAGTATTAAATACATGATTTATTTAAAAAAGCTGGGGTGGCCTAATAATTGTGGCAGGTAATATATATATATATATATATATATATATAATATGAATATGTTATAATATCACTACAAAAGTAGTGGTAAGGTTTATTTCAAGTGTAAGGGTCTTAAAAGTTTAAAAACAAGCTCTACTTTGTATTGAGCACTTTTGAAGAATAGCGTTTCTTTGGATACAAAATATTATTCCATCCATACTTACCCTATACTTATTTATGTATATGTGTGTGTGTGTGTGTGTGCGCACGCGCGTGTGTGTGTGTGTAAAATATTGCATATCAGTGAGGGGCCAGTAAATTTTCAGTTAGGACTTGCGAACTGCGTTTTTCCTGATACTAAGGCTTTTGATTCCGGGGAACAAAAATATATGTATGTTATTCATATATCTAAATATAAGGATTATATTTTGCAAGGATTTTACTCTTGCTTGTAAGTCAGTCAGGCACTTAATTGCTATACGCTTGATGGATCATGTATCTTTCGAGACATAACTGACTAGGCAGAAATTTTCTCGGATTAGGTTGCTGTTAATTTCTTCGATAGACTGGTTGCCAACCAAGGCTACAGAACCCATTCTGTCCTGCTAATCCACTGCCTCTCTCTTTACCTTCCCCTATGTAGCCCCATGCGCAATAGTGGCAGTGGAATGCCTTGCTTGGGGTGAAATGATTAACATATATATATATGGCTTGACATTTGACCACTTTTATCTATCTATCTATCTATCTATCTATCTATCTATCTATCTATCTATCTATCTATATAAGTCATCTACATACAAGCCTGTTTCTCTTATCATAGCTCATCAGTGTACCTAGACACATCCACTTACTTCTGGACGGGATCGAAACTCGACCCATTAAGCAATATGCTCATGGAATCAGAAAAGGGAAATTTTAACGTGTCATACGTACCATTACTTCCTTTAATCATGTTATATTAAATTTTTTTTTTTTTAATCATTTCACCCCGAGCAAGGCAGAAACGCCACTGATGTGCAGCGAGTTACATAAATGTAGAAAGATTAATTAGAAAAGAGTGAGGAGTACAAGCTAGTTAGAAAGGAACAATAGAAAGCTGAGAAAGCAGGTGCAATGACAGATACATGGGTAGAGAGAAAGTGAAGATTATACAGGGGAGGGGAGAGAGCTAGAGTCCAGTGGTTAGTAGGTGAGTATTAACTTTGCTTTTACATTTCTGGAGGTCGTAGCCGTCAGGAAAGCAAGAATACGGGAGTTCCACAGGCGGGAAGTGCGGAGAGGAAGCTGCAGGAATAGAATTGTCGTCTGCATTTGGCTAACCTGACTGTGAATGGGTGGGACCCAGTTGCCAGTCTGGTTGCACAGGTAAACACCTGTTGAGGAGGCATCAGTGACTTAAGCTCATCCGAGCAGAAGCCATGAAAGTATTTATAGAAGAGACAGAGGGAGGCCACATTTCGACGATGGGAAAGTGGCTGCAGTCGAGTCGCCAGATCAGTACCTATCACATTACAGACTCTCCTTTGGAGCTTGTCAAGAACACTGAGGAGAACGGCAGGGGCACCTGACCATAAATGGTGCAGTACTCCATGCACGGACGGATGGTTTTAGTAAACCGATATTATTTCAATGAGAGGTGATCTTTATACTTTCTGCGTACCCCCCAATGCACGAAAAGAGTCTCACGACTTTTGAAATTAATCTTTGTTATACGATGATGTTTTGAGTAGATATATGTGAACGTTACTCAGATTTTTCCTGGAGAGATGGAATTAAAAGCAAACATTTTAAAGTATAAACGTAACATTTCAACATAAGATATAATGACATCAGCAACCGATGATACCAGATCTCAGAAGATTTGAACAGCCTGAGAATTTAGCAATATCAAAACATCGTTTCTTATGTCATTAATGGATTCAGAATAGGTATGTATCTAAAAGGTTATGGTTAAGAAATATCAATTGCTCATAGCGATAATATGATATATATATATATATATATATATATATATATATATATATATATATATATCTCGGAGGGGGAACAAAAGAGAATAAGAGAATATAATATATATATATATATATATATATATATATATATATATATATATATCGGAGGGGGAACAAAAGAGAATAAGATATATATATATATATATATAAATAGATACATGGTTGAAACGATAAGGTTCTTATGCGTTTACCGCACTCAAAAAGAGAAGCTTGTCAGGTTTAATTTTTTCTCTCAATCCTCTAAAAATCGTTCTGGGTATGACGATAAACTACATCAGTTATCAATACCATTCATCTGGACGTTTTGAGGGATGTAGTACCACTTATTAATTGCTGTCGTTCTCATGTCCACCCTGAGCTAGTGTGTTAGCACCTATTTGGGTCCAAGCTATGCAGATCAGTCAGTCTCTTACGTGTCATACGTGATACACACTTTGGCCGATCATGTCTTGAAGAGACATGACTGACTGGGCTGTAGATTATCCCGCAGTAGGTTGCCATTACTTTCTGCAGTAGACCGGTAGCCAGCCAAGGCCATAGAACCAATCTGTCCTTTTATTTAACCCACAACTGGAGGAAAGAGACGGATTAATACTTTTCCCAAGGGTATTCGTGTTTAAGTGAATGCAAAGAATTCAACTGGAATTTGAACTCCGCTTCCCGATTTGTCGTTCCGATTCGATATCCACTGCACGAGAAGTGAACTCATAAACTTAAATCAAACAAGGTAATATGAAAATACATTAGAAAAAATGTACTACCAATATATTTTCATAATAAAAAAAAAATTAAAAAATACCACCAATAGATTTAAAAATATATATCAAAGCTCCTAAGAAGATAAAATATTTGTATTAAGTAACCCATAAACAGTTGATATGCCATTAAGTAGACAACCAACCCAAAACATTTTTTTAAATGTATGTGTAGTATACTACCGCTGGATCATACCAAACAACGATGAACAGGTGTATAAAAAATCTTATAATTTTATTTTTCGACGGTGACGTTTGTGTGGATCAAGTGAATTTGCGCACGCGACAAGTTGTCTTGGGTAGAAAGCGGGGTATACTTCAGCAAAAATTCTAGACCTAAATCTAACGCGCGACCGACATGGCCACGCATCTTCCATCATGCAATTCTTTCTTTTCATTGATCGTGGTTTACGCCCACGCAATACTTGTTTCCTATTGGTCACGGCTTACACCCTTGCATTATTGCTTTTCCGGTTGTCAACTTTGTTGACTTACCTACGGCTGAATGTATCTGTCAATTACATCCGTCGTTCAAGATAATATGCAGGTTGTTCATAAAGTTCGTGTGAAATGTTTTTCGTGTGCAATGTTTTCCGTGAACTGCAAAATCGTATTACCCTTTGTATAATAAAGGGTATTAATGTGGAAACAAAAGTTCAATAAAACCTTAAAAAGTGTAGATTTGCTTCTTTCTAATTCTTTTCCACAGGAAAAACGCACGATAGAAAAAAACTGTTAGCATAGAACTTACAACCATATCCACCTAATTTACTGTAAACTAATAAAAAGCAACTGCCATTCTTGTACTGCATTAAGCTAATAAAGTCTAGGTTCCTTCCAGAACGTTAATCTAAACAATTAGCATCAAAGCATTCACAGAAAAGAGCAATATAAGCTTTATTACGATGGTTGGAACGTGACTGGAGCCGGGATGTCAGGTCTGGACTATAAACATTGCTGATTTTTGTTTAAGAAATAATAAATATAGGTGATTTTCTAAGCGCTGATTAGATATGGCACAAGGCCAAAATAAGGGACACCCGGTAGGAATCGAACTCACTTATAACTGGATCTGGCGAGACAAACTTGCTAACCATTACACTAAGCCAAGGTACCCAAGAAATAATAAATATCGTGAGGAAATAGACTGTTGGTCAGGCGGAAAAGGAGCAGGTTTGTTGAGACTTTATGAAAGGAAATGCATGTTATCTTTACTTTTTGTAGTAACAGTGGCCACGTGACAGGGGTTTACGTGATCCCTGAATTTGTGTAAAAAGACAGGAAATCTGTCTCTCTTTTCTAAAAAAAAATACTCTCCATGTTATCAGATAGTTATACGTCGCGGATTACGGCAACCTATTTCGCAACTTAAGGTAGGTACTAATGCTTTTTTCCTCCATCTGATCAGTCTCTGTTTGTGTGGGGATTGGGAGCATTTTCTCAATAGATAACAGTAGCCATAGACCATATGTAGCAGCAATATTCGAAGTATGGATGAATGTTTGACTTATGATATGTTTCAGAGATTCTAAAGGGAAAATTGTTTGGCAGGACAAAAAGTGCAAACTGTTATTGAGTCAAATTTGTTAAACTCACATATCTAACGGGACAAGCAGACGACAATTCTACTCCTGCAGCTTCTTCTCTCGCACTTCCCGCCTGTGGAACTCGCTCCCGTATTCTTGCTTTCCTGACGGCTACAACCTCCAGAAATTTAAATGCAAAGTTAATATTCGTCTACTAACCACTGGCCTCTAGCTTTCTCCCCTCCCCTGTATAACCTTCCCTTTCTCTCCACCTATGTATCTGTCATCGCACCTTCTTTCTCGGCTTTCTATTGTTTTCTATTGTATTCCTCACTCTTTTCTGATTAATCTTTTTACATTTATGTAGCCCCCTGCACATCAGTGGCGTTTCCGCCTTGCTCGGGGTGAAGTGATTAAAAAAAAAAGAATCAAAGAACTCGCCACGATTTTATTCGAGTATTTACTCGTAAAATATGTTTTATCAGAAAGTTCAACTAGGAAAAGTGAGAAATTTCCACGTGTACTGCTAGCAATTTTTAATGCGAAGATTAGTATAAAAAACTATAGATAAATATACCACTACCCATTGATGCTATCATCAAAATATATAGTCTGTGTCCCAAATTATGTTATTGGAAATTCAACAAAATCTATTACAAAAAATAAAAAAAAATAAAAAAAAAGAGCCGCCATGAGTAAACCTTTCAAAGGCATGTTTATTTGTGGAAGTTTTAGAAACAGTACAGTGTCAATATATCGTTACAATAACCTCAATAACACTTCAAATATATTGATTATATCTCGATCACTTATTTCTAAAAGGCGCTTTCTTGATACGACATTTCAGTCAGTTAGATTTCATACGTGATACATGCTTGGGTGATCATGTCCCAAAAGAGACATGATTGACTGAGCGGAAGATTTTTCTCGCAGTAGGTTGTTATTAGAAAGCTATGGTAGATCGATTGCCAAGCAAGATTATGGAACCTAATCTTTCCTGCTATTTAACCCATAGCTAGAGGAAGAAACGACGGATTAATACCTTCTTCCAAGGGTATTTGTGCGTAATTGAATTCAATTGGAATTAGAACCCGGTTTTCCGATTTCTCGTTCCGAACCGATATCTAATGCACCACAACGCACATCCGTATATTGCGACATTTGCCTAAAGCTAATAATGTTTTATTTTAAGGACTTATCAGGCAGAAATACCGACCACCGAAGCAACTTCAACTCTTGTCACTACATAGAATACAAAATGCTGTAAGCTTGGATGTGTGGGTTAGGTAATGTATTATGGCTTTCAATGAGACAATGGAAAGACGAACTGGAATTCCATTCGTTACATTGATTTATGCGCCAATACCCTTGGGCAAGCGTGAATCAAAAAGAGGCATGATTGACTGACCATGTCACGTCCGTTTCTACCAATATGTATTGTCTTAGCGTGGTAGTGAAATGACTTAGTCATTCTTTCATAGCAATGAATAAAGTTAGTAAAGGCTAGGATAGTAAATAGGACGTCCAGTAATTCAAATTAGAATTAACTTGATGAAGAAACAGGAAAGGCAATTGTAGCAATGAAAATACATTCTCTGATGGAGATATCCACTTTGGTTTATTTTTACGAATATTTTACCAAAATTGACAAAAATATTTAATTGTAATCAACTTTATTCGCTTAGATTTTAAACCAATGGAACATTCTTAGTTAATAAATCAATTAAATTTAATTAAATAGTAATCAATGGTGCTTCCTTAGTTTTAAAAGTAATGCCTATTATCTTAGTTTTTAAATCAATTGAAATAATTGGTACTCTGTTAATTTTTGAATAAATGGAAATAAATGATTTTAAATCAAACATAATCAATGATACGTTTTTAGTATTTAAATCAATGGTGATAAATAATATTCTCTTATTTTTTAAAATCAAACATATTTCTTAGAGTTTAAATCAATTGTAAATGCGTATTTTTAAGATAAATGGTAATCAGTAGTACTCTCTTAGATTTTAAATCAGTCAGAATAAATGGTATTGTCTTAGTTATTAAATCAGTAGCGATCAGTTGTGTTTTCTTAGTGTTTAAATAAATGATAATCTATCGTACAGTTTTAATGTCTAAATCAATGGTAAATAATAGTACTCTCTTAAAATTTAACTTAATGGTAGTCAATGTTACGTTCTTAGTAAGTAAATCAATGGTACTCTGTTATTTCTTAAATGGGAATCAATGGTATACACATTTTTTAATAAATGGTATGAAGGTTTCTCTTATTTCTTAAATCAATGATAATTTATGGTATTCTCTTAGATTTTAAACGAATCATGATAAGTGCTATTGTCTTTATAAATCAGTAGTAATAAATAGTACTCATCTCTTAGCTTTTAAGTAAATGGAAATCAATGGTACTCCTTTATTTTTAAACGATGATAATCAATGATATTCTATTGGTTTTTAATCAGTGATAATTAGTGGCATCCTCTTAGGTTTTAAAAATATTAATAAAGGTTACTCTCTTATGTTTTTTTATATATATGCTAATCAATGTTACTCGCTTACTCATAAAATCAATAGTAATGAATGGTATTTATTAGCCCTTAAATAAATAGTAATGAAATGGTAATCTTAGATTTTAACTCAATTGTAATCAATGGTTATCGCTTAATTCTTAAATCAATGCTAAATAATGATACACTCTTGGAATTCCTATTAATAGTAAAAACCGGAATTTTGTTAATTCTTAAATCAGTAGTTATTAATGGGGATATTTTACCTTTTATATTAATCGTAATCAATAGTACTTAAATGAATTGTAATCAAAGTTACTTAAATTTTAATCAAATGAACTATCTTAGTTTTAAATGAATGGCATTCAATGGAGGTATTTTCTTAATTCTTAAATCAATTATAAAGAATTGTGTTCTTCTAGTTTTGAAATACAAAATAATCCAGAATACTCTCTTAAGTTTTAAATATATTCTAATTTTACTCGTTTTTTAAAAAAAATAAATGGTAATCTAGTGTGCTCTCTTAGTCTAAAAATAAATGGTAATCCGTGGTACTATTTTATTTTTTAAGTCAATTGTAATAAATGTTTCTTATATTTTAGACAAATGTTAATTGTTGGAATTTTCTTATTTCTAAAGTCAATGGCAATCAAAGTTATTCTCTTAGTTTCTTTAAATAAATGTTAAGCAATCTACTCGCTTACTTGTGAAGTAAATGGTAATGAATAGTAGTCTCTTATTTTTAAATAAATGGTAATCAATGGTATTCTCTTAATGCTTAAATCAATAGTAATAAATGATTCTCTCTTCAATCTTCAAATAATTGTTATTCTATGGTATTATCTTAGTTTTTAAATCAATGGAAATCACTATTACTCTCTTAAGTTTTAAATAAATAGTAATCAGTGATACACATTTAATATTTTAAATAAGTAGTAATCAGTTATACTCGATTGTATTCTTTTAGTCTTTAAAACACTCGAATAACACAACGCCAGGCTGAGTCCAGCTAACCTTTCTGACATTCGGTAAATTCCACCCACGTTGTACTTGTTGATCGCGGACCTGCCAAATCAGGATCACTTGTCATCACCCGACTAGGTTAGCCCGGACAAATGAGGGAACGGTATATAATGAAAATCAGATTTAAGACTGCAATGCCACTGTATATATATATATATATATATATATATATATATATATATATATATCGAATAGAGACAAAATCACAAACATGTCAACACTAAATGACGTGAGAAAAATCAGTTGGCTGACATTTCAGCAGCATGTTAATATCCGTGATCTATTATCTCCACGAGTACGGTGGTTTGTTCAATTTGCAGCTGGTCGAATTCTGACTGAACGTCTCTTGCAATATCTCTGGTTGCAGTCTATTTCAACTTGATCGTCTCATTCCATCGCTGGTTTGCGTCTCACTTAATTCCGTTTTTCACTCCAGCTTTATTAAAAAGCATAAAACAGGGGTGTTACAGGTGGGCACGAGATTTCTGATTCTTCCTCCCTATATACTTCTAAACATTTCGAAATGAAAGTATTATCATTTAAGCATTTCGAGTGAGTTCTCCGCTCTTCTGATAAAAGGAGAGAAAACTTACTTCCTGTTATTATCTGGCTGTTCCTATCAGCTGTCTTGTTAGGCAGTAAACAGAAAATTCTCAAGGTTAAATTTTTACCTAGGGTCACAAATCGTCAAAACCCAAGGAAAATATTTTTCCTACACTTTTAGGTAACCAGCTTTGACCCATTCGCTTACTTCTCTCGGCAAATGCAATTATATTCTTTGTATTTCTCAAACTGTATATTTTCTCAATTTAATTAATTCGGGTAATTTTTCCAAAATGTAATCATGAATGACTCAATATTTTTCAAGGTCAAACAATGTTAATCATACACCCCGAAAATAGATTCATGTAACGGTACACCACTGCAAATGACTCAATCTGAGGAAAAAGTGTAGAAATTGATTACACTCTATCACTTCAGTCTGAAACTGAGTGTGTGATGAAAAAAAAAAACACAAAAAAAACTATCAATCAAACCGAAATCTCCTTGATACTGAAAAAAACAAAAAACAAAACAGTAAAAGAAACAAAACTCTTTCGATTGGAGGAATTATATGTAATACTAGACTGCAGATAAATCACACCACACTACTGTAGTAATTGCTAAGCATAATTTCTATTTACACAGTATCTTGTACTTCTTATGCTTTTCCTGTCAACTACTATCTCCAAATATATATATATATATATATATATATATATATATATATATATATATATATGAGGTGGTGTGGGGGTGTATTTATTTAGGCAGCAAATTTTCTTTTAGACATGTTAGAATAAATAAATTGCAAACATTGTCTCTGCTTAGTTTTAATAAAATCTCTTTATACTCACCCAATAATTGTTCGCTTATTATAATGACTTTCAATCTCCTTTCGAGATCTTCTTCAGGAGTGTGAGTTGTGGTAACAAAAAACAACCGCAAAAATTCTGTTGCTAAAATTTAGAAGCAGTACAAGCTAATGGGTTAGCAGTTTATTAAGAGTGCACGATACTTAGTAGAGCATTATATATGGTAATATTTTTAATATAACTTATCTTAAAAACATAGTTTAACCCAACACAAGAGCCGTTATGCTTCGTTACTATATTATTAGCAGATCGTTAGGCAATAAAATATTTTTTTCTGTTTGAAATCATTATATATAGAAACTTAAAAAAAACTTAAACTTCAGTGAGACAAACCCTCAGTTCACACTTAATTGACTGAACATAATAAAAATTGTGTTGTTTTTGAGTTTCTATATAAAATGATATCTAAAATATTTAACTGCCTGATGAGTTTTTAATATAATAGCAAATCACCACGGCTCTTGTGTTGCAGTAATCTATGATTTTCTTATAAATTATAATAAAATATTACCATATATATATATATATATATATATAGCTACCTGAATTAATAAATATACATGTGAGGGTACACACATATTTACTATTAATCGACGAGATATATGTATATGTATATGTATATATTGTCCTACAGCGATGGGAAAAGTAGGAGTTTCATGTATTGTACAATTATCAGGTGCATTTTGATAAGTAAGATATTAATTATATCCTTTTAATAATTTAACGTTTAATATTAATTAAAATTTTTATTTTAATTTTTTTATCAATATATAACCGTATTTAAATCTTTATTCTTGTTATTAAAAAAGCTGTATATTAAATTTATAGCACATTGGGCACTGTTTTATTAACACCCGAATAATAATACTATATATGTGTGTATCCTCATATTTATATTCACGTAACTATATATATATATATATAAGGTAAAATATTTTGTCACGTTAACTGAGCAGGTTCACGCCGACCTCGAAGATTTGCCATGTTGCTATCACTCGTCAGGGCTAGTTAAATGGACGATATTAATATAAATGTAAGCAATGAGTTCATTGCTGAGTTAAGAATATCTGATGATCATCGTATGCATTCTTATATTACGCACTCTATATCCCGGCAATTGACCATTTTACTCGCTGCTTCCGATATATATATATATATATATATATATATATATATAGCTGCCTGAATTAATAAATATTCATCTGAGTGTATACACATGTTTAATATTATTATTCAGGTGTTAATAAAACAGTGCTCAATGTATTATGAACAGCGCTATTATATATATTATGTAACAAAATATGCATATTGTCCTACGTCGATGACACGTTCCTAGTTTCATGCGTTATGCAATCATCAGATGCATATTACAAACTGACCGCTTAAGAGATTTAAATTTAAGTTTTTATCGATATTAATGGGAGTTAAATCTAATAAATTATGGTTACAATTTTTAACAAGAGTAAAATTTCAATAGACAAAGACTACGTGGAGACTGAATAATTAAAGTAATTAAAGTAAACTTTTAAAGTTAGGTTATAAAATTTAAATTGTAAAATTAAAAGAAATATTTAAATGCAGGCAGAAAAATCAAGGGGATAATTCATAATTATTAATAGTAATTTTGCAGAGGAAAGAAGGATGAAAGAAAGAAAGGAGGAAAATAAGGGAGGGAGGAAGAAAAAACCAAACGTATACAGGTATCCGTATCAATCAGTGTCTAAGAATTTTACGTATTTTTTCTCTAGCAGCATGTGGTCATTAAATCGTTTTTTGTTTTTTTTTGTTCAGTAGATTAGGATCATTTTTATGGTTTAAGATGACAAGCTTTTTAAAAAAGCATAAGCTATATTTGTCTCTTTTTCCATTGTAAGATTTGAATTTGGCGATAACAGCCAGTCAGTCAGTTAAGTGCCATATGTGACACATGCTTGGGCGATCATGTCTCGGAAGAAACATGAATGATTGAGTAGAAGATTTTCCCGCAGCAGGTTGGCATTCCTTTCTGCGGTAGACTGGTTACCAACCAGGTCTATAGAACCCAATCGCTTCTGTTATTTGACCCATAACTGGAAGGAAGAGAGGGATTAATATCTTTCCCAAGGGTATTTGAGCGTAAGTGAATGGTACTGGAATTCGAACTCGGTTTTCCGATTTCTCGTTCCGAGTTCATATCCACTTGACCACAACGGACATCCTGCTACCACAACGCACGACATCACGCAAATTAATTAGGTTCTTGTTATTGTTTTTTATTATTTCCAATATACTATTGCTTATGTACCGTGTCCTTTCAGGTCGTGGGCGATTATGGACTTCCACTTCGCTCTGTCTCTTGTCGCTCTCCGTATTTCTTTCTCTTGGTATCTCTTTTATGTACGTTGTGGTGCAGTGGATATTGGCTCGGAAAGAGAAATCGCGGATCCGAGTTCGAATTCCAGTTGAATCCATTGCATTCACTTACGCACAAATACACTTCAGAAAGGTATTAATTCGTCTCTTCCCTCCAGTTATGGGTTAAATAGCAGGACAGGTTGGGTTCTATAGCCTTGGCTGGCAACTAATCTACCGCAGAAAGAAATAGCAACCTACTGCGGGCTAATCTTCTGCCCAGTCAGTCATGTCTCGAAAGAGACATGATCGCCCATGCGTGTTTCACGTATGGCACTTAGCTGACTGATCTCTTCTAAGTCTCGCTCCGCCAACCATTTACTTAGACCTAACATACATCTCGCATTGCTTTTCCCTCTCTCTCCTTCCATCTATCCGACCTGTGATTATTAAGTTCTTCAGAACCTCCTTAAATTACGCGTCCCAGGAACCTCATTTGTCTCTTATAACTGTTGTTTAAAGACAACATGTGTTCATTAAAGCAACATTTATACATGTTAGCGGTCGATCCAAAGTAAAATTTAACTTCATGATTATCTGAATGAATCCAAGCTCTATAAACAATACTTTCGTACATATATTGGACATTCAATAGACATGTCTTTTTTTTTTCGGTAGTTGCAATTATTTTAAGAAGAATCATTGTCATTAATAGTAGAGTAACTGATATTCCTCAGGTGTGTCAAGTATTTATTTAAGATCATATTATTATGTTGTGAAATATATTTATCTATGTTTTAACGTAAGTATAACTAACTTTAACATTGTTTTTGTTGATGTTTTTAGTGTGGGTGAATGGTGGAAATATGTGTGAATTAAAGTTTAGAAGGAAATTGTTAATGATTGTTTTGTTACATTTACGTGATTTGTGCTTATTTCTGTTTTCAACGGAGTACAATACGTCTAAGTACCAACTCTAGCAATTCCTCTTCAGTGTGTAGTTCATCCGCCTTTTGATAAAAGAACCTGCAGTTTCAATTTTAGTACTCATTTTTTCCCGGCTTTAATGCCAAAAAGAAAATAAGGACAGAAAAACGTATGCAGTTCACACGACTACGACATATACATATGAGAATAAGTCAAATTTTGTTCATATTTATTTCATTAGTCTATATATATAAAAGGCAATCTGTGTGTCTGTGTGTGATTGTTCGCTATGCACGCCTACATATTTAAGCGACGACATTCAAACATTCTAGGGACACATATCTACAGGGAAGCCAGGTCGACACATATTTTTTGAGTTTAAGTTCAGCAATTTTCCTTTTCGCACGTTTTGGCCAATGGACACGATTGTTTATATTTGCTCCGTAAAACATCTAAGATCTAAGATGGTTACTAGATTATGTCACAGAAATCAAATCACACGTGTCAAACGCGACTAAAAAAATGAGCCTTTATATTTAATTTTTATTCCGACGTTTTAAAAATTCATTTAGTCAACAAAAAATGTAAATAGTTTTTCCCGTAATTTTGAAACATAAGAAATATTTTTAAAAATTTTCTGAACGGAGAGCGTAATAGTTTTTATATTTCCCGTATTTCAGTAAAACAAAATAAATAATTTTTATTTTTATGTTAAATTCATTTAGTCAACAAAAAATGTAAATATTTTCACCCGTAATTTTGTAACAAAAACAAACGCAATGTTGTTTACAATGCCACACAAAATATCAAATCACGTTTAGCCAAAACAAAAGTAAATAGATTTTAATGGAATTTTTTAACAATTTTTAAACAACAATTTTTTATATAATTATCTTTTTATATAACAGAGTTCTACTACTAAAATATTTTGACTTGCACGGGCAACGCCGGGCCATGATGCTAGTATAAACAAGTTAAGACTTGAAGATATTTTCCGATAAAAATTTTTTTTTCAAATTAAATATAATTTCTCGGTACTTATAGACATTGGACACTTATCGCATTCATGCTCCCTATCTTTATTGGTAATTACGATTATATATACAGGGCGTTTCAAAAATAGATGACATAACTTTAGGACTGTGTTCCCTATAATGAAAAAAATCCCTATGAAGATATGTCCGGAAATGCTTTGTTTCTGATTTATAGGCTTTTCAGACATGCGCTATGCAGAAAACCTTTATCTCCCACAGGTGACACCTAAATTGCTAAGCATCAAACCAGACAACCAGTCATATTGTCTTTATTTATTTATTTATTTATTGACGTCAACCGGACAGAACTTCCCCCTTGTTTCTTGTGTCGGAGGTGTTGCTGGACGACTGTCAGTAGTACATGTTGAATATTCATCGCTACCTCTGTGAATATGCGACCTTCGAACTTCATGCTGGTGGCAGACGACGACTATGTTCCTCGACACCTAAGGAAGAAGAGCAGATACTCGATTTTGCGCATGGTACTCCTGAAATCAGCACACGGCAATTGGCAAGGCAATTGGCTATTCCTCATTCGAATACCGGGAGAGTTTTGCGAGAACAATAAATGCATTCATGTCATCTACAACGTGTACAGACGTTGTCACCAGGAGATTATCCTCAACGAGTTGTGTTCCGTCAATTCAATTTTAAACGTTCTTGCCCTCGTTATCTTCACAGATGAATTACATTTTACACAGGATGGAATAGTCAGCTTTCACAATCAGCTTATAGATATAAAGGAAAATTCATATGCAGGTGTTCTATCACATCACCAACAGCGGGTCACAGTCAAAATCTAGGCTGGTGTTGTTGCTGATAGTTTATTAGGATTTCATGTATTTCCGAACGATCTTACACGTGATATGTACTCGCTCTTCCTTAAAAACAACATGCCTGATTTCTTGGACGATGTTCTACCGATTACTCGTCAACAACTGCACTTCCTGCATAATGGTGCGCCAACACACTTCAGTCACACAGACCGCAAACACCTAGATCGAAGGTTTACTGCTCGGTACATATGAAAAAGTAGAATAATTTCATGGCTTCATCGGACCGAAACTCTTTAGATTTCTACATTTTAGCCACTTAAAAAGAGCCGTTTATTCATCTCCGCTGGATTATGTGGACATTCTCCTCAACGAAATGCTAACACGCCAGGAATTTGGCGGGGTGTTTGCGAGTTCATGAGACGTCAATGTGACACCTGCATAAGGGCAAAGTGCGCAAATTTTGGACATTTTTATTTTTAATTATCTGGATATAAGGAACACAGTTCTGTAGTTAGGCCATCTATAATCTATTTTTCAATATATATATATATATATATATATATATATATATATATATATATATATAACTACTCTGGCATGTACTCATCGCTCATTCAGTAATGAAATAGAGCACTCTGGCTATTGGGCGTGTATCATAATACTATACACGCTAAAAAGTCCGCCTTCTTCTAACGAGGGCCCATAGCCTAGAGGTAGAATCGCCGACTGACACCAATTCGGTCGGGTTTCAATCCTGTGTTAAAAGCAATCGGAGTCTAACCGTACTGATGAGCTGTGATACAGCGAAACAGATCTGTCTACGGATGACTATATATATATATTCATCTGCATACAGACCTGTTTTGCTGTATTACATATTATTAATACGGTTATGCATCCAATTGCTTCCAGCCGGGATTTAAACCTGACTAATTTGATATTAGTCTGAGATTTTACTTCTAAATTATTGGCGCATGGCAATGTCAGATGTAAACAAAGGTCGGTAGCCAAGATTCATTGCTGAAGACCAAACTGTAAATAGCAGATTGTAACTACTGTTTTAAAAACTTACAATTTCTGCAGAGTGATCAATCTACGGGATATATATATATATCCCGTAGATTGATCACTATATATATATATATATATATATATAAGGTCCTACGTAGATGGCAAGATTTCATGCATTGTACAATCATCAGGTGCATTTTAATAAGGTAGATATTAATTATAATTTTTTTAATAATTTTAAAGTTTAATTTAAATTAAAATTAAAATTATTTTTTTATCTATATATAACCGTAGAATATTTAAAGTTTTACTCTTGGGATTAAAAAAGCTGTAAATTAAATTTATACTATATTGAGCACTTTTTTTATTAACAACTGAATAATAATACTGTATATGTGTGTACCCTCATATATATATATATATATATATATATATATATATATATATTGTTTTTCTTTAATCCGAAGTGGTAGAGAAGGAAGGTGAATTCCAAGAACCTGATCCTAATCAATATTAAAAAAAAATTAACATTAAAAGTGATGCAGGCAGAGACCTCAATGTATTAAGAATACAAAGCCAATATAAATTAGAGAAAATTTTCACAATTCAAAGGTGTCGGATATGCATTTCGACATAGGATCTCTACTAGTGAATTCTACGTCACGTCAGCGATGTATTTTGCTCCCACACCTTCGGTGGTTGAGCTCACTTGGTTCATTCCCGGATCTTTCAAATATTCATTCTGTTGTTCCAAAATGGAGAAGTTTACCCCGGATTATTCCTTGAAAAATATTCCTTACCCAAACACTCACTCTTTTCTCCTTCACCTCATTTTTAAATCTTCATAAGGAGACTTCGATGGAAGGCGCACTTTTTTCTCCGCTCTACAGACTCTGCACAGCATACCACGGATTCCTTTAACCTGAGGACCCAGCGCACACCCCCGTATGCAGATTTCTGAACTCTTTCGAGAAGGACCTTTTCGACTTGATCCCCAAAATCAAATTCTCTGGGGCTTCAAATAAATTCCAGAACTTACTAAAATCAGACATTAGAAACCTGAAAAAATGTAAGCACCTGTGGGTAAAATCCGACAAATCTAACAACATTTATAAATGTGATTCTTTAAATTACAGAAGTGTCCTTAAAAATAACCTAACTAGTATTTACAAAGTAGACAGAAGGAACCTAGCATTATCTGAAATTAATACAGACACAGCCAAATTCGCCAAAGAATTAAATATTAGTGACAAAATTGGCAAAATCGCTACTAAAGAACCTTACGTTTTATTTAAGGACCACAAACCAAATTTCCAAAACAAATTACAAACCAGGCTAATTAACCCTACAAAAAGTGACTTAGTCATAATTTCCAGGGAAATTCTAAAAAACCTAATAGAGAAGCTACTATTGAATCTACAACCAAACCTTTGTAAAAGTTCTTCAGATACGATACACTGGTTTAACAACATCAAAAACAAATCCAAATCCACCTTCCTTAAATTCGATTTTGTCGATTTCTATTCCTCTATATCAAGCGACCTTCTTGAGAGTTGTTTAAGATTTGCTAAAAGTTACGTGAACATTTCGGATAGGGACTACGAAAATTAATTCTCACCTTTGATGATTCCACATGGACAAAGGGGCCGGGGGAGGTTTTTGACGTCCCTATGGGATCATATAATTCAGCCCAGGTGGCAGATCTTGTGGGAATTTACATTTTAGATATTCTAAGCAGATTTTTAGACCCAAAACAATTAGGCCTATATCGGGACGATTGATTAAAAATTATCCCTAATTCCAATGGGCCCTACACAAATAGGATACACAAAAAATAATTAGAGCCCTGAAGTACTTCGGTTTTAAAGTCGAGTCACCTCTAATCTTAAAATTATAAACTATCTAGACATCACCTTTAACTTAAATGATGGATCCTACCAACCATTTCTCAAAGAAAATAGTTCCCCCACATATTAATATTTCATCCAACCACCCCAAAAATATTATAAAACAGATACCCAATATAGTGAATAATAGAATCAAACAATTATCATCCAACATTAAAACTTTCAACGCAAGTAAAAATATTTACAATAAGGTCCTTCAAAAAAGCAGATACAAGAACAAGTTAACATATAATAGACCTACAACAGACTCCGAATCACTTAAAAATAAAAATAAAGGAAACTGTAGAAAAAGAAAGATAATTTGATTTAACCCCCTTATTGTAAACTAACTAACATCAATATTGGTAAATATTTTCTCAAGTTAATAGACAAAGATTTTAATAGCAGTAACCCTCTACGGAAGATTTTTAATAGGTACACCCTTAAAATTAGTTATTCTTGCACCCCGAATATGGACAGCCTTATTAGTTCCCATAATAGGAGTATTCTGGTGAACTTGCGCAATGCTGAATTTAGGTCCGGAATTCTAAACGAATGCAACTGTAATTCTGTGGACGCCTGCCCAGTGGAGGGAAAATGCAAATCCACCCAGGTGATTTATGAAGCCCGCATTTCTCCATCTAACAAAGAAAAACGACTTCCGGACCTATATCGGTATGTCCACCGGTCCTTTCAAACAAAGACTGTATAACCACAGGTACTCCTTTTCAAACCCCGGCCAGAGGCTACCAGACAGCCTTTCCGCAGGCATTCTGTAAAAATGAAAGAGGAAGGGCTGGATCCTGAAATTAGCTGGAAACTAATAGGTTCAGCCCGTATTCCGAGGAATTTTCGTGATAGGTGCTGTCTATGTTTACTGGAAAAAAATTCAATATTAAAATACCCCCACCAACACCGGCTACTGAATCTTAGGAGGGAATTCATCAGTAAGTGACGCCACAAGGCCAAATTTTCGAATACTTAAATTTAGAATTTAAATCCCCGTTGACTAGTTGTTTGAATATAAATTAAAAGTATTCAATTTAAGTTTTAATCTTAATTTTACCCTAACGTTAACCTTAAAAAGTATTTTAACACCCCTACCTTCCTATCCCAAGCTCCTTTAATTGCCTATCTTTAGAAAATATGGATTCTTTTACTAAACCCTTTTTCCTTGGTTAACACATATATGTATATATATATATTTTTTTCTAATATTTTTTCTCTAATATTTTTTCTCTAATAATTTTTTCTCTAATAATTTTTAAACTGATAACTTCCTGTAATTGGCATTTAACTCGCTACTACCTAAAAGGTTTAATCAAATAAACTTAAATAAAAAATTTTAAAATCTTATATTGAAACCCATTCCTTCTCACCTAAATACACCTCTTCAAACAGCCCAAAATCTTAACCTTAAAAAAGTAATTTAACTCATTTCGTTGTCTATCTTTATAAAATATGAACTCCTATTCCTCCGATTTCTAAATATACCGTTTCAACACCCTGTAACCCCGCGACTACCAGCTCTATCCTATTCTACTTTATGACCGTTGTTAACCAAAAACTTCTCCACACTCTAGCCCAGGGCCTTCGCCATTTTGAAAAAAAAACAATGTCGCTGACGTCACGTAGAATCTCTACTAGAGATCCTATGTCGAAATGTACATCCGAGACCTTTGAATTTTGAGTATTTTCTCTAATTTTTATATATATATATAAGGTCAAATATTTTGTCACGTTAACTGAGCAGACTCATGCCGAGCTCCAAAATTTGTGAGGACATCGCTATGATGCTCTCATTCGTCAGGGCTAGTTAGAAGGACTATATTAATATAAAATTAAGCAATGAGATTATTGCTGTGTTAAGATAGTCTGATGATCATCGTATCCATTCTTATTTTACGCGCGGAAATTGACAATTTTACTCGCAGCATCCGGCATATGTATATATATATATATATATATATATATATATATATATATATATAAGAACTGAACAGTTATTATTCGAATTTAGATTAAATTAGACCAGTAAACAGTTGTATTAGAAAGTGTACAATACATGCTTGAAGGAAGATGATGATTTGGGTTTTTTCAGCCAATTTCGATTTCGCCTGAGGAAACCGAAGAAGTTGAAACGATAGTAGCATAACCCGCAGAAACTTGGTTATTGCGGTCGAAACCTGAGTAGCAAGTAAGTGGTGTATGTGTGTGTGTGTTCTGTGTTTTAACATAATCCTTTGCTCTGCCTATTCAGTTCATTTGTGTTGGTTCTGCATTGTCACTTTTTAAAAATACTCTGCAGGTCCAACCAGCCACTATTTTGCCAATATATATATATATATATATATATAGTCATCAGCAGACAGATCTGTTTCGCTGTATCACAGCCCATCAGTACGGTTAGATTCCGATTGCTTTTAAGCCAGGATTGAAACCCGACCGTAGCGGCGATTCTACCTCTGGGCTAGCATGAGTATTATCATTATACACGCCCAATAGCCAGAGTGCTCTAATTCATATATATATTTACATTCTCACACCCTGATTGAGCACTCTGGAAAAATGGTAGACTTTGAAAAAACAGTAGCTACTCTGGCATGTACACATCGCTCATTCATTAAAATGAATTAGAGCACTCTGGCTATTGGGCGCGTATAATGATAATATACAGGCTAAAAGGTCTGCCTTCTTTCACCGAACGTCCATAGCCCAGAGGTAGAATCTTTTAGATTTTGTCTGTATTAAAGTAACAAAAAATCAAAATTTAACCGTATCACAGAAATAAAATTGGAGCGGGGAACAAAGGGAGAGAAATATGAGGTAGAGGAGTTAAAGAAAAAATAAGACATAAAAAAAGGAAGAAGGGAAAAAATCTTCGGCTATCATGGTGACGAATGCCGGGTTCAGATGATGAAAGTAAGGGAAAGTTATATAAAAGACAAAAAAAAAAAAAGATAAAAAGAAAAAGAAACAGGAGGAAAGTAGAGAAAGGAGTCAATATATTATAAAAATGGGAATAGTTTATAGTAGGTCTAAAATGAGAATTTGGCAAATAATATATATACATACACATAAAATCACACACACAAAACATACACACAAACACACACATACACACACACACACACACACACATATATATATATATATATATATATATATAGTCATCCGCAGACAGATATATATAGTCATCCGCAGACAGATCTGTTTCGCTGTATCACATCTCATCAGTACGGTTAGACATCCGATTTCTTTTTACCAAGGTTTGAAACCCGGCCGAATAGGCGTTAGTCGGCGATCCCACATCTGGGCTATGGGCGTTCGGTAGACTTTTAGCGTGTGATATATCATGTATACACACACCAATAGCTGAGATAGTTCTAATTCATTACTGAATAAACGATGCGTAGATGCTAGAGTAGCTACTGTTTTTTCAAAGCCTACCATTCTTCCAGAGTTCACAATCAGGGTGTGAGAGCGTAAATAGTTATCGCAGACAGATCTGTTTCGCTGTATTCCACCTCATCAGTACGATTAGACATCCGATTGCTTTTTACCCAGGATTGAAACGCGACCAAATGGGTGTCAATCGGCGATTCTATCTCTGAGCTAATATATATATATATATATATATATATATATATATATATATATATATATGAAAATGTGGATTGCTAATTTCTATCGTCAGTCAATGTGTGTTGTTTTTAAACGCCTGTTTAACTATGTAGATCAGTGAAGCATTGTAGGTAGTCTACTGTACCGCATTTTCGGTAAACTTTTGTATTATTGTAACAATTGTTTTGGCAGCCAGTAACGGCTGTGTTTCGAATTTATATGATCTATCCATTTGGTTTGTACACTTTAATATTTATATACGTGCTATTCCTGAGAGTGAGACGATAAATATCGCATACCTTTTTCCCTTTTTCTTTTACCGCTTCTTAATTGTATCTCCCAACATGTTTTTCTGCCAGAAGGCTTGTTTCCCGCTCAAAATAGCCTTGGATTTCGCATATACTACACTCTGATCTTCGGCAGAAATACTTAAGCATCATGCACACAGTAGAAGAATAATAGTTTCATCGATAGCATTTACATATATCGAGTCTCTTCTTTTGCTTCTGCGCAAATCACTTTGACCCAGAAACAGCTCTCTGTCCAGCAATATAAGCCATGTACTGCAAGAGGGCATCTTTTTCGTTGTTCAGTCAACTCAATCAATATGTCTTGCGGCCAACACTCAACGGGGTGTGCAGCGTAATTGTCTGTCTGTTAAAGCAATCAAGAGAACATTAATACCTGTAAATGTCCGGTAAGTGTTGACGATTGGGTTGTGACAGTGACAGCTGAAGTATTAGAAAAGAGGATGTTCGCCCGCTGTCATCGTTTTGATGTGCAGTGGACGAAGGTGGTCGCGTCACATATCACTGTTAAAATGAACGCAGCAGACAGTAGGCTATTTATCAGAAGAACAAAGACACCATTATCGCTAGTAATGAGATTTCTTGAGAACAGAAGCAACGGCATTAAGTCTGTATTTCACAACCAACACAAGAACCAAAATTCGAATTCGGGGTGTGACCTTTAAGCTGGACAACTTTTTTTGAAGAATGTAAATCTCGAGAAAGTGAGATGACCTTTGAAAACCACAAGATGAAAAGTGCAGTTTCGTAAATTATATCTAAACGGCTTCAAACGTGTTCTCGTTTGCGTAACAACAGCAGAGTAATATCTACAATAAAATTCATAAAAGTTAAATATTATCATCTATCTATCTATCTATCTATCTATCTATCTATCTATCTATCTATCTATCTATCTCATTCTTCCTCAAGAAGACTGTACATCACATTCTTACAGTTTGTTTTTTCTTCCTCAATAAATCTGTCCATCATTTTCTGTCAATCTTTTTCATTTTATCTGTCAATTATTATCTATCTATCTATCTATCTATCTATCTATCTATCTATCTATCTATCTATCTATCACAGCCTCTTCGTATCTATCTATCTATCTATCTATCTATCTATCTATCTATCACAGCCTCTTCGTATCTATCTATCTATCTATCTATCTATCTATCTATCTATCTATCACAGCCTATCTATCTATCTATCTATCTATCTATCTATCTATCTATCTATCTATCTATCTATTAACTTCAGTCTTTCTCAAGAAAACTGACCATTACTCTCTCAGTGTTCTTTTTTTCTTCCTCAATAAATCTGTCCATCACTTTTGTCAATCTTTTTCTTTTATCTATCTTTCTCTCTCTCTTTCTTGCTCTCTCTCTCTCTCTATCTATCTATTTATCTATCTATTTTATTCTTTATTAAGAAAACTGATCATTACTCTCTCAGTGTTCCTTTTTTCTTCCGCAATAAATCGGTCCATCGTTTTCTATCAATCTTTTTCTTTTATCTATCTATCTATCTATCTATCTATCTATCTATCTATCTATCTATCTATCTATCTATCTATCTATCTCATTATGTTCACATCTATCTATCTATCTATCTGTCTATCTATCTATCTATCTATCTATCTATCTATCTATCTATCTCATTATGTTCACATCTATCTATCTATCTATCTATCTATCTATCTATCTATCTATCTATTTTATTCTTTCTCAAGAAAACTGTACATTCTCTCTCTTACAGTTTCTTTCTTTTTTGTTCTTAAGCTTTTAATTTTCACTTAGTTTTCATTCTTCCTTTTCAATACTTAAAAGCAAAATCAAACCTAACAGATAAACAGGCAACAATGCTCCAAATCATGCAAAAGTCAAATACATAAGTAGTATCAAGCTGTTCAAGAAAATAATAAAAAAAGATAATCTATGAATTGTAGATCCATTTGCACTAACCCTTCGAAGCCTAAAGATCATATCGGACTGTTGTAAATGAAAAAAAGCGGTATTTTAAAATATTAAACATGGCTGCTCACATGAAAACGACAATAAACTTTAACCTGGAACTGAGAACGCGATGCTTAGATTATAGTCCCACTGTTATTTTTCTCAGTAAATTTTACCAAATACAAGATTATAGAGCCACACAAGGTAGGGCATTACTATCTGAATGATTTTGATGAATGAGATGAGCGTATGAATTAAATGAAAAAGCAATAGTAAAAATTATGGTTATAAAATAGAGACCTAAGAATGCGGTTTTAACTTTTAAATATTGATATTTTAAGTTCCAGGGAAGTATCTACGGGGGAGTTTCTTTTAAAAGGTATCAGTTCTGTGGAAAAAGCTAAGTACAACTTTCTCGTTAAATTTGAGATAATGAAGAAATGAGGGTGATTTGCTGTAGCATAGAGCATTTTAGATGTAAATATTTGAACTGGCGTAGGGACGGATTAGAGATTATCTGAATTTAATCTGAACCTTGGAAAAGATAACAGCATGCCTCAGGGTTCTGTCAGTGCTAATTAAAACAAACACAAAATAAGACCAAAATATTATCAATTAATGAATACGAAAGACGTCCAAAAATTAACGCACCTATTTTATCATTTACCCAAGGAATCTCAAACGATATTCGTAGCTTGGGAATAATTAACGAACGTGTTTGTCTATAAGATTTTTTTTCCTTGTTAAAAATAGCAATCTGGCAAAATCGCATCTGACATTACACTCCATTTGATGTACTGATTCTTCTTCTTTTTTTATATGCCATGTCCTTTCAGGATGTAGGCGATCATGTCTTTCCACATCTCCCTCTCCCTGTTGGCTCTTAGCACGGTTTCTCCTGCTGCAACATACTACCCTTGTTCCGTCATCCACCTGATCAGGTCCTTCAGATATGTTATCCGCTGCTTTCCTCTGTCACTTTTGCCCTCTGTCTGGCCTGTTAGTATCAGGTTCTTCAAGTCCTCCTTCCTCTTTGCATGTCCCAAGAACTTTAGTTGTCTCTTCCTGATGCTCAGTATTAATTTCCTTTTCTTCTCCATCCTTTCCAAAACTTCGTCATTGCTCACATGCTCGGTCTATGATATCCGCAGCATCCTTCTGCACATTTCAGCTACTTCAAGTTTTTCCTTCATCTTCGAAGATATTGTCCGACATTCACTGCCATTTTGAAGAACCGACATCACATAGCAATCCGGTACTCTTCTCTTTGTTTCTAGTGAAATTGTCCTGTTTTTTAATACTTTAATCAACTACTGGAATGAGTCCTTGGCCATCCAAATACGCTCTTCGGATTTCAGTATCACACTTTCCGTCTTCTGTTAGAACACTTCCTAGGTATTTAAATTTCTGTGCCTGCTTGTTTTTAAGTCATTTAATTCTGATAACTGTACATTTTTTAAAATCATTTTTTCCCCAAGCAAGGCAGGACAGGCGCTGGTTCACAGGCAATTAAAGTTAGAAAAAATGGGTACAGGAGTTATTGAAAAAAGGATAAAAGACGAATGGGTTCAAGAGGATAGAAGATGGCAAATGGCGTTGCATTTAATAGTCTGGATATTGTAGTTATCAGGGAAGCAAGTAAAAGGAAGATAGTTTCAAAGACCGGAAGTTCGAAAAAAGAAGCTAGTTGTATAAAAATGGCGGTTACGTTTAACTATTAAAAAGGTAAAAAGGAGGGACCTAGATGCCAATCTAGTAGCACGCTTAAATGCACGTGGGCAGGGAGAAATGGTTGTCAGGGTAGTTGCCAGGAACATATTTGTATAAAAGACCGAGCCATGTCACGTCGTTAAGAAAGTGACTGAAGTCGAGATACCAAGTCAGGACTGATTACATTGCAGATCCTTCTTTGGATTTTGTCGAGAACCTCGAGATGAATAACAGGAGCATGCGACCAGATATAACAACAGTATTCAATGCACGGAGTAATGATAGATTTATAAATGATTTATGCGGCCGTAAAAGAGGAATAGCTGGGTAATGCTTTTTTTTACCAAGATAATATATTTTTGAATTATTTCACCCAAAGCGAGGCAACAAAGCTATTAGAAGGCAACGGGTTATTGAGTGTTAGAAAAAATGAGAAATATACACTCTTCAGGAGAAGGGACAATAAAAGAACGTGTTTAAAGAACAAGGGGAAGATTTTCATTGCATTTAAATTCTTAAAGATCATACTTGATGGGAAAGCAAGAAAAACAGAAAAGAGTTCTATAAGTTTGAACTTCGATGAAAGAAACTGTTTGCATACAACTTACAGTTACATTTAGCTATTTCAAATGTGATTTGACAATAACTTACCGCCAATCCGCCAATCCAGTAGTACGCTTAAATTGAAAAAGTGTAGGTACCATAGACGATAATTCATCAGGACAAATACCATGAAAGTATATTTTAGGTAAGGTTTTGGGAAAGCTTCAGTCGATATCGGCTCGGAACGAGAACTCGAAGATCTGAATTCGAATTCCAGTTGAATTCGTTACATTCACGTGCGCGCAAATACCCTTGGGAAAGGAATTAATCCGTCTCTTCATTCCAGCTAAAGGTTTAATATCAGGAAAGATCTGGTTTTTAAATCCTTGCTTGGCAATTGGTTTAACGCAGAAAGTAATGGCCAAGTACTTCAGGAAAATCTTCTGCACAGTCATGTATCTTAAATGACTAATAAAAAAGCTACGTTATGGCAGTGGAAAAGAAGCTGAAGAGGTACATCAGGAACGATAAATGTTTGGACTTTTCTTTGGAATTTATCAAGAATCTCAGATATATATCAGAAGCAAAAAATTAGATGTGGCAGCGATATTTAAATTAAGGACCAATGTTAGACTTAAGAACATTTATGATAAATTTTGGCGAAAAAACTTCTCTAGCACAACAAAGTGAACCAACGTTCTCAACTGTAGACCTTCAATATAATAATTCCACTTAACGTCAGCAGAAAGCGTCTCTAGCATAACACAGTGAACCAATGTTCCTACCTGCTGACCTTCAATATGCTCACTCCACTTGACGTCAACTGAAAACGTCTCTAGCACGGCAAAGTGAACCATCGTTCCTAGTTGCAGATCTTTGATATGCCCACTCGTCTTTAGCACGACACAGTGTACCAGTGTTCGTAGGTGCAAATCTTCAGTATGCTCATTTCACTTGATGTCAGCGAAAAACGTTTCTAGCTCAACACAGTGAACCAACATTCCCGGTTTCAGACCTTCAATTTCTCATTCGCTTGACGTCAACGGAAAAGGTTAATCTAAGAAAGCAATGAGTCAGTATCTTGAAGTTTAACATCAGCCATACTGATAGAATGTAAGAAGGATTCTCTTAGTCGATTGATTTAGAGCAGGTTCGTTTTGGAGTCGTTCTTTATTTAATCGTCTGAAAACGATTAAAAGACTTGATGAAATGATAAGGCACATCAAACAATATGTAGACAATGCTAATAACAATTTTAATATTAGCCATATTCTTACAAAGGAACATTTAGCATTAAATGACAAAAACGTTGGCATTATTGTTGGTTGAAATTTATAAAACATTGCTACCAAAATGGATTTAAAGAGAAAACTGGTATTCCGTACTCAGTAACTGTCATCACATTTTTGCATAAATGGTGGGTTCCTTGCTAACTTTTGTTTAAACACGACTCCATCATCTTATTATTTTCTCTTCGAGTTATTTCTGATACACATTTCAGTTGTCACTAATTGCTGTTTGAACCATCAAATTATCTGTTTTTATTTTTAATCGTTTTAGTTCTATGGGATTTTGTAGCGTGCTGCCCCTGTATGTAGAATATAGTTGCTCTAGTAAATGACTTTCAATTAGTGGCTTGCTGGGACAGGAAATGGCTTATGAATTTTTAACGCCTTCAACACAAAACTGGCTTCATTAAATCATCACAGAGAACATTTTAGCTGGTCATCAGCATAACTGACGACAGACGACAAAGAGAGCAACACACTGCACCTTCTTGACGTCAGGTCTTTAACTGGTTTTAAGTGAAGCGACTACGTCTACTGTAAAAAATGTTCGGTCGCTGTTACGGCCTTAAATTATTTCTCTTCAGAAACCTTCTTCCACGTTTAAAAATCTTCCATTCGTCTCTTGCAGTGAATACTATTGCTACATCTGGTTTGGTGATTCTCCTGTACATATTGAGAATCTTGACAAAATCCAAAGAAGTCGATCCTGGCCAGGCATTTCGACATCAGCCACTTTCTCATTGATGTGATGTAGATTAATTCTGCTGATGTGATTTTTTCCCTTGCTGTCCTGATTACATGAATTTAAGCATGCTACTAGATTGGCGGCTAGGTCCCACAATTTTACTGTTGAAATAGTTCAATGAATCCGTCACTTCTAACTCAACATTTTCTTTTCTTGAACTTCCTACCTGTTGAAATCACGTCGGTTTACTTGCTTCTCTGGTAACTACAATCTTCAAAAATTGAAACGCAACTCTTATGGCACCTTTCTGCATTCTTAAATCTCATTGATCTTTTCTCTTTCACCTTCATTCTCTTCACCCTACTGCGTGACATTACCGTAATGATTCGGTCTTGTTTCCCCATTATTTTGTAACTCTCTACATTCAGTGGCTTTAGGCCTTAAAATGTGATCTGATGAAGAGTAGTTTTTATAAGACCTACAGAATATGGTCGCTTGAAGTTATTTTTGATAATAATAGAGCTGTGAAAAAGTTTTATATAGCAGACTGTTCAGACATTATTGAACGATTTGGATGCCAAGCGTGACGTCTGACAAGGCTGTTTAATGAAGGTCACAACGTGAACAATTTTTTATTGCAACTGAAAAGTTTCTCTATCAAATGTTGCTATTCTGCTTTGTATAGTTAACGGAGGACGAAAAAAAGCTTTTCTTGCGAAATGTCTCCTTCATAGAGTCGAGACTGTGCAGACCCCGAGATTGCTGCTGCTTTAAGCTAATATGCTTAGAAAGTTAATGTAAGTTTGTAAATATTTGACACCAGTCATTTTTCAGACTTAATCACCGGACAACTGTCGTCGGCCTTAATTGCTCAGTAACGACTGTCTACAAACTCTTGTCTTACTCTATATACGTTTTGACATTTACCACCAGTTTTTGTATACAGATTGATTGACCATTATGCTAGCATTATTAGATAATAAAGAATTGCATAAAGAGTTATCTCATGTGCGGTACGGGGAAGAAAAATGTGGACAAAGTGGAGATGCCGGGTGACCAATGAAGAGAAGCAAGAACAAAAACGCCTGTGGCATAGAGAAGAAATAGACATGACTGACTGGGCAGAAGATTATCCCGCAATAGGTTGCCATTGATTTCTGCGGTTGCCGACCAAGGCTGCAGAACCCAATCTGTCCTCTTATTTAACCCATAACTGGAGAGAAGTGACGGATTAATAACTTTCCCAAGGGTATTTGCGCGTAAGTGAATTCGACTGGAATTCGAACTCGGGATCCCGAATTCGCGTTCAGAGCCTATATCCACTACACAACGAAGCACATCCACGAAGTTTTAAAAAGAAACTGGAAATATTGACCCTTCAGAACTTTTCAAACTTTTCAGGGTTTTTTTTTAAGCAAGTAAATATTTTTAGATTGTATAAACTTTTTTACGAGGAGCATACTATTTATTCACAGATAAATCACATAGAAATTAAAACGTATCTTTCCAGGAAAAAGGAGTGGATTCATAAATTCTCTGAGGATAATTGCGCGTAAGTGAATATAAGGAACCCAGCGAGAATTGAAACTCGGTTCTTGGAGTTGGAGAGGCCAATCAGAGAAATGTTTTGAAAGTGTGATCATCGGAAATGTCGGAAGATAAAATGAGAGACCGATGACAGAGATGTCGGACGTGAAAATAGAGAGGGCGATCAAAAGTAAGACCGACAGTAAAATGATAAGGGCTATCAAAGATATGTCGGGCATGAAAATAGTTAGCATAACCACAAATACGTCCAACGGTAAAATGAAGAGGGTAATCATCGAGATGTCAGGCGGTAAAAATATGAGAGCCATCAAAGATATGTCAGACTTTAAAATGTAAAGTGTTATCAAATATATATCGAAAGGTAATATACGTAAGCTTTCTGAAAATTATATCAAGAAGGAGAGACGATGTGCACAGTGTGGGTTTTCATGTTTTGTAACTATTGCATACCGAAACAGATGTAATGAAAATAGGGTATTTAGGTTTGTGCTGGGGGTCCTGCTGCAAAACCTAAATTTTCAGCATTGGCGACATTCGAAATCGTCTAGACGGCCTTCTGGATGCTGAATTATTTTCCACCTTATAATCAATTGCTCCTAAAATAAACTTTGCTAAATTTTCGCTAAATATCCTTATTTTTATGGTAAACTAGCAGTATAGCCCGAAGTTGCTCGGGTGTAATGAAAGCTATGAAACTAATCCATGGTCCTGGAGATCAGATATTTTGGACGTTGGCACGACAGACTAAAAAGCAATAGTTGTTTCCAGTTAAAGCGAAACCGTAGACTGAAAGAAAAATGAATGGATGTAAGTCAAATTTTGATTTCCTGGTATTGATATCATATAACTTTTTTCGTCGGAAACTAAAATTTGAAGGCTAAATAAGTCCTCTGAGTAAATGGTATCATGGCTGAGACTAATAATTACAATTATACCTACTTAGAACCAAACCCGAAGCAAAAACTAAAAGGGCTGAAAAGAATACAGACATACAGGCAGATAAACAGACACACACACACAAACATCTTTCCTTATATATATATATATATATATATATATATATATATATGTTATCGATTTTCTGCACTATTCTAAGAACAGTAACGTTGAAACTTCTGAATGTCGTTTCTTATGTCTTTGTCTATGAGCGTAGCAAATTTTATTACAATCGGACCACTTCTTCTATAACCTGATTTTTTCGATTTTCGATATTCATCGGGGGTACCTCAACACAAAACCTAGCTAAGAACACTCGCAGACGCCTATAGTACAACTGTGTAAATTTTCAAGAAAATAGGTTCTGCCGTTTCGGAGTCTATAAGTAACAGACACACTCACACACCAACACACACGCACAGAGACAAAGTTCCATTTATAAATAAGTTTAAATATTCATGCCGGTAATAATCTTTCTATATTTTTAGACATTCACAACTATGACCCAGTTTTCTACGTACATAGAACTAAATAAACCTCAGTGCGTTCGCATTACTTTGGTAAGTTGGAATTTCATTCAGACAGCTTCTTTCCCAGAATTATCATATTTCGGCACATTATCCAAAGAGGATGCATCCCCGAACACTATAAGCTTAACTTTCATGATATAGACAACGTCCTATTCCGTTTCTGCACATTCAGTAATCTTATTCAGTAACTTTATAGCTTGAGTGGCCCTTTGGGCTTGCATTAGATGATGATTTGGTAGGACCCAAATCAACACGCAAACGATGGAGATGTTGGAAGTTAAAAAAGTGAGATCGATCAAAGAAATCTCAAACAGTAAAATGCATAGAACAGATATGGAGTGCGATGTCCATAACGCTTCACGGTAACTCTTCAAGAGCAATGAAAAGTAAGGAATTTCTACGTCGATTTCAAGGCTTTAAAACATATCAACAAAACCCAAAATATCTGTTATTATTGATTGAAAGTTTACTGGCTTTGCTAAAAAAGCCGAAATAATTCTCTATCAGAATTGTGATCGAGATATACACAGTGTTCTTTAAAAGAGGGAACTGCATTTTAATATCACTGGAAATTACGTCACTTCAGAATAAGATATTTTGGGTTGACTAATGCACTCAGGAATTCCATTTTTCTGATATATAGCTTTTTTTAATGTACGGTGTACCTTCAAGGCGTGTGTGATCGTGACCCCTTTATGTTTTGTAGCTCTAGGTAATAATTCTTTCCTTCCTATTCCTTCTGATTCCTTATTTGGTGATTCATTTACGCTAGCTCTTTAGGTAGGCTACTCAAAGTATTCCTCTTCTTCTCTTGCTTTCAATATATATCGTCACTATCAATTTATCTCAACACTAGCAGTATAGCCCGGCGTTGCTCGGGTGTAATAAAAACTTTAAAACTAATCCATGGTCCTGGAGCTCAGACACTTTGGACGTTGGCACGAAAGACTAAAAAGCAATAATTGTTTCCAGTTAAAGCGAAACCGTACACTGAAAGTAAAATGAATGGATGTAAATTTTGATTTCCTGGTATCGATATCAAGTTTTCTGCACTATTGTAAGAACTACAACCTTGAATCTTCTGAATATTGTTTCTTATGTCTTTGTCTATGAGTGTATCAAATTTGATTAAAATCGGACCAATTCTTCTATAACCCGATTATAGTACAACGAAAATTGGTTCAGCCGTTTCGAAGTCTATAGGTAACGGACACACACACACAGACACACACAGAGAAAAGTTCCATTTATAAATAGATTAGATAAATAGTGTAAATAATGATAATTCCACTTTTGAAAAATTAACTCATTAAGCAGATGATTTTGGTTGCATGTTCAGTCCCTGTGTTGGACATCAGATACATGCATTCAGTAAAAACGAGTGAGCAACAACTGAATAGTATTGGATAAAATAAAAAATAGACGATATCATTAGACATAAGCATGGGAAAGAAAACATTCTTCAAACGCTAACTATTTGAGGAGTAACATCTACGATGCCTTCTTTGAAACTAGAATTTATAAAGGAGAAGAAACAAGGTGATTCCAACGGACGGGACTTTCCGTGAATTTCCCTGGATTTCAGCAACTTTGAGGTTTTGAGAGCTTACCAAAGTAGGCAGCTAAAAGGAATTAAATCATGAAAGGCAAAAAAAAAAAAACTAAAATAAACCATTAGAATCATAAATTCATAATTTGTTAATAACGACAAAGACGGGAAAAAGTGTAAGACGTTTTTAGAGGCTGACACTGAAGAGAAGTAATAAGAAAGAGAGATGAAATAAAGGGTTCAGTTAAGAATTCCTTGTACGTTACACAAATTGATATAAACCTGAAGAATTTTTAAAACTAATGTGAAGACAATATTATGATTATAAATAGTGTGAAAAAGGAAATAAACAAATAAACTTATAAATGCTTGTGATATATATTGTTGCTGTGAAACGCGAATCGTTTTTTTGATATGGCCTTTTTTTACCCATTTCACCCCAAGCAAGGCAAATAAAGCCACTATGACACAAAAGATTACTGACGCCAGGATTACTTTAAAATAAGTCTGAGAGCATATTGACATTTACTGAAAACTATTCAAACATGTTAGGTTTGATGGCAGCCACCAACAAAAGCGTTAAATACTTGGTGATTTTGGCATTCAGCTTGACCATTCTACTCAGGGAAGACTAAATAATCGTTAAAGATTGTTAGTTATGTTTTGACAACAAACAATATTCAAAGAAACAAAACTGGACCATGAAGGTTATAGAAAAATAGAGAATCTTACAGAATCTGGCCACATAATACTTATCTCACAGGATATGCATTTTTAAAACGCCAATCTATTTGAGAAGTAATATCTACGATGCCTTCGTTGATAAAGCTTATAAAGGGGAAGAAACAAGGTGATTCCGAAGGACGTGACTTTCCGTGAATTTCATTGACTTTCCGCAACTTTGAAGTTTTGAGATCTTGCCAAAGAAGGCAGCATAAAAGGATTTAAAACATGAAAGCAAAAAAAAAAAAAAAAAAAAAAAAAGAAAAGAAAAGAAAGAAAAGGAAAAAACTAAAATAAACTAATACAATTATAAAGTCACAATTTTTTCGTGATAACAAAGATGGGGAGAGTGAGTGAGGCGTATTTAGAGGCCGAGACTAAAAAGAATGAATAAGAAAGAGAGATTAAATAAAGGTGGCAAAAGCAACATAAAATAAGGAAGAGCAATATTGATACAAAAATCAGAGATTTTAAAAGGAAGAAAAAGTAAGGCGTGCAAAAAGATAAATTTTGGGAGAGAAAGAGAGAGAAGCAGAAAAAGAGTGAAAAACTAAATGAAACAAGTTGAAATGCTATAGACAGAGAGAAGGGATAGATAGGTATGAACATACTCTGAAATCAGAGAAAAGGTGGATAATAAGATAGATTTGTTTGAAGAGACGATTTCAACATAGTCATAAAAGATAGTGAGATAAATCTTAGTTTAGATTAGTTTTGAAGATAGATAGATAGATAGATAGATAGATAGATAGATAGATAGATAGATAGATAGATAGAAAGAAAGAAAAAACGTTTTAACATAGCTAAAAAGTATGGTCAGGTAGATAGTAATATAGATTGGTTTGAAGAGACAATTTCAACATAGTCAGAAAAGATCGTGAGAATGTTAGTAGTATAGATTGGTTTTGAAGAGAAGATAGATAGATAGATAGATAGATAGATAGATAGATAGATAGATAGATAGATAGAAAAACGTTTTAACATAGCTAAAAAGTATGGTCAGGTAGATAGAAATATAGATTGGTTTGAAAAGAGAATAGATAGATTTCAATATAGATAGATATATAGATAGAAAGGTGAGCAAGATAAGTAGTGAGATAGATTTATTTAAAGAAATAAAAAGCTAATAGTTTAAACTAAACAAATAAATGTTAATGAAACCCCCCAAAACTAAGTAAACAAACAAATAAATGAGTAATTAAGTCAGTAATAAAATGATTAAAAATTTTAAATGTGTGCATAAACACAATTACCATTAATAATAATAATAATAATAATAATAATAATAATAATAATAATAATAATAATAGTCAACAGAACGTAATTAATGAATATATACAAAATAACCTTGTAATAATAATGATATAAAAATTTACAGACAACGTTACTTTGATGTTTCACTCTTCAGGTTTTTTTCTGCCCTGTAGAGTAAAAACATCAAAATAATGACTTCACGAAACCCTGAAATCGGCACAATTCTGCTCAATTAATTCTTCACATTGTATTAAGCGTCTGTCTATATCTCAAGCACTTTATGACAAAAAATCTGCTTACCAAAAATGATTTTCTATCAGTAAATAATTCAAAACACCACCAATCTTGGCACTAAGCACCATCACAACAATATATATATATATATATATAGTCCTGTGTTGTGATAATGTATAGCGCCAAGATTGTTTTTCAGTAATTTTATTGATAAAAGGCATTTTGGTAAGCAGGTTTTGTTTTCGTAACGTGCTCGATATCAGGGTAGAGGTAGAGTGTTGATAGTTTCAGTGCAAAGAATTTGGCACTTTAGCTGAGCAGGTTGATGTCGACTTCGAAGTTTCGTGACTACAGGTTTATTATCAATGCTGGGATTTTTTTTGATGTGATATATATATATGTATATCTGTCGGTATATAGTATGATCGAAACTAAATTCAACAGGCGAAGTAGCAAAATTCATCAACTCTACAAACACAGATTCAGGAATACTATGTGGAGTATTTCTTCTTTCCATCACGTATTTCATGTTTTATTTTATTCTAAGTTTGAATTTCCTAATAAGGCCTGAAGTGCGGGAGCGAAACCGAATACTTCGTTTTTAGAATGTCTAGTACTCTTAAGCTGCACACTTTTTTTCGATATATATATATATATATATATATATATATATATATATATATATATATATATATATATATATATATATAAAATAAGATAATTTAGAAAACTGGTTTGTTTCAGTTACGAACCAGGTCTTTTCAGAAAACAAAACTGTGAAATTCAATGGATGTACATTTGTTTTTTTACTTCGTCTTTACTTTTAAAGTAAACCCGATATCACTTTTCATCCTTCAGTTACGATGAAAATTATGTGGCCATGTGTTATGTTTACAAGAGAAATGCCCTTACTTTATCGCTTGATGTATTTACGAAAAATGACTGATATGAAACGACAAATGCATTTTGAAAATAATGGGTACAACACTAAACCATGTTTGCTCAATACTAATGTATATTTCGTTAATATTTGCTGATATTAGAATATTACGTTTTATTGCATATAAGTTGAAAAGATAACTTTGACAAGTGACTAAATAGACATAGATAATTGACTATCTATCCTTGTAGACAGGTTTGGGAATAAATGGGTGCATCACAAATGTAGGTTTGTGCTATGCTGAGACATTTTGTTAAATTAAATTGCATTTCTTGTTTGCATCCTAAAACACTAACCTGCTCCCATTCCTCCTGACATTCCCTATGTCTAACATTCATTCCTCCTGACATTCCCTATGTCTAACCACTCCTTCTCTATACCTTCCCCTATGTAGCCCCATGCGCAATAGTGGCAGTGGAATGCCTTGGTTGGGGTGAGATGATTAAAAAAAAATTGTTTTGTCCGTCCCCATTTTTATCTTAATCCTTTCCTCTCATTACGTATTAAGGAAGTATATCATATACTTGTAGCATGAGACGGTATTAATCAGTTAATTAGTGGGGGATCAAATTATTACTTCATAACAATAAAAAACTGATCCCCTACTTTGTAACCAGTAGAAGCTTGAGATCTCTGTTTCGCTATCATCTCTGACTCTTAAAACGTCAAACAGCTCTGCCGTCTTGAAAACTGTGACCATGCGGTGGTTTCTGTTCACATCTCCTTCCACTCCCACTCTCATTCTACCAAGGTACTTCAGAGCAGCAGAATTTCTTACTGCTACCAAAGAGCAGAGTGGGACTCGTTCTGTGATTTCCTGTGTGACATTCCTTGGAACAAAGTTTTTGATCTTCTCATTGAAGGCTTAGCGCCCGCGGTCTTGGGTTAAGACTGGCATCGATGCAATCATGCTAGTCAGGAAGTTGCGACTAAAACCCCATTCGTACCCCTGGTTCTCCCCTGCTTACTCAGTCCCTATTACTCACCGGAATCACTTCTACCGGCTTTATCGAAGCCAAGTGTCGGATCATAACATGTGCCTTTAAGCCTTTGCTCATAATGAGTGCAAGAAAACTCTTAATGAAGCTAAGCTGCTGTTTGCTTACAGACTGAAGTAGCGTATAGCGTCCCGTATGTTTGGCTCCAAAGACTACTGGCGGCTTTGTAAAAGTTTACTAAATAACAGTAAACTCTCAATCCCCCCCTCTAATCGATGAATTTGAGGTCCTCACATCTTCAGCGGACAAGGCCGAATGATTTGCTCGCAGATTCATCACCAACTTGACACTGGATTCTTCTAGAGTATCTGTGCTCGACTTCCCAGCCAGAACTCAGGCCAAACTGAATGACGTCCACATTCCCCATTCGCTGGTCTGTAACATAATATCAAAGCTTGAACCCCATAAAGCGAGCGGTAGTGACGGAATCTCAATCATTCTTCTGAAGCAGTGTGCCACCGAACTCTCCTATTTCCGCCCCAAACTCTATAACTACTGCCTTTCTGCTTCTTGTTTTCCTGTCTGCTGGAAGTCCTCCTCTGTGGTTCCTATATTTAAGAATTCTGTAGAACCATCGGACCCCACTAATTATCGCGCTATCAGCCTCCTACCGATTTCTGGCAAAGTATTCGGTTGAAATTATTAACGCCGCGGTGGTTTAACATCTCACAGCCCACAGTCTTTTCTCTGACAAACATTATAGTTTCCGCTTCATTAGGTCTGTTGCTGATATGCTAACGACCATCACCAAGTATATATACCAGGCTTCCATAAGAACGGCGAAGGTCGAGCTGTTTTCCTGGGTATATCCAAAGCGTTTGTCAGAGTCTGCCATGCTAGCTTTCTACGCAAGCTACAGGGCTATGGTATAACTGAACGATTGTTTGATCTAATCCAGTTATTACTTTCAAATTGCATAATGAATGTAATAATGAACGGACATGCCTCCCGAGGCTATCATACGAATGCGGATATTTCTCAAGGCTCTATTCTAGGTCCTACGCTTTTTCTGATATTCATCAACGATTTACTCGATGTAATCAGATCCCAAGTAAGCATATACGCTGACGACACCGCAATTTACTATCGCTTCGATCAAAAATCCGCTGAGGCTGACAAAGCGAACCTAGCAGCTGAGCTTGAAAAGGACCTCCAATCCGTGGTGGACTCGGGTAAGAAATGATTTGTGAATTTTAATGCTTCCAAAACGAAGCTGCCATCTGTTAACCACCTCAGACAATCTCTTCTACCCACACCCTGGATCAGGCTAGTCTTCCTGAAAACAAAACTCTGCCCCTGCTTGGCATAACTCTCTTAGCAGATCTCAAGTGGACTGACTACATCGAATCCATAGCTAAATCTGCTGCTAGGAAGATCGGTTCACTGCGTGGGGCGAGAAAGTTTTCCCGTCTGAATCCATTCTGCAGATATATAAATCTACCATCCGCCCATATATTGAATACTGCTGCCACATCTGGTCAAGTGCCCCTGCTATTCACCTCGGGGTTCTTGACAAAATCCAACGGAGAATCTGAAATGTGATCGAGCCCGACTTAGTAGCTGAGCAGCAGTCACTTTCTCACCGGGGTGATGTAGCTTCCCTATGTCTCTTCTACAAATATTTTCACGCTTTTTGTTCCGACGAGCTTACCTCACTGGTGTCCCTTCTGCATGAATTTACTTGGAGATACTAGACTAGTAATTAGGTCCCACCCTTTTACAGTGAAAACAATAAAATGCACTCGCAACTTTTACTCTATAGTTCATTTTCTCACACTTCCCGCCTGTGGAATTCACATCCGTATTCTTGCTTCCCTGACAGCTACAATATCTAAGAATTTAAATGTAAAGTCGTCATCTCCTATCTCTTTGAGTCGCATCCTTTCTTCATGTTCTTTTCTCTGTTCATTCTACTCTCATCACATCAGTATTCTTATCCTTCTCTTACCCATGCTCTGACACCCTCTATAACCTCTTCCTCTTTCTCGCCACTTTCCTCCTATGTAACCCCCTGCACACCAGTGGCAGTAAAACTGCCTTGCTTGGAGTGATATGATAAAAAAGAAGTATTTATTATAAATATATACTTAAATCAATCGCAAATATGCTGTATTGATGTACCCATTCATTCCAACACAATTCCAAAAGGAAGATAAATAAAATCTACCTGTATTATGTTAATGTTATTTTTTCACATTATATTCAACAAAATGCTCTCTTTTCCAATCAGTAAGCATTAAAAAATAAGCATAGTCCATCACAAATCGGCTTTGGTACCTACTGAATAATTCCAAAACAGCTCTGCAAGGATAAATAGTAAAACAATTATTAATCAATTAATAATCTAATTGTCATATAAAGGTTATTAAACTTATAGTCAATAAAATTTAACATGATCCAAACATGTACAACTTAGTCAAGCACAAATAATTTCCAAATAGTTTTAAAAAACACGATGAAATTTATACGTGCATTATCTCACATGGCAAGGCTATTTATTACATTACTAGCAGTATAGCCCGGCGTTGCTCGGGTGTAATAAAAGCTTTAAAACTAATCCATCGTCCTGGAGCTCAGACTCTTTGGACGTTGGCACGAAAGACTAAAATGCAATAGTTGTTTCCAGTTAAAGCAAACCTGTAGACTGAAAGAAAAATTAATTAATGTACGTCAAATTTTGATTTCCTAGTATTGATATCAAATAAGTTTTTTTCGTTGTAAACTGAATTTTGAAGGCTAAATAAGTCCTCTGAGTAAATGGTATCATGGCTGAGACTAAGAACTACAGTTATACCTACTTAGAGACAAACCCGAAGCAAAAACTAAAATAAAAGGGCTGAAAAAATAGACATACAAGCAGATAAACAGACACACACACACACATACAAACATCTTGTCTTTTATATATATATATATATTATCGATTTTCTGCACTATTGTAAGAACTTAAAACTTCTGAATATAGTTTCTTATGTCTGTCTATGAGTGTATCGAATTTGATTAAAATCAGACCACTCCTTCTATAACCCTATTTTTTCGATTATCGATTTTCGATATTTATTGGGGGTACCTCGACACAAAACCTAGCTAAGAACACTCACAGACGCTTATAGTACAATTGGTTCAACCGTTTCGGAGTCTATAGGTAACGGACACACACACAGACACACACACATACACACGCACAAACTTCCATTTATAAATAAATTTAGATATTCGAGAAAATTCAAGTTTTTCAAACATAAGATATAAAAAAGTAAATCTTGTCCAGTATAAAACTGTTGTAGTACCTACTGAATTTAATACCTACCCAAATTGTTCTAGAAATATAATTAGTGAATAATCGGCCTGTATTAAGTCACATATTAACTTATGTTAAAAAATGCAATTTCTTTCTATCAGTAGATATTAACAAAATTTACCATGGTCAAGCACAAATAAGTTTTGTTGGTTTAACCATTCATTCCCAACCTGAACTACAATGATACACAGGGCAAAAATCTACCTTAACACAGATGTTGTTGTTATTTATTTAACTTAGTTTGTAATGTCGTGGAGATCAGTAGATTATCTCCCGCAAATCGAAAGTCCGTTGATATCTAATTGATCTTCAGGAAGAGTCTGTATAATATTTTTGCCAAGCTGAGTTTTTCCCGGCATTCTTCTTTACAAACAGAAATCACTACGCGAGGAAAACAGTCACAATGATGAGTTTATCAAATAATTCCTCGATGGAAGTCTCTCAATGCTTTTATTCAAATTCAAAGAATTTGTCTCATTTACTCCAAATTAATTAGGAAATAATTGATGTATATGCAGTCATGAAAATTATCAGAATCATAACAGACGTTCAGAACGGTACGAACAAATACAAAGAAAGAAATATGGAATTTAATTAGAGAAAGAAAAAAGATTCCTGAATCGAATGAAAGAAAAATCTTTTTAATTAATTCTATAATTACACAATTAATCAAAAAAGTTATTAGACCAAAATATGAAAGAGAAACTGAAATAAATCTCTATGAATGTGCTTGTATCTCTCAATCTCTCACACACTCTTTATCTCTTTTTCTTCTCTCTCTCTCTCTCTCTCTCTCTCTCTCTCTCTCTATCTATCTATCTATCTATCTATCTACTGTATTTACATTATTCGGACTATTGTCCTCATTTTTGTCAACTATAAGAGTGAAGTCCTTACGGACACATGTCCCAGTGGATATAGACGTTAGTTAGTTCTTAGAGTTGTGAGTTCAATAACAGGCTACAGCAGTGGTGAACTAGTAACTTTCAGGGTAAGAGGAAGATAACTCATGACTTCTAATCGAAGTTTCCCGCAAAGGAATAGAGTTCATATACACCATTGATTGTAATAAAGGGTTCAGTTAGAAATTCCTAGCACCGAAACGTCGTACAAATGAAAACAAAGATAAGGACAATAGTCCAAATAATGTAAATACTGTAAGTACTACCTCATCTCAGAAATATAGACAAATATCTATCTATCTATCTATCTATCTATCTATCTATCTGTATTGTTGCTGAAGATTTCTTGGACTGAACTAAATTTTTCTATGCAAAAATCATCTCTTATTTGGTAGTTATTTAGTCAGATTTTGAATAAAACATTCAGAGTCGTAAATTTACAGCACCCCTTTCGGTGACCACTTATGATATACCAGGCACTCCAAGTTTGAATGTGCGGTTAGGTTGATGGATAAAGCGTTGGAATTGCAAATCGTAGAGCTGAGTTCCAATTCCTGTTATGTTCACTTACGCCCCAATATTCTTCATGAAAGGTATAGATTCACCTTCTATGAGTAAAACTCATAGTAATTTACCCAAAAATTTTTAAAATAATAAAAATATATTTTCTAGATTTAAATAACCTGCAAAAAAAAATTCATAAGCTGTAAAATAAATCATTCAATTCAGTCATTCCTACGTAATAGGTTATAAGAATAAGTTCTCCACTACTTTTTTGTAACAAATGGTAATGCCGCCATTTTAAAATAATTTCGTCACCACTTTCCACCAACACACTGATTTGTTACGAATCCCTATTATTTTAAATAATCTTATACGAGGCGCTGTTATTTTGTAACACATTTATTAAACTCAGATAAAAATTCCCGGCAAATTTATTTTATAATTTAAAAATTCTTACTAACATGACGATTCCTGATCCACTTTCAATTAGTATAAAAAAACTAACTATAAAAATTGTAGCCACGAATTAAATTCATGATTTACGAGATATTTGTATTTTATTGTTCTACTATATACAGTAAAATTACTCTATATTTATATATCTACTATTTCAACCGTTATTTAGACCTCGTCTCCATACTTAGACAAGATGTTACGCAAGATCAAGTTTAATATGGGGAACAAGATGTGCACAACCATATTGTGTACGCTCGGACCAGGGACAAAACCTGGCCTTGGTGGGGACCACAGATCTACGCCTCAACTGAAATGAAGAAATGCATCCTCAGGCATCTGTTTCCCGGCTACATCTAAGTATTTTATTTTTCTCAACTGTTCTTGGACAATAGCACAATTGAGGTGCACTCTGCTAAAAAGACAGAAACGTAACTGAGAGATGCTGATCCTTACCCGCCAGGTAGCAGGTAATTATATTTACTCTACTCTCCACCGCCTTCACTTTGGCCAGTTGTGAAACAAGGTCGGTTTTTAATGTGGGGAATCCGAGCGCGTACACACGGATCAAGAAACAAAATTAACCCAGCATACGCGGAGAATGGGTACTAAGTATATCTAAACTTATAGGTCATACCCACCCGCCAAAAGTGGCTGGTAAGTATTTTTGGTGGATATTTTGGTTTGAAAGATACACCTAGAAGTTAAACCCATGAATTCTTTAGAAATGGCATTGTTTACTTTCGGATACGAAAAAAAAATCTGAATGAAGTAATGTAAGGTAAATAGTACCTGATCAGGTGGTTTATTTGTGCAGTACCCCCCAAAAATACAATTTGCTTAGTATAAGACACTTAACAAATCGCAGTCTAGCGCCAATTTACTTATCGCTTGATTTTCACTGATCAGATTTTGTACACTTTTAGTAAATTGAGGTTTCAACTAGCTTCATTTATTTTTCTACAAACTTGCAATTTCATTGGTTAATTTTCGCCACAAAACTTTTATTGCACAAGACGCAATTTTCCGGTTTAGATCAGTTGAGCCACAATGAAAAGTATTTTAACATCAGATCTTGCCTGCTCAATCAATTGCCTCTGAAAAATATACCAGATCATTTCCGACATGTAACACACAACAATCGCCCTTTTCATTCGCCACGCGGCGCGAACAAGAATCCATGACAGCCCAAGCTTCGCCCAGCTGAGTGTGTGCGCGAAGTTAAAACTTCTTCTTCTTCTATGTGCCCTGTCCCTTCAGGACGTAGGCAATCATGGTTCTCTACGTCTCCCTATCCCTTGTGGCTCTTAGTATGTTTGCTCCTGTTACTCCTGTCAATCCCCGTTCCGTCAGCCACCTGATCAGACCCTGCAGATATGTTATCCGCTGCCTTCCCCTGTCTCTCCTTCCTTCCATTTGGCCAGTCAGTATCAGGTTCTCCAGGCTTTCCTTCCTCATTGCCTGTCCCAGAAATTTCAGTTGTCTCTTCCTGATGCTCAATATCAATTTCCTTTTTGTTGCCATTCTTTCAAACCCCTCATCATTGCTTGTATGCTCAGTCCACGATATCCGCAGCATACTTCTGTAGAACCACATTTCCGCTCTACAAAACTTATTCACTCAACAAAATAATTCAAGTACACTTGGAACACTTAACAAAAGTAATCTTTTAAAAGTTTTCTTTTCAATTGAAACTTTACAGTTTAAGCTAGACAATTTCTTATTTTATCTTTTATATTTTTTACCTTGATTCAGAATTTGCAATTCACAGATATTAATCTCATTTTCCTTGATTTCCACTGATTTATTTTTCATTATCTCTTTATCTTTGTTGAATCAAAAATTTTAAGTTGTCATTATAACATGTAGTTTATTTCGTCAATTGTCTTCAATATTTTATTCATAAAAAGTGTTTAACGTAATTCTGCTAAATGCGATTGGTAACCCCGACGTTCCGCTACTCATTGTTTGTTTTCGAGCGGCGTAAGGTTTACCTTATCCCAACGTAGTTTCTCCAATAAAAGGGGACGCAAGAGAACACCCCCAGGAGAGTAGAATTATTTTATTAATATTTCTTTAGTGGGCAGGCCGATAGATGTAATACACACTGTTTAAAGTAAAACTGACAACTATATTTCTAATCTGTATTGCACCAGATGCGAAAGCGAATTGGTATGGCGTAGGAGGCGTTCAAGAAGCTGAGTAAAGTATTAAGAGACATAAAACTCTCACTAGAAAAAAAGAAGAGAATACTAGATTTCTATGTGATGTCAGTTCTTCAATATGGCAGTGAATGCTGGACAATATCCTCAAAGATCCGGAAAACTAGAATCAACTGAAATGTGGTTCTACAGAAGGATGATGCGGATATCGTGGACCGAGCATGTGAGCAATGATAAGATGTTGGAAAGGATGAAAGCAAGAAAGAAATTAATACTGATCATCTGGTAGAGACAACTAACGTTCCTGGGACATGTAATGAGAAAAGAAGGCTTGGAGAAACTGATAGAGGGAAAAAGAGACAGGGGAAAGCAGTGGATAACATATTATAACGACCTGATCAGGTAGATTGACGGAACGAGGTTTGCGTGGTGTAAAGAGTCACCAGGGATAAGGAGAAGTAGAAAGCCATCATCGCCTACGTCCTGAAAAGACAGGGCACATAGGAAAAGAGATATACACATAAATACATACAACGACCGCACACACGGAAATTACACATTATACATATAATATACATTACACATACATTATAATCTTATTTATTCGCAATTGAAAGACACTCACGAGCATGCGCACCGCATACTATGAATGCAGACACCTTCTCTTTTTCAATTGCTATTAAACGCGTGTCTTTCTGAATATCGAAGTTCGACCACTACGTCACAAGAATTGGTTTTTGTCGTTGAATTTATAAACTTCTTGAGAATTGCACTTTTTCAACTTGCGATGAAAGAAAATAGGAATGTTTTAGTCGGTCGAAATGGCTTCTCTAATGATAGACCACGAATCTGTCTCGCTTATTCCTCATTATTCGTAATTTGTGGTTTATGTGATGGCGGCAAAAGAGAACTCAGCTATGATGAAAGAGAAATAAATCGATCGATACAGAGAATTTTGAGATATCTTTGTTGGGAAAGTGAAGATATTAGCATATCGAAGAAAGAAAGAAAGAAAGAAAGAAAGAAAGAAAGAAAGAAAGAAAGAAAGACGAATAGAGAATGGGAAAATTAAGAAAATATAAAAAGAAAAAGATTGAAAGTGACAGAAATTGAAAGAAGGAAAAAAGGAAGAAAGGTAGAAAGAAGGAAAGGAATAAAAATGAAAGGAATGTAAAAGAAAGAAATTAGTTTGGATAGATTAAGAAAGAACAAAAGCGCAGAAAGGGAAGTAATAACATAAGAAACATACACAAAGGAAAAGACAAAAGATGTGTGAGATCCGTGAAAATAACAAATCTGAATAATGACACGATATCAGCAGTGGACGGAGCCGTTCGAAACCGGTATTGTTTGTCAGAGCTGTATTGCGAATATCAACACTCTAAGTTTTCATCATAAATACAAATAAATTGCTAATGACGATAAGGAGTCTACAATTAATCGGGGTTAAGCCTCCACTTGCAATTTTCAAAACCTCCACAGACTTTGAACGGATTCCCTTCTTCAAGCAGTGGTTAGATAATTTCGCTAAGATTGAGAAAGAGAGATGTAAAGAAAGGAAAACAGAAAGAAAAAAGGAAACAGAGAAAATGGAAGCTATTAACTACAACAAAATTGAATGGCAGAGATACAGAGATTGCCACAGAGAGAGAGAGATACACACAGAGAGAGAGAGAGAGAGAGAGAGAGAGAGAGAGAGAGAGAGATACACAGAGAAAGATTATGTATTAAATTGTTACATTTTTTGTACCAGTTCTTAATTTTGAATCAAAGCGTAAAAGTCAGTGAGTTAATTGCCATACATGATACACGCTTGGGTGATCATGTCTCGAAAGAGACATGACTAACTAGGCAAAACATTTTCCCGCAGAACGTTGTCATTCCTTTCTGTGGTAGATTAGTTGCCAACTAAGCCTATACAATCCAACCAGTCTTGCTATTTAATTCCTGACTGGAGGGAGAAGAGATGGATTAATACCTTTATCAAGGGTGTTTTGTGGAAGTGAATAAAATGAATTCGGCTCGAATTAAAACTCTGCTTTCATTCCGAGCCGATACACATTACACCAGAACACGCATCTACAAGTATATAAGACAATGTTGAATTATTATTTCCAAGGTCAGTGAATGCTAGACAATATCATCAAAGATGAAGGAAAAACTTGACGCAACTGAAATGTGGTTCTACAGAAGGATGCTGCAAATATCATGGATCGAGCATGTGAGCAATGATGAGGTCTTGGAAATGATGGAAACAAAAAGGAAATTAATACTGAGCATCAGGAAGAGACAGCTGAAGTTCCTGGGACATGCATTGAGGAAGAAGGGCTTGGTGTATCTGATACTAACAGAAACTAGAAGTTAAAAGAGACAGGGGAAAGCAACGGATAACATATTTGAAGGACCCAATCAGGTGGATGACGGAACGAGGATTGCATGGAGAAGGCGTGCTCAGAGCCACCAGGAGTAGGGAAACATGGAAGGCCATGGCCGCCTAGGTCCTGAAGGGACAAGGCACATAGAAGAAGAAGGCTGTCCCTAACTTTGTAAATTAGAACGAAAAATTATCCTTTTTTCAACCAACGCATTTAAAGCTTCTACTTCTATGAGCTTAGCTTACTGATGCCCCCCCCCCAAGAGTTCACTTGAGCAATTCTACTGGCAACAAAGGCCCACCCTTTTAAAGTTAAATCAACTAAATGCAGCCGCCACTTCTACCCCATCAGCTTCCTTTCACGCACTTCCCGCCTGTGGAGCTCACTTCCGTATACTTTCTTCCCTAACGGCTACAATCTCCAAGAATTTAAATGCAATGTCAATTCCCATCTTTTGTCCACTTGACTGCAGTTCTTCTTTCGTCCTTTCCCCATCACTTATTGTATCTTGCTCTTTTCCTTTCTCATTCTACCCTTGCAACTTTTTTCTCACTTGTATTCCCATCCTTTTCTTTCTCTTTCTCTGACACCCCCTGTAACTGGTTCGACTTACTTTTCACTCTCCTCCTGCTTAAACTTTCACTCTTCTCCTATGGAACCCCCTGCACACCAGTGACGGTACCGCCTTGATTGAGGTGAAACGATAAAAAAAACAACAACATTGTTTGAGTTTTGTTTAAATGCATATCAACCTATGTTGGTTATTTAATGCCAAAAAAGGTAGGTTTTAAATGTATTTTTTATGTTTTAAATGTATTTTTTATGTTTGAAAATATTTTTTATGTTAGAAAATTGATTTAGTCAGATTTTGATGAAAAGTTTTTGCTTTTACTTTTTGTATTTTAGAAAACTGAAGATGTGTTTTGAATATAATTTTTTCCTTTAAAAATGTGTTATGGCAATAATTTGTCTTCAAAAATGTATTGTTGGTAATATTTTTCTTTCAAAAATGTGTATATTTCTATAAAAGTCTATTTTTATTTATATTTTTTCTGTAAAAGTGTATTTTTATTCTTTCATAGTGCTTTGACCCCATTTTAACTTTTGCCCATAGCTGGGACCCTAACAGATGCTACCACTCCAGGTTAGGATGAACTTGGAAACAAGAACAATTAAGAGGTAGTTCCATACTCCTCACTACCTTCCAATCAGAGGCCTTGCTGCCGGATGCAGTTTACCGTCATGTTCAGGACCATAAAAAAAAAAAACAACAAAAAAACAAACAAACAAACAAACAAACAAATAAAAAAAACTTTTGTTGCAGTAAGATAAATATAGAGAATGAGGTAACATGAGAAGCAAAGAGAAAAAATCTAGGGAGAGAGACAGCCGTGAAGGGAAAAGCAACAGAAAAATACGGAAGTCAGAAGGCCGTGAAGAGTTCATCAAACACAGGACCAACATTCGCATATATCATAATGTTACTTGCAGCCACTCTATCTCAAATTGGCAGCTGATCGCGTCGGCCACTTCGCCCGATTTTTGTAACCTGACGGGTTGATTAAGATAAGCAGGTTAGACGCCGTTCCCAATCTGACTAATATGAATTGATGTCGCATTCGAGACGTCTGGCACTGTTGGCTATAATTATGAATCGGGGTCAAATGCAGATCAAATATGGATCGGAACTCGACAGAATAATAGGGTAAAGATCACATCGTAAACGTTAATAAATCTAAAAATGTTTCGATTTTGTTAAAGCTTCATCAGAGAATGGGGTTGTAGAAATATTTTCTCGTATCTTTATTTTTGTATTGTTTGATTTTCATTGGTTAATGCTAACATGTATTTGATTTTGAATTTTCTTATATTTTGCGTGCATATCGACTCATTATTTAACTTTTCCTCGTGATTTTGTTAATTCCTACGAAAAGCAAATTAGATTTGAAGTTTTACAGAAAACCCAGTTAACAAAAATCATCTAATTACTTTCTATTTACAGCACAGTCAAAAATGAATTCAGGACAATTCATAGAGCCGTTAGAATATCTAGCCTAGAATTCATACATAAAGATGAGAAATACATTGAAAATACATTTACACTTTTTTACTGACCAGATCATTGTAGCCTCAATACTGGAAAACGGACACAAAAAGATTCATAAATACAATTTAGATCGCCGATATTATTTCCTATATTTACACCACACAATTCAAAATTCTACCTACCATCTAACGCTCATTACGATTTCAAAATAAATTAGTTATTGTCCAACATTAGAACCTTTAACAACATTCCCAAGACAATCAGCGATATATTAGGAAGAAAATAGGTCCATAGTACTTCCGATTTTAGATTTATCAAATAAATCCCTTGCAGTCTAAATACGCTTATATTGGCGAGACGACTCGAAATCTAAAAAAGAAACCTACGTTTGGACAATTTAAACTAATTTGTAACACACAAGAACAAGACTGATAGTAACTTGATTTTACAAATGCCATCTCAGTTAAAAAGAATATCATTCTTTATGTCTAAAATACGTGAAGGAAGTCATGTTATAAATTTTACTCCCTATAAACATACAACAAAGTCACTATATTAGATCACCAACATTTAATATATTCATTCTTAAAGAATATAATGTTTATTTAATTACAACGAAAGTTGTTAACCCAAAACCTCTCCAAATCCATATTTGCCTATATTTCTGAGATGAAGCATTGTAATTATGTACATTTTTCTAACTGTTGTCTACATCTTTGTTGTTATATTCACGACGTTTCGGTCATTGAACGCTTAACCCTTCCTCAAGTGACTGGAATTTTAACCGATGTTGTCTGTTTTAAGTGCTACAAAAATGGTATTGAGATATAAATTAATGTATAAGACGCAGCAGACGTGGTCATATTTTTAGATAAAAAAAAAACTGCGTTTAGTACAAAAAGGATTAGGGTAAATAAAAGAAACAATTGAAGAATTTAAATAACGAAACAAGGGAATTAATCACAATTCTGTGTTAATTACGTAGTCGTTTACAATGCATGATAACCGCAAACGAGCGTGGAATTTTAATTCTGTTTCTGCAGTAGCAGAAGGAGAAGGAGGTGCAGAAAACGTATGAACGATATTATCTTCTGAGAGGCGTCGACGTTGGCGCATGCGCAGCAGTAGAACCAAGGACAAATGTAGTTTCGTTTCGTTTAATCATTTCATTAACTGGAGAAGTGAGTCTCAATTCGTTGCTTGAGGGGCAAGAAGAATAATTCGACGTTGTTAAATTATTACATTGTGTGTAGACGTTATGGCGTATTTGTCACCGAAGGAAGACAGTGGACACTCAACTATTTAACTACTAGTTTTCATTTTCAGTTTTGGACATCGTCGGTCAAGCTTATCAAGCAAAAAAAAAAGAAAAAAGAAAAATGAAACTACATATATTCGTCATCCAAACACATGCCTGTTCCGCTGTATCACAGCTCCTCAGTGTGGCTAGACATATTCACTTGCTTCTGGAGGGGATCGAAACTCGACCGATTTGGATGTCAGTCGGAGTCTCTACTCCCTAAGGCAACAGCGCATGGTATTTGAAAAGGGAAATTTCAACGTCTTGTATATAAGTAGTGTATACAGACGCCAGTCACCGAGAGAACTCAATTCATTTCTGAAGAGTCACGCATTATAGCCGAAGTGGGAACTGTTTTTAAAATTTTCTTCTCCAGAAAATCGTAATGAGAGTATATATATATATATATATATATATATATATATATATATATATATATATATATATATGATAGACGGGGTGATGTAGAAAGGACTGGACTCAAGTGAATAAAAGATGGGAATTGACATTGCATTTACATTCCTTGAAGTTGTAGCTGTATACCTGATGTTACATTTTGGAATACAGTGTAACTTTTTAAAAGATTATAGGATATTAAATAGATTAATGTAATAAAAGTATTCTTTCTTGTTGTTTGTTTAGCACGATATGAATATGATATGAAACTCTTTAAGTGATTTAAAGCCGAAATCTAAATATAATTTGAACGTATTTGTATGCCTTCGGCCATAAATAGAATATATTGCTTGTCATTTTGCTATAAAAATTATTTTTGGTAACTTTACTATAAATTCGTATTGTTTGTAATTTTTTATGCAAGAATGAATTGCAGGTAGATTTACTATATAATGTGTCTTTTATATTTTCCTAGAGCTATGTTTTTGTTTTGGGTTCATTACTTCCAATTGCGGGTAGCATAACAGTTGTTACGACCTCGGATACGGGTGAAGCAAGGAACAACAGTAATTAAGAGATGGTTCAACCCCACCAAACCTCCAGGATGTATCCTCGTACACAGGATGAATTTTACATTTGTCATGTATCAAACTTTGTTGGTATTCTCTATCCTATCTATCTATCTATCTATCTATCTATCTATCTATCTATCCTAGGTGATCCTTAATTTCGGCTTTGTGCCACATCTAATGATGCAGGTTAGTGAGATAGGATATGACTATTGACTACATTTCAATTCTTGGAGATTGTGGCTGTCGGGAAAGCAAGTAAATGGAAGGAAATTCCACAGGCAGAAAGTACGAGAAAAGAAGCTGTAGATTAGAATTTGCGTTTACAATTTATTGGTTTCACAGTAAAAGGGTTTGACCTAGTTCCTAAACTTATGGCTCGAGTAAGTTCATATATAGGGGGCACCAGTGAGCTAAGTTCATTGGAGCAGAATATTTGTAGTAGAGACACAGGGAGGACATATTGTGAAAATGACTGTATCCGAGCTGCCAAGTCGGGATCTATCACAATACAGATTCTCCGATGGATTTTGTCAAGGACTCCTAAGTGGATAGCAGGCGCACCCGACCAGATATGGCAGCAGTATTCAATGCACGGGCGGATGGTAGATTTATATATGTGCAGGATTTTCACACATTATTTTCACAGGAAGTGTAAAAATAATAAAAAAATGTCCATGTTTTGTTCATTATATTTATAGAGAGTCATGCCTGAATTATTGGCAGCCACAATCATAAAAATATAAGATATGCAGATGACGCAGTGTTGACAGGACACAGAGACAAAACTACAAGATCGCCAACAGAAAGTAGTGAAAGAAAATATTATACGTAATTTACAAAAAGACAGAATGTATAGTTGTTAGCAAAACGCAAGTTGCAGATTGGATATAACGATATCAAATAGGTTTTTAAATTTGGATATCTGAGAAGCGTTTTAACAGAAGACGGAAAGTGCGATACGGATCTCCGAGGGGCTATTGGGATGACGAAAAATGCCTTTCGAAAGCGAGAAGAAAACGATAAGCATGAATTGAAAGAAAACTAAATTCATGGTCATTAGCACAGGGAGCAGGCCAACAGGGAAAATTACAATTTTAAAGATAATGAAATGAAACAATTTAGATATCTGGGAAGCATATTAACAAAGAACAAAACAGTGACATTCAAATCAAAAGGTCCCCTGGCATTAGCGAAAGATACATTCCAAAAACTAATCAAAGTACACCACTGTGCAAACTAATTGAAACAAAACCTACAATGTCTTCCTAAGATCTTTCGCACTTACCCTGATCATGTATACGTCATCTCCTTGGCGTTATTTTTATTCTCTGACTGCATTTTCCTTTATCTTTTGAACTGATGCATCCAGTTTTTTTCTTCGCCTTGATGACACGATTGACAATGGAAAGGCTGACCGTAACAATTTCTGCTATCTCTCTGTAAGGCTTGCCAGTGTATTCGTGCAGCGTTACGATTTTCATACCTTTCCTTGGAGTAAAGTTAATCGCAGATAATGGCTGTAGGACAGCTAATCGACAGTCAAGACAATAATTTCTGGGAATGATAAAAATCTAATGCACTCATGAATGACACAGTATTTTTCAAGGACAAACAAATTTCATCATATACCCCGAAAAGTGTTTCATACCACTGCACACAACTGCAAATGAACTACTCTGATAAGATAACAGAATCGATTACACCCTGTCACTCTAGTAGGTCTAAAAGTGAGTGTGGTGAAAGAAAAAAAATTGAAGCAGTTGTTTCAATTAATTTACGTAAGGGGTTATTATGAAAAAGATCGTTAGAAACAAAGAAAAAAGCACTGAAATGTCATGTTGTATTAATTCTCCTTACTGGCTGTGAAACCCGGACAATCCTTTGCGGAAGAAGAATAGACCTGAAATATGATTCTACTGAAGGATGCTGAGAATTTAATGGACTGAACAAAAATCAAAATTCTAGAGACAATGACAACAAAATGACTCTTATTTGACTATTTATTTTCAGGAAGGGATATTTTACATAATGTGGAAAGAGGGCTTGGAACATTTGATACTCACAGGACAGATTGAAGTTAAGTGGGTCAGAGTAAAGCGAAGCACAACCTACTTGCCGATTTTGAGCGAATGGGTAAAATTGCAAGGTTTGGGTTAGATGGAAAAAAAGACAAAATTTATTTCAGAGTTAAGAAGTACCGGAAATTGGGTAAGGCAACGATTGCCAAATTCCCGAAGAACCATGATATATAGTACTAGAAGAAGAAGAATAAGTGCGTGATCGATGAAAGCGTAGTGGTTATAGAAAAAGAAAAAGAAAACGTTACATAGAATACAAATTATATCCGAAACATTTCTGTTCACTTTATATCTTGAAGAAGATCCTGAATCCATTTGTTCTACCTCAGCTAGGGATTAAGACCAGAGCATATTGGGCTCTCCGTTTATGACTGGCAGACACTTATTGGAGAACTAATTGACTCAGAACGACAAATACCCTTGGGAAAGGTATTAATCCGTCTCTTTCCTCCAGTTATGGGTTAAATATCAGGACAGATTGGGTTCTGAGCCTTGGCTGGCAACCAGTCTAACGCAGAAAGCAATGACAACCTACTGCGGGATAATTTTCTGCCCAGTCAGTCATGTCTTTCTAGACATGATCGCCCAAAGCGTGTATCACGTATGGCACTCAACTGACTGACTGAATCGGAATTCAAGACATGGTATAATGAAATGAAATCTCATTCTTTCTAAAGAAGTCACGACAATTCACAGAAAGAAAACAGAATCAATGAGCGTCTAAGTTTTCAAAGATTGTAATGATATCTCCGACTCACACCGTTCAATATTCATACTGTTCATGTCTGACTTGTTTTCGCTATGTAGACACACGACTATTTCTTTTAAATTGAAATCGGTTTCGCATTCAAACACATTCAGTATCTATCTATCTATCTATCTATCTATCTATCTATCTATCTATCTATCTATCTATCTATTGAGTACCTCGAAGTTGTGTAATTGTTCGCAAAATTCCCTCGCTAGAAACAATTACCACTATGTAGAGAATTCACTCCTCACTAGGTACCTTATACCTTCGGACTTGTGCCGCATCTGAACGGTGATTAGAAAAGCAAGTTTTATAAATATATATATGTTTTAATCTAACCTTCAGCCAACGGACCTACCTAGGTTTCACCTAACGGATCGTCTGGGCAAGTTGGCTTCCAATTTTACGTGTTAGGGTTCTCGTCTCGAGATTTTTTTCTTTCGACGAGTACTTTGACTCATGTTCAAGTACTTAGTTCGTTTCTTTTTTTCTTTCCATTTTCCCCCTCCACGTTTATATTCGGTGGGTTTTTCGTGACGCGTTTAAAAATAAATTTATTGTTATATATATATATATATATATATATATATATATATATATAACAATCAATTAAATCCCAGGCATGACACATAGATAGCGCCACTAATAAAACATCCATATGATTTTTATAAAGTACTAACCTTCAAATGGCACGAGAGAAAATTTGCGCTCAATCACATTATTAGTTTGCAAATTACATTTATTTAAGTGAAGCTACTGTTGAACATTTTTAAAACAATGAAAAAACCAAATTAGAGAAAAATACTGTTCAAGCAAGGCAGTGGCTTGAGAATGGTTATTCGGACTCTACAACACTTATGCTGACTTTAAACGCGGTCGTACAGACACAAATGATGCGGAACGCTCAAGTCACCAAATATCGGCAGTTGTTCCAGAAAACACCAAAAACTCCACCAACTCGATTTGGGTGATCATACATTGAAGTTGCCTTTGATGGCAGAGCAGTTACAGCAATTGAACATATCAGAAGGCACTATTTTGAATGAAAATTTGTCAGAGACAAAGCTGTGTTCAATGTGGGTGCTGCGTTTGCTCAAAGTCGCTCAAAATCAACAACTCGTCAATGATTTAACTGTTTCAACGCAACAAGAAGAAGTTTTGGCGTAAATATGTGAAAAATGGAAGAAACATGAAGTCATCACTTCACTCCGGAGTCAAATCGGCAGTCAGCTGCAGGTGAAAGCCATCCAAAGCGACCGAAGACGTAAACATCAACAGGTAATGTTTTGTTCCCAGTATTTTAGAATACGCATTTTATTTTGTCCATCGATTACCTTAAGAAATTAAGTACCATCAATAGCGAATATTACGTAGCATTTGTAGTTCTTTTGAATAAAGACAGCGCAAAAAAACGGCCACAAATGAAGAAAAAAAACCAACGAACTGTGTCAGAAGTTCATCGCAACGTTGACAAAAGTACATGAATTGCACCTCAAATTGCTTGTGCATCCACCCTATTCTCCAGGTTTGTCATCCAGCGACTCCTGGTTGTTTACAAATTGTAAAAGAATGCACCAGGGAAAGAGATTTGGCGCCAGTGAAGAAGTGATATCGGAAACTGAGACGTATTTTGAGGCCGAAGACAAATCGTTCTACAAAAAGCATCGAGTTGTTAGAGAAGGGTTGGAATCAGTGTATCACCCTAAAAAGAGATTATGTTGACAAATAAAATCATAATTTTATTAGTTAGATTATGAATTTATTGAGTGATGTGTTATATATATATATATAAATTATTTGTTTGTACATTATTGTTCATCGATACTCGTATTAAAGTAGATATTCTGTTTATAATCAAAAAGTATATATATTTATTTCTACCGGCCTGATTATTTATGATAAATTTTTGTTACGAAAATGTGCGTCATTCGGCAGGTATCTAACCTCCGACCCCTATCTACATAGGGGAAGCCCCCAATTGATCTGGCGCGTCTTAGACCTCTCGACAATGAACGACTAACAGTCAAAACGAAGCCAAATCACGCCTATAGCGAGAGACAAGCGACTTTTTGCCTGTGCGAAAGGGGCTGCAGAGAAGAAAATAATTAATCCCCAATCGGACGTCTTGATGATTTTGAACGCTGTCAGGGTTGAGAAAGGAAGACTGTGCAGACCCAGTCAAGCTATTGCTGTAATACCACATTATATGTTAACTAACGTCTGTGAAGAATGACCATAGCAGAAGTCAGGTATTTCCAGGAGTGGCGTAAGTAACATAATTTTTTTCAAGATATTAAGCGACAAATCTGATATATGATTTCCACCGAACGCTTGGGGTGAACCCAAGTTCCAATAGACGTCAATGGGGATTTTCAGTGTCATGTCTAAAGCAATCATCTCGCAAAGGTCAAGAGCTGTCTATGTGTAAAAAGCCCTTTTCGTGATATTCAGTACTTTTAACACAATGAGTTAATTTTGAATAATAATCACACACACACACACACACACACACACACACACACACACACACACACACACACACACACACACACACACATGTATATATGTATGTATACCAATAATGACAAAAGCTAAGGAAATCTTATTTGACGCGTATCGTCATCTAATTTACATTATCTAACCAAATGTAAGGGTTTTATTTTAAGACAAGTATTTTGCTAAAAGAGCAGCTATTTTATTGTTTCATTTGCAAAAATTTCAAAATTGTTTTATTGCAACATTATACAAAAAAAAGAGATTGAAAGACCGATGACACTTCTGCTCTTGTAAATAAATACATGTCTCAAAATAAAATCTTTGCAAAAGCGTTGATAGGGACCCTCATAGGACGAAACGTATTGGCTAAGTTTTTCTTTTCGCCTTTATTCATATTGTCCTTTTGCGGACATAATCTATCGGAGATTTTCAACACACACACACACACACACACACACACACACACACACACACACACACACACACACACACACACTAATATATAAATTTACACGTACATGTATATACACACATATAAGCAATTATATAAAATATATTTAAAAAATATAACATTCTCTCTTTGTATGATATTATATATGACACATTTAAATATATATAACATTCTCATTGTCTCTCTCTCTCTCTCTGTATATATATATATATATGTGTGTGTGTGTGTGTGTGTGTGTGTATAACGCGTGCAATATATATAACATTTTGTGTGTGGGTATACATATGCAACGTATTTAAAAATATATAGCATTTTCTCTCTTCCGACACACACACACACACACACATATATATATATATGCCATTATAGGCAACATGTATTTTAAAAATATAATATTATATATATATATATATATATATATATATATATATATATATATATATATATATATATTGTATACGCTTACAAAGATTCACCAGTCTGTTCACCATTGAAGCAGCTGGATGCTAATCTGCCTTTCTTTAGTTTGCGCATGTCTGAAATAAATTAAATCCCTCCCTGCCGTGCAAGCTCTGCTCTCGCCTAAATGGCTTTCAAATCTTTTGTAAACATGCAGACGCTTTTAAAAACGTATTAAGTGTTTCCACACTCGGCAGTCACGAATGGTTTAATTCGCCCTTTCCATCTGGCGTTCAGGTTTTCTGTTCTGTTTTGTTTTATTTTGCCGATCTTTTCCAATTTCTCCCCTTCTTTCGAAATATCTTTCTTAGCTTTAGCGGATCCCTCTTCATCGTTTACGTACATTTCTTCCACAACGTATTTTTTTTGTTTTAAAACTCCGAGCCATTTTTTGCTCATTTCAATGCTTTTTTTCTTTATTATTTTTTCCTATTTGTTCTCGTTCTTTTCAATATGGATTTTTCTTCAGAAATTCGGATTCAACGTCCCTCTTACGACACTGCAAAGTGCGTAACAGTCATGTTTTCAATGTTAACATTCATAACAAACTATGTGAGTATCGACAAAGTTTGAAGAAAAAAAGACACATGTACTTAACGTAAGGGAAGGCAGTTGAAATTTCTAGGCCACAATAAGGAAAGACGGCTTAAAAATTTTAAACCCACAAGACCAGTTGAAGGCATTTCGAGTGAGGAAAACAATGCATAACCACAGTTATGTGTCATACGTAAGACATTGAAAAAGACATGATTCTCTAGAGAGAGGATTTTCCAGCAGTAGGTTTTCATTACATTCTGCGTTAGACTGGATACCAACCAAGGCTTTGGAACAATATCTCTTGTTATTTAAACCATAGATGGAAAGAAGATATGGATGAATACATTTTCGAAGGGTATTTGCGCATAAATGAATGCAACTAATTCAGCTTGAATTCGAAATCTGGTCTCCGAAATCTCATTCACAGCCGATATTTACTGCACTAAAACCCACATCTGAAATGCATAACCTACCTAGCCTAAATGGATGGCGGAAGATAATATCGGTGAGATAATAAAAAGACGAAATTTATTAAAAACGACAAATGACAAGAAATTTTGAAGAACCTTAATCACCAAAATTCTGAAAGAAATATGGCTTGAAAAATTTTATACTCACAGGACATATTAAAGGCAAGATTCAGTGAGAAAAACAATGCATAGCCTACCTAGACTAAATGAATGGAAAAACAAGAATAAGGTGATATAACAAAAAGACGAAATTCATTAAAAATGACAAAGGACATCAAATTGTGGAGACCCATGATCACCAACGTCCTGAAAAAATAGGGTATGAAATAATAGTATACTCTTGGATATATTGCAGTCAAGTGATAGTGATGAAAGCAATGCATAACATCCTAGTCTACAGGGAGAGCGGACCAAGATTTAAGTGAGATAAAATTACACAATTTTTTAAAAATTACAAAAGAAAATTTAGAGACCCTTGATCACTAATGTCCTGAGGTGACAGAGTGTTTTATACGTCCCTCTGAAAACTAATGGATAAGTCCCAATCCTTATAAAATACATTGGACACTATTGTGAGTGAAGGTATATTACAATGCAACGATATGAAAATGCATTTCCCTTCGGTTGGGATTTGTACATGAGGTTAAGGCCTCAGGAGCCATTCCCCAGTCTTTACTTGTCTATTTGGAGAGGGCTGAGTTTTATTACTCGGCGTCTGAGGCGTCCAAAAAAACGGAATTTGGGAATTTTTCTAAGGTACTGCCGTAAAACTCACATTAAAAATTGACCTTATGTCACATTTGCTGCGTGGCGGGAGCACCAGTAAATATCTATATTGCTTTCTAGCAGTTCACAATTAGCAGTGGTTATCTACTCGATGCAGCTGGTTAGTATTGTATTTTGTTGATGTTATAAAGATTACTATTTTATTTTAAAACTTCCCTATTGGTTATTTCTCATTCAGTAACCTTTTTTAGATTACAACCTTTTATTGAGAAGGAATTTGGTCAAAGTCAAGTAAACGTTCACGAATGAAAATATCAATAAAAAATACCATTAAAACATTTTGCGAACAATGGTTTTGGGCAAGTCAAGTAAAATTTCACCATTTGGTGAAGGATGATCATGAACTTACTGTAGATACAAAGTATTTTTAACTTCAAGGATTTTCTAAGGGTTACGTCGATATTAACCAAGTCATTTTAAATACAACATTCAGAAAAATATGGAATATTATTCCAGCAACAAACTGGAAACGTAACAAAAGACACGTGAAATTGATTTTTTTTTAATTTGCGAAAATCATGTATTGTTTAGAAGGTTTCTCGGTGTAAAGGTGTTACGTTGGAAGTTAATTAATAGGAAGATTTGAAATTGTTTTTGAGAGACAGTTGTATATATATATATATATATATATATATATATATATATATAAAGAATTCTACAGAATATATACTGGTATGTCCAAAATGAAAATCTGAATGTGAACTTATGTGTACTGGTGTAGCATTGATAGAGACATCGAAAGTTTGGTAAAGTCTTGCAAAGTCTGTGCTTTGGCAGCTAAATCCCCGCCAATAACATTCAACCCATGGCCAGAAACTGACCACCCATGGTCAGAAACTGACCACCCATGGTCACGTCTGCATATTAATTTTGCTCGTCAACTTAAATTTCATCATGTTTGATCGTTGCAGACAATTTTTCTAAGTGGCCAGAAGTATTGAGATATAAGAAACCAAACAGAAGAGTAGTAATTGGGTTTTTACACGAACTTTTTGCTAGGTTCGAGGTAACAGATTCGATTGTTTAAAATAGCGGTACCCAATTTACATCAAAATAAATTTTGTAAAATGTTTATTGTGGAGCACATAACAATTACCCTTTACCACCAAAGTAGCAACGGCCAGGCAAAGCATTTTGTGAATAACTGAAAAGGGCCCTAAATAAGTCCGACGGTGGTTCCTCGGGTGCAGCATTGCAACAACTTTTACAAGGTTATCGGCTTACACCAAATAAAAATTCGCCTGAGGCCATGACTCCGGCAGACATTATGTTTGCGCTGAAAAGAAGATCGGTCTTTGAGAAGTTGATACCAAATAAGAAAAAAGTCAAGCGGAATGTAAAAAAACAAAAACAAAAAAACTGGGAATAAATTTTACCAAGTGGGGGGAAAAGATATTGAGAAGCTGGAACTATCACCAAAAGAATCGGTAGGGTGTTATATTTAATCAAATAACCAAAAATTACACTTGGAATCTAGCAAAAAGTAAGTATATAGTTGAAGAGAACAGTACTCCAGTAGATGTTAAGACTATGGAAATTCTTTTCGAGTTATTTGATGTATACATTCCTCAAAAGACTTCTGAGAAAAAAGTCCGAAAATACAAAACCAAAGGAAAGAAACGAAATAAGAGCGAATCTACATCAACCCGAAAAGAAAAAATAAAGATATTGACTCGGTGCAGATTAAATCTAAAAAGTGGGTTTATATATGTATATATGAACATTAATAAGTATGTTCTAATGCTGATAGGCTTACGGCGTATCACATTGAATACACTGGTTCTCGCTCGATCACAAAAGTTAAGCAACGTTGAGCCTGGTCAGTACTTAGATGGGTGACCGCTTGGGGATACCAGGTGCTGTAAGTGTATAGTGACGGATGTGTGTTGTGGTGCAGTGGATATCCGCTCGGAAAGAGAAATTGGTGATCGGATTTCGAATTCCAGTTGAATACACTGCATTCACTTAAGCACTGTTAGCCTTGGGAAAGGTATTAATCCGTCCCTTCCATCCAGTTATGGGTTAAATAACAATGGTAGGACTTGGAGACCCTGCCCTTAAAAATGAATCTTGATACTCGAAAAATAAAAGTGTATTACTAGACACAAAACTTAAAAAACAACAATAAATTGTTGAAAGAAAAAGGTATTACCGGCAATAAATAAAGTTTAGTTGGCAATAAATGACCCACCGAAGTTACTTTGCCATAAAAACAAAACAACCAACTAATCCTCATAAATACGTTGGATAGTTTTGTGAGGGGGGTATAATATTGCAGTCTAGCATGTTAACGTTGCGCAGACGCAATTCTGATATTGTCAGACTTTCTATATTTGGGCAGACAGTAACCCAGACGAACCTTTGCCGAAGAGTAGAATCTCGTCTGGAAAAAAGTAGACATTTAATTTTTGCCCGAGCTATATGGCTCAATTTACCCACATTAAAAAGGTATTGTGCCACATTTTATCTCACGTGGGGAGGCAGATAAATATCTATATTGCTGTCTAGCTGTTTACCACTAGCAGTGGTTATCTACTTCAAGCAAATGGCGATTATTTTATCTTGTTGATGTTATATTACTAACTCATTTATTAACCTCCTTTTTGGTTATTTCTCATTCAATATACCTTTTAAGTTACAACACATAGCATATAGAATAAATATAAGGCTCAATTATCTATGATGCAAGCCCGGTTTCAAACTTGACAGTTATAAATAAAATAAAGTGTACGTAACTGTTTTTAGGACGCCAGAAATAGATTTGCCACTTTAATTATATAACGAGGCGTACCCTACCCACTTCTAAATTGATCAGAAATCAATTTTGCGTCAATAGACCTCTCCTATCACACTAACCCGCATCCATTTTATCAAGCTCTTTTTTCATCTACTTCACCCCCATCCTCGGTATCCTCATCCGTCGAGTACCCTCTTTCTGACATTTCGTATAACTAACCCCTCTTTCACATCACTTTCCCCTATGTAACCGCCTGTTCAACAGTGGCTGTAAAATGTTTTGCTTTGGGTGAGATGATTAAAAAAAAACGAAATGCCGAGATTTGACGAGGGTCCAATAAATACAAATCTAGGAACGTTGTTGAAAAAGATTTTCTCAATTTTTTACGGGTGCACCAATCAACTGAATTCCAAAACGTGCAGCACCCTATAACAGTGAGGCAGAAGATGTTAGCCGGCAAAAGACAATCAGAAATTCCTAAAAGTGTTTTTAAAAAATTCATATACCAAAAATAAATATGATTAAAAAATATATATATATTATTATGGATCACTTGCATGAGTCCCAGTATAAAAGTTATGTATAATTATTGAGTGATTTTGATTACTCTGACATTTTGCATTATATAATGATTAAAAATATACTAATTAGTGTCTTCAAATTAGTGGAGAGATTTATCAATATAAATGCTCTTTTTTCGATTCTCTAGTTATCTACTTTTAGTCCTCACTTTGTTAATTTTATTTTTAAATGTACTTTTTGCCACATTAAATTTACTATTGCGCGAATGAATTTTCTCTCTGGAAATGCTGCCCAGGGGAAAAACGTTCGGAACCCACTGATTGAAGAAATCACTTTCTTACAATTAATCTCTCTGTTACTGCTAACTTTTATTTCTATAGTTTTCTTTTCTTTCGACATTCCTTTTCTTATTCTTCATTCTCTTCTTTGCCGTAGCTTTGTTTACTTTCTTTGTCTCTCTTCTTTTTTTCCTGTTCTTCTTGGTTTACTCCTCTCTTTCTCTCTCCCATCCACCATTTCACTCTTTTGATATTTATATATCTTCTTAGATGCTCCTCTCTTGTTTTGGGTATCGTTTTTTCTCTTCATTCCTTTCACTCTCTCGATACTTATTTATTTTATTTATTTATCTCTTTTTTTCTTGCCCTTCCCTCTATCTTGCTTTAAATCTCTCCCACTTTCTGTCCCGTTCTCGCTGTCCCTTCCTCTCTCTCTTTCACTCTTTCTGGTTATCTTCAAACCTTTGGCTCTTTTGATATTTACATATTTTATTAAATAAGTCTCTCTTGAGTTGCATGTATTTCTCTTCTCTCCCTTCTTTTCACTCTCAAGATATTTCTTTAAATGCTTTTCTGTTTTCTTGTGACTCTATCTCACACTCTCATCCGACCTTTGACTATCTCTCTCTTTCTTGGTTCTCACTCTCTATCACCCTTAACTTCAACCTCACCCAACCCTTACTTTTTTTCCACCATTTGACTTTTCGTTGTTTCCTTAAACTCTTTTTCTATTTTGCCGTTTTCTTGCCTCTCTCTCTCTCTTGTTCTGCATATCCGCCTCTCTATCACTCACTCTTTTCGACATTTTCACTTTAAGGAACAAACAAATTCTCTTGCAAATGCTTTCTTCACTTTCCAGAATCTTTGCTGGCCAACTTATAAATTTGTCACACAATGATCATAACATTCGATATCTCGAAAGCTTTTTAACAGGGTGTGGAACAAATTTTTACAACACAAGATGGCCGGATATGGAATAACTGGAAGCATTTTCTCTATTATAAAATCCTTCCTAACAGGTAAATCCCTGAAGGAAATTATTAACAGCCAATCCTCCTGGGACCCTGTTTGTCAACACAAGCGTAGCCCAGGGTCTACTTATCGGACCAAAACTATTTCTGATTTACATAAATGATCTGCCTAAGAATATACTGCAATCTTTTGTAAACATCTATGCTGATGGTACGACGATATACGGGCACATCTTAAAAGGACTTGACGATCCCGAGTCGGGGAGAGGGAATGGCTGGTCACATTCAATGCTTCCTTAACCAAACTGGTTATATTTTTTCATTGTAGATCAGACCCTAATATAGTACCAGTCATGATGAACAGATATTAACCCACAGACTTGCACATGACCTTAAGTGGAATTCCTATATACCACCTATCGCTAAAGATGCAGATAACATGATCCACTCCCCACTCTGTTCTAATAAGTAGCTGACTTCTCATCCTATCATCTTCCATTACAAAAGCGAGATCAGGGCGAAAATAGAGTACTGTTGCCATATCTGGACAGGAGCTGCTCAAACCTCCCTTACCAGTTTTGACAGAATTCCAAACGTCATTAATGCCCTATCGGAGAGGAATTATATAAACCTTCTAACCTCACTCTCACAGGCGGGTTGTAGCGAATCCCTTACTGCTCTGTCGCTAAAACCATGTAAAATGCTCAGTCGAACTTCATAATCTTGTTTCACCATGATTAATCTTCACTTATGCTACTTATATAGTAACAAATCAACCATACTCCGCCGTATTTCCTTGTCGAGTAGTAAATTCCATTCAAACAGCTTCTTCACGCTAACAACACTATAATGTTAATAATCACCTTCAATGATTTACCTGTTAGGAAGGCTTTTATAATACAGGAAACTCTTCCAGTCATTCCATTCCCGGCGATCCCATGATGTTGTTTTCTGTACATTTTTGACTTGTTCAAGTGAAACGTTATCTTACCCTACTATCCATATAAATTACCCACTTAATACTCCAGTTTGAATATCCCCCGTGTTTTGTACAGGGTTGAACATACTGTAAAATAAAATAGCATATTTCTTATTAAACTTCTCTCGGCTGCTTTTTCTTTGTCTCAATTTCTCTCACTTAATTGATAAAGGCCTCTCTGTTTTCTTACTTCTCTTTTTCCACCATTTAGCTATCTCTTTCTCTCTTGTATTTCTATCTTTCTAACCTTCTTCCTCAGTCTCTCTTCTACCCTTTGATTCTTACGATAATTCCTTAAAAATTTCTTCGTTGAACTTTACTCCACTTCTTTTCACTCTTTCGTTATTTATTCAAATTATTCTCTCTCTTTTTCTTTTGCCTCTACCTCTTTCTCATACCGTGTATTCTGTCTTTCTCCCTCTCAAATTCTTTCATTATTTAGGTATTTCCTTAAAACGCTCCCCTCTCATTCTTGGCGCCCTTTCCTTCTCCCCGCTACATTCACTCTCTTGACATTTCCTTGAAGGTTTCTTTGTTTTGTCGCCTTTCCCACCCGGATTAGAGCGCAGTCTCTTTTTCTTTCTTCATGTCACTCTGACAAGTTATTCTGAAATTTAGCTGACGATAGAGAGAGAGAGATAGACGTCTTCTTTTGTTTACGAGAATTTGATGACAGCTTCCAGAAGTAGATTCATAAGCTACTGGGATAAAAATTCAAAGACAAGATTCCTTCTATCTTAAGAGATTACCATACACAGGTATGGGAGATGTTTCGATAATACGAGGGAAAAGCCACATAGCCTCATGGTGGTACGAATTCGCAGGGCGTTTTGTTAACACAATCTATCTATCTATCTATCTATCTATCTATCTATCTATCTATCTATCTATCTATCTATCAAATACATTGAAGCAAAATACGAAGTGTATATTCCAATGCTTTTCATACCAGTACTTGCATTATCGAATATACTATGTTCTATCATTTTCAGGATAAGAAAAACGAAGATATTAAGGTTTAAAAATAACAAAATAACAAGGAAAAAATATAGTATTAAGAGATCGTCATTAAAATATGCCCGGAAACAAGATGTAACAGGGCGATATATATATATATATATATATTCAAAATGTTTGCTTAAAAAGGATCTGTTAAATATACATATAATTTACATATATATAAATATATACATACAAATATATATATATATATATTAATATGTTTGATTAAAAAGAAACCTTTAATTTTATATATATATATATATATATATATATGTGTGTGTGTGTGTGTGTGTGTGTGTGTGTGTGTGGAGTAGGATTCTTTGCACTGAAGGTTATAATCATGCTATGTTGGTTGCTAATCGACTTAACATACCCAGAATGTTAAGAACTTGGTAATCTTCCACTGAAAGCTGACTCCTTAATATTCGGATAACTGCCGACTAATATCAACTGCCTAGTAGTTCTCCTGAACTCTAATAAAAGTCTAAAGAACTCCTATGAACTTTCAAGAACTCCACAGAATTTCTTGTTAATTCTTATACGAGGGAGAGTCTATTATCTGAGGATTAAGTGTGCTTCACCATAATAACATGTGAGTGTGTGTTTGTGTGTGTGTATGCGTCTGTGTGTGTGTTGATAGTATGTTCTCTTCTCTTGCAGATATAAAACGTTTTAAAATCTATCTATCTATCTATCTATCTATCTATCTATCTATCTATCTATCTCAGTGTGTTCTAATCTGTCTTATCTGTTTTTAGCTAAGTCAGTTCAAATCTGTCTATATTTGTCTCTCTCTATCTCAGTCTGTTCCACTCTCTCTCTCTCTCTCTCTCTCTCTCTCTATATATATATATATATATATATATATATATATATCATTATGGTTATAAATCTATCTATATTTCTCTCTTTCTATCTCAGTCTGTTCCAATCTATCTATCTATCTATCTATCTATCTATCTATCTATCTATCTTCGTGTCTATGTCGGCGATATTTAATTTTAACTCTTTTTATATTATTTTTACCTTCGTTTTGATTATGTATTTCAGTTTCACTCTGTCATATATCATACATTTTTATTCGTGTTTTCCTTTTTTCTTTGTTTTTACATTCTCTCCTCTTTGAATTAATGTTGCTCTCCCTGTTCATTCCCATCCTTATTAACTACCATTTTTTTCTTAAACTTCATCTCCTCTCTCTTTCTCATTCAAGCTCCCACCATATTTGCTTCCAAATTCTCTTCTCACGGTTTGCCAATATTTACCATCACGAACAAATTGTTAATTTATCGTTCTAATGTCGGAGTTATATGGATTTGAATAAGAGTTTATTTTTTTGATCCGCAAACCTTCAGGTCGTAGGCATTAAATACTCTGCACGGATTCCTTTTCTTTATTATCTGCGAATTGCCATGACTTCTTGTGAAACATAGTGAAGCAGTTTACCGTTACATTCACTCTTGATTTGCATTCGATGTCTTCTTTCTCTTACATGGTTGCCCCTAAGTTTAAATAGCCTACTACTCAGCAATTTAAAGCATCTAGAGGTAGGGGAAGACGAGGTGAATTGTTTTCTTTTCATGGTATGTGTATGAAAAAAAAAAAGTAATAAAGTGAAATTTAAAATTAGCAGACCGACCGGGTCTTTCCGACTGGAATAAGCTAAATATTATCTACATTCCTAGTCTGAAAGATTTACAGCACCTTATTGTTTTAGCTCTATGCTTAAAAATAAATAATTTTGGACAAATTTATTTCTAAAAACAGAGGAAGGTTTTATAGCCATAATAATTACAGATATGGAGTAGAATAATGCCTGCATTGAAAGGCCGTATTCAGAAACAGCATGTAATGTTCAGTATCTCGGTTTGACTTTGTTGAGATCAGTAACTCACAGTATTCAAAAGATAACCAGAGAACCGACGGACAGGAAAATCTCTTTGGAAACAAAGAAAAGTGTGCAAGATTTGATATCAGTCCTTCTATATGGCATTGAATGTTGGAAGATCTTTTCAAAGATGAAGGAGAAGATCGAGGCAGCAGAAATGTGGTTCTACATGCTAAAGACAACATGAAGCGAGCATGGGAGCAACGACGAGGGTGCTGGAGATAATGCAAACGAGACGGAAATTAAAACTTAACATCAGGAAAAAAGCTGATATCCTTGGGAAACGTAATAAGGAAAAATGTAAAGGGCTATGATCGCCTACGTTCTGGAAGGACACGGGACTAAAAACGAGTAAAAAGAAATTAATTTTACAGGCAACTAGTACAAGAGAAGAAAATATTAGAATAGAACTTACGGTTATCTATGTCACTTTCAGTAATAACATTATCAGATCTAAAGATTTTCTTCTTCATGTGTCGTGTCCCTTCAGGACATAGACGACCAAACATTTCCACTTGCCCCTATTTCTTGTTGCTTTTAAAATTTATTCATCTTAGTATCTCTCATAAACCCCAATTTGACATTCATTTGTTCAAGCCAATCAAATCTCTTTCGTGCTGTTTCCACTGTTTCTCTATCCCTTTATCTGTCATGTGAGTATCCCTCCTTTCTCATTGCATACCCCCAGGATACTTACGGCCTATCACGTTGAATACACCGGTTCTCGCTCGATCACCGAAGTTAAGCAACGTTGATTCTGTTCAGTACTTAGATGGGTGACCGCTTGGGAATACCAGGTGCTGGAAGCGTTTAGTAACGGATGCGCGTTGTGGTGCAGTGTATATCGGCTAGGCAAGAGAAATCGGTGAGCCGAGTTCGAATTCCAGTTGAATACCCTGCATTCACTTAAGCACTGGTACCCTTGGGAAAGGTATTAATCCGTCCCTTCCCTCCAGCTATGGGTTAAAGAACAAGGGTAGGACTTGTTTACCCTGCCCTTAAAAACAAATCCCAATGAATCTTGATACTCGAAAAGAAAAATGTATTACTAGACACAAAACTCATATAAAAAGAACAATAAATTGTTCAAAGAAAAATGTATAACCAGAAATAAATAAATAAAAATTTAGTTGGCAATAAATGACCCGCTGAGGTTGATATGCCATAAAAACAAAACAACCAACCAACCAACCAACCAACATACCCCAGAAACTTTAGCTATCTTTTCGTGATGTTAAGTCATAGCATCCTTTTTGTTTCAATCCTTTCCTAAACCTCGTCGTTACTCACATGCTCGGTCGATGGTATTCTTGTGTAGAACCACATTATGGTTGCTTCAAGTCTTTACTTCATGTTTGATGAGATTACTGCCATATTAAAGAAAAGACATTACACAGCAATTCAGCACTCTCTTCTTTGTTTCCAGCAAAATTTTCCTATCTCTTAATACTCTACTCAGCTTCTGGAATGCATCCTTTTTCATGCCAATTCGCCTTCGGATCTCCGCGTCGCACTCTCTGTCTTCTGTTAAAATACTTCATTCTTATTGAAATTTGTCCTGTCAACTACGATCTTTAATATTGCAAATGCAGCGTTCAGCTTCTTCGAATTCTGTTCTCATTTTTGTTTTTTCTTCTCAGAAATGTTTTCACAGTTTCATTTACTATCAGTAACCCTTTGCGCCTTAACTTCTTCATCACATTAATCGGGGGGTTAAATAATTAAACAAAATCTAGGAATCAAAATATCAAATTTGTGCAACAGACTTGAAATCGGCTCAGCGAAGCCGCCTTCTGTGCCGATAACCATTTTGCTGCCCACTAGTAAGTGTATCCGTGATTCGTTTCTGATCTCCTCAGTCTCGTCTAATGGAACATAACATCAGGTTAGCTAGATCAATCAATAATTAATCAATATTGCCACCAGATTATAAAGCTCCAATGACTTCTTGCTTGAGAGTTTGGGATCAAAGTGATTGAAATACCAGTTTCGAACGATTAAATGACAGACCAGCAGTGATCTATAATCGAATTGTTGCGGAGTAGTGGAATGACTCCGGAACGTGTAAAGTGAAAAGCATGTCAGACGAGATTATAGTTTACGACTGAATGTTGATCGGACATAATTAAAAAGAACTGTGACCTGTAGACAAGTTTCGATATATTGGACGCTGGTTAGGGATACTTATTCGCTAAGATTGGATTCAGAGGGAACAGTGGTTAATATCAGTTAAAAGGGGATAGGCTGAATTAAGTTCAGATTCTTTCGGGGACAGTTTTTATTGATTGAGTAGTAAACCGTTGGAAAAGACAGGAAAGATCACTTACGTTTCCAGTATCGTTAGTCAGGTCAATTAGAGACCATGATCTTTGTAACCTTGACTATGCTAGGCGTTGGACTAGCAACTATGCTTCGTAAAATATGACATCTTACTGAAACACTGATTATTCGACTTCATTCATAGAGTCCCCAAACCGGTGCAGTTAATCTTGTATACTATAATCTATTCAATGGCTACACAGACTGCAGAATACCTCGACTTACCATAGATACTGACAATTTTTTAATACAATCATTTTCCTCGAAAACTTAACCGATCACGACGGAAAGCTTAATCTTTACAGCAATTTTATCTATAGATTTAGAAAGATAATATGTTTTCCTAAATTCCCAAAGGGGAATTTGTGCCAAAGTAAATGTAACAAACTCGACCAGTTTTGAAACTACGCTCATCGATTTCTGTTACCACATTGCTACCCTCTCGACCGCCCATAGATTGAAACAATTACAGTTACTTATTATCTTCTTCACCTTCCGCTTTGCAAGCTGTGTCTCTTCTACAAATACTTCCACGGCTTCTGCTCCGGTGAACTTAGCTCACTGGTGCCCTCTATGTATGATTTTCCTCGACCCAAAAGACTAACAACTAGGCCCCACCCTTTTACCCACCGATAAATTGTAACGCAAATTCTACTACAACAGCTTCTTTTCTCGCACTTCCCGTTTGAATTCCCTTCCACTTACTTTATTTAAATATAAAGTCAATCGTCATCTCTTATCTCACCAACCTGCATCCTCTCTCTCTCTCACTCATGCTCCTTTCTCCGTCCACTCCACTCTCATCAGTATTCTCATCATTTTCTTACCTACTTCCTGACACCCCCTATAACCTGTCGCTCTTTCCCATAACTTTCCTTCTATGCAACGCACCGCAAAGCAGTGGCAATAAAATGCCTTGCTTGGGGCGATATGATTATATATATATATATATATATAATCAAAGATATTTGCATATTTCATATACCTCTGTCTCTGTAGCTGTCTCTTTTTCTCTTTTTTTTTATATAAATTTACTCAAGGCACAAGATTAGCAACTAGGTCCCACCCTTTTACTGTGAAACCGATAAATTGTAAACGCAAATTCTACTCCAACAGCTTCTTTTTTCGCACTTCCCGTTTGTAGAATTCCCTTCCGCTTACTTGCTTACCCGACAGCTAAAATCTCCAAGAATTTAAATATAAATTCAATAGTCATCTCTTATCTCACCAACCTGCATCCTCTCTCCCTCATGCTCCTTTCTCCGTCCACTCCACTCTCATCAGTATTCTCATCATTTTCTTATCTACTTCCTGACACCCCCCTATAACCTGTCGCTCTTTCTCATAACTTTCCTTCTATGCAACGCACCGCAAAGCAGTGGCAATAAAATGCCTTGCTTGGGGCGATATGATTATATATATATATATATATGTAATATAACAATCTGGCCCTACCCGAGGAAGGCTGATGCAAGCGAGGGTGTTTCCGGTCGTTGAAAGGAACGGATGTCGTTTGACCTTATTTCCGGCAGCAGCGGAAATAACTACAGAGGTAAACAGAACAGGTGTCTCTGAGAATTACGTGACGTGCGTAGGCGAGGCAAAACCGGAAGAAAAAGTCCCGGTTCTGGAAGATTATAAAAAGACCTAGGCACACGCATTCGCCAGTAGAGGAGCAACAGAGATCGGCCGGTGAAGAGAGAGACACAACAGATAAGACTACACTCCCGTCAACCCATTAGAAGCGCGCTCTCTCAATTCTCTGTTCCCTATGCTACACGGTTCATCGTCATTAATAAAAATATAACTTTATATTTTTATATATATGCGTGTTTGTTGTTTGTCGATATATAACAGACGCATAATTGGTGCCGTGACCAGGATGCGAGCTGGTTGCCACGGCGACGATTGAAATTCAACGGACTTAAAACTACCAGATAGAAAGAAAAAAGAAGACCAAAATATATAGCAGCCGCACGACTATAGACATCAGCCAAGGTAGGTGACTCTTTGATTTTATAGTGTGTGTATTTTCTGCTCGTGTTTATAAGTCTAGTTAGAAAAAAAAAAGAAATGGAACAGCATACTTTTGCCGATCTGACCCTAGAATTGAAAAAGGTGGATTGTTCGGTGTCGAACACATTAAGGGTAGAACGGAGGGGGTGCGGGACTACATGCAGAGAGTAGTACGCCTAGCGGAGAGCGCATAGGTTGGGGGTTGACGGGAGGAATAAAGTTGAGATCTTTACCTATCTGTAAGTATAAAACATCGGAGTTAATGATTTATTTTTTTTGTTAATATTTTACTATATATGTGAAGTGAGTTTACTGGTATGTTGCTTAATTAATCTTACTTTTATTGAGTAAGTGAAATGTAAAATCATGTAAAGGAAGTTTCTTCTACTCTTTAAAGTGGATAATTGGATTAACTTGTTGATAACAATGTTTTCTTTGGTTTGTGCAGTGTTAGGTTTTCTTTTTTTTTTTTGATTTCTTTTCAATGACTGTACACTACAAAATGATTTACATTTCTATGTTTGTGAATTATGCTTTTGTGCAGGTTCCCATCAATTCAACATCCACTGTGAATTTTCATTTATGTGACTTGGGAAATATCTTTTGAAGATATATTAATTTCTGAAAACTTGATATTGACACGGATAGACCTGCAGATTCCACAGTTGATCGGAACAAAAAGAAAGAACAACTGAAAAGTCTTGTAGACTTATTGGCTGATATGCTATAGGATCGGGAAAGTAGCAGTGGGAGGATTAACGATAGTTTAAGTGAAATAGTTAGGAAGATACAAACGTGGAAAATTATTAATAGTATCTAAAGCATAAAGTAAATTATTCGTCTCTGGTTCAGTGGTTTGGTCCCCAATTACGCAGAAATTTCCCAATTTTTCAGTGGACACCATGCCGGTAGAATTGCGCGATATGGAGGAGATTCCTATCCGCAAACTAGTAAATACCTTGGAACAGATAGATATGGAAAGATTTAGTGAAGGATATGAAGAACTCCCGAAGAAGTTGACGATAGGAGTCATTGCTGGCATAGTCGGCGTTATGATAATCCTTGGAATAATAGCTAGGAAGCGGATTTTTAAGTGTGAAAGAAGCAACAGTGCTTCGGGAAAGGAAAGGGAGTTATCCATTGTGAATAGTACTCCGGGGTCAACGGGTGTTCAACACTCAAATGTCTCTGCGTTAAACAGAGAGATGTCAACAAATCAGATATGCTTGGATTCGAATCCAGACGAAGTAGTTCAAGGAATAGAAGACATTTTACAAACTAAGGAACTACGAGTCACGGGTCCATTTTTTTTAGACTAAATTAATATAGATGAAACCTCTAATCCTCCACAAGTAAATTGCATGCGGATTAACGTTGGAATCAGGGTAATTTTCTTCATTTTCTATTGAACATTTCTCGGTCAGAATATGAATGATATGTACTGCAGATAATGGCCATTTTTCTGTGTTCAAACATAGTATGTTTGAAATTAAATTAAATTAAATGAAGTTACATGTGTAACAATAAACTCGAGCAGAAGCACGCATGGTGTTGGTCAAAGGTCATTTACTCGATGTCAGTTTGGAAACTGGGGCGCGGTTACCGCCTATAATCATGTGGTTATGCATCGAGGCGTCTACGCTTATGGACAGAGTCGAGAAAGAAAAAATGAACATTTTTAAGAACTTTGCCCAATTCTGTGAAAATGGATATTAAAAAAAAAAAACAAAAAAAAAAACAAAAAAGGAACAATGAAACATCGAGCTGGTAGAACAATTTTCACGATGGACACGAACATTGTTGGGTTGCCGATGTAGGCTCCCCTATATATTTTTTTGTTGTTTTTTTTGTTTCGGCATGCACATGTTTTGTTGTTTTGGCGTGCACATGTTTTATACAATTGTCGGGCTTGTGTGGCATGGGGAGGAGTGTGAGAGTGTTGCGCTTAAAATGTTCTTAGGTGAACATTTTGGAAAATGGGAGGGCGAGGAATGTAATATAACAATCTGGCCCCACCCGAGGAAGGCTGATGCAAGCGAGGGTGTTTCCGGTCGTTGAAAGGAACGGATGTCGTTTGACCTTATTTCCGGCAGCAGCGGAAATAACTAGAGAGGTAAACAGAACAGGTGTCTCTGAGAATTACGTGGGCGTGCGTGGGCGAGTCAAAACCGGAAGAAAAAGTCCCGGTTCTGGAAGATTATAAAAAGACCTCGGCACACGGATTCGCCAGTAGAGGAGCAACAGAGATCGGCCGGTGAAGAGAGAGACACAACAGATAAGACTACACTCCCGTCAACCCATTAGAAGCGCGCTCTCTCAATTCTCTGTTCCCTATGCTACACGGTTCATCGTCATTAATAAAAATATAACTTTATATTTTTATATATATGCGTGTTTGTTGTTTGTCGATATATATATAAATATATATATATATATATTCAAAGATATTTGCATATTTCATATACCTTTGTCCCTGTAGCTGTCTCTTTTTTCTCTTTTTTTTAATATAAATTTACTCAAGGCACAAGATTAGCAACTAGGTCCCACCCTTTTACTGTGAAACCGATAAATTGTAAACGCAAATTCTACTCCAACAGCTTCTTTTCTCGCACTTCCCGTTTGTAGAATTCCCTTCCGCTTACTTGCTTTCTCGACATCTAAAATCTCCAAGAATTTAAATATAAAGTCAATAGTCATGATCTTTTCTCCGCCCATCTCACTCTCATCAGTATTCTCATCCTTCTCTTACCCACTTCCTGACACCTCCTATAACCTTTCTCAGAATATTCCTGCTATGTACCCCCCTGTACAACAGTGGCAGTAAAATGCCTTTCTTGGGGCGACACGATTATATAAAAAATTATTCTTTCATGGCAAGAGTGTACAAAGGCCGAAACGTTGCAAACATGACAATAAAGCTGAGGACAAGAGTCCGAACAATGTAAATAACGTAAACATCATGTTTGTTAAAATTTCAATTTTTGGTAGTAAAGTGAGGAAGGCCCAGGTGATAGTATATGTTTTAATCATTTAACCCCAAGCAAGGCATTCCACTGCCACTATTGCGCATGGGGTTATATAGGGGAGGGTAAAGAGAAAGAGTGGTTAGATATAGGAAATGTCAGAAGGAGGGTGATAGATGGGTAAGGATCCCGAGGTTGAGGTTTGGGTAGATGGGAAGAGTGTTTGAAAGAATGGATGCGAGTTAGTGTGTTCGGAGGTGTCTATTGATCTTACATTTAAACTCCTGGAAATTGTAGATGTCGGGGAAGCAATCATGTGGAGGGGAATTCTAAAGTCTGGAAGTGCAAGAAAAGAAACTGTTGGAGCAGAAATTGCGGTTACATTTTATCGGTTTCACTGTAAAAGGGTGGGATCTAGTTACTAATCTAGTATCTCGTGCAAATTCGTACGTAGGGGGCACCAGTGATCAAAGTTCATCGGAGCAGAAGCAGTGAAAGTATTTATAGAAGAGTTGGAAGAATTGTGCTACACAGACCACATGGTCACTTTCTCGGCCGTACCGACAAAATACAAATTAATACAGGGTTATGCAAGTAGCATCACACTAAAAGAAACGTATATTATGCTATTTTAACGTGAGAGTGAAAAATGAAGCTTCAACTACTAGTGATAATAAAATAACTACTACTAATAATAATATTAATAAGCTAGAACGAATTCAGTCAGTAAAGTGCCATACGTGATACACGCTGGGGCGATGATGTCTCAAAAGAGACATGACTGACTGGGCAGAAGATTAGCCCGCAGTAGGTTGCCATTGCTTTCTGCGGTAGACTGGTTGCCTAGAACCCAATCTGTTCTATTATTTGACCCATAACTGGAGGGAGGAGACGGATTAATACCTTTCCCAAGGATATTTGCGCGTAAGTGAATGCAACGATTTCAACTGGAATTCGAATTCGGCTCTCCGATTTCTCGTTCCGAGCCGATATCCACTGCACCACAAACGCACATCCATAGAACGCACATCCATAGAACGAATTGCCTGATGTTAAATTACGATTTTCCGTCTGTTTTTTTTTTCTTCAATAAAAAAAGGAAATGAGTTGCCGTATAAATTTTAAACTCATCGACTCGTTTCAATTCATTTTTTTAGTGAAATGTCGGAAAGTTAATTCCCTCGTGTGTAATCGCCCACGAACTAAGCAAGATCAGAATATATTATGATGGAGTCAAAATTTTCATAAATAAATCAATAAAGGAATCCAAAGATAAAAAGCCTAATGAAAAAAAGGAAACAAAGGGACGCGAACAACAATGGAAGCAACAGAAAGCAGAAGGTAAAAATCGAGCAAATTACAGACAACTTTCTCGAAACACGATCATGGCGGTAATGAAACAATTGTAGTCGTTCAAAAATTGAAATTCATGACCTTTAAGATAACAAAGCTAATATAAACTAGAATAAATTGACAAGCCAGCAGGCAAAACCTTTTTTCCCATTTTTTTTTTATTTTAGAAGTAAAAATTGACAGAAGATGGTAGAGTGAATAAAAGTCAAACAATTAACCGCCATGATTAACTTCCAATTTTGATTTTGAAGCAAAAAGATCCTCTTATTCTTGATGTTTATTCACGATTTTTATTTTTTGTATTAGTTTCCTTACACTATTCTTTACTATTTTTGCTTTTTCTGTTTTTCTTTCTCTCCGTTTCGTTTTTTGCTTACTTTTCATCCTTGCTTCCGTTATGATATTCAATTGGATTGGGTGCTGTAGGTTGTCCGTTCATTTACATGGAGAAACATTTATAATCAAAAGTATTGAGAATCGTTTAAGAAAAATCAGCAAGAATGTAGTCTTAAAAAACTTATATATAAAGAATTAAAGAAAGAAAAAAAAAGAAAGAAAAAAGAAAGTAAGAAAACAGGTAAACTTTGACATTCAGATGAAATTTAGAAAATCTTTCTCCAAAAATAATTTTTCAGGAAAATGGGTTTCCCAAGTTCAGTAATTGTTATCGCTTTTTTATTATTTATGGAGTTTTCCGTTCTAACATATTGTTTGAAATAATGTGGAACGTCAACATCTTGATTATGTCATTATTTTCTCTTCGAGTTACATGTGCTATCCATTTTAGTTGTTGCCGCTGTTGAAAGTCATCAATTGATTTCTCTAATTTTGTACTCTCACTTCTCTCTGTCTTTTCTATAAATATTTTCATGGCTTCTGCTCTTACGAACTTAGGACACAGGTGCTCCCTCCACAAGAATTTACTCGGGCAACCATATTGGCAACGAGGAATCACCCATTTACAGTTAAATCAACCAAATGCAGGAGACAATTCTATTCCATCAGCTTCTTTTCCCGCACTTACCACTCGTAAAACTACCTTCCATATATTTGCTTTCTTGACGGCTACATACTGAATTTAAATGCAAACTCAATTCCCATCTCTTATTCACTTAAGTCAAGCTCTTTCTACATCAACCCACGTATCTTGTTCTTTTCATTTCTCTCTACCTTCGCAACTGTTTTCACTTTTGTGTTCACATCCTTCTCTTGCCCTTTCTCTTTCATCCACTGTAGGTAGTTCGTCTTTGTATTCACTCTCTTTCTGCAAAAACACATTAAAACTTATGTAGCCCCCTGTATATCAGTAGCGGTACCACCTTGCTTGAGGTGAAATAATTAAAAAGTTGTTTGTGATTCTGTTGCGCAGGAGAAGGAAGGTCTTTGCCAAAAAGCCCAGATCTGAGAAAGCGTATGAATACAAAACGAATTTAAAAATGTGTAAATAAATTTGGCATCATGCATGAAATCTACATAAAATTGTTGTAACCTAAAATGTTTACTGAATGAGAAATAACCAAAACGGAGTTTGGGAAATAAAATAGTAATCTTTATAAGATCAACAAAATACAAAACTCGCCAGCTGCGTGAAGAAGATAACCACTGCTAGTAGTGAATTGCTAGACAGCAATATATTATTTAGCTTCTTACCTGCATGAGACACAATATGGCACAAGTCATGTGATCCCAGCCATAAAACCTTGAAAAGAATTAACTGTCTACTTTTCTCCAGATGAGACTGTATCCTTCGGCGGAGCTTCGTCTGGATTCCTGTCTGCCCGAAAGTAGAGAGTCCAACAATGTCAGATAAGGCATCTGAACAACGTTAATCGCTAGGCAGCAACATTGTATTTAGCTGCGTTACCAATTGAGGCCGTTTTAGCATGGGTGATCCTAGCAATGTAGTTCGGGCAAAAGGTTTTGTCTGCTTTGCCCCAGACAAGACTCTACCCCTCGGCGGAACCTTGTCTGGGTTTCCTCTCTACCCAAAGGCAAATAATCCAACAATGTCAGAAAAGTGTCTAATCAAAGTTAATCGCTAGACAACAATATAATATTAGTCTGATCAAAAGGTTTCATCTAATCATTTTCACCCACAAATTTGGTCATACTATGTTATAGCACTTTGTCAGGACAGATTTGATCAGTTTATACCACGGAGAAGGTTAATTTACCAGGAGTTAATTTGATCCTTACTAGGTAGTCCATATCTGTTTTTACCAGAAATCATTTTAGGTCTAAATTTCTTTTCTTTTTTTCTCTTTTTAAATGGTTTTCGCTGCTTCTTCTTCTATGTGCCCTGTCCCTTCAGGACGTAAGCGATCATGGATCTCCACGTCTCTCTATCCCTTGTGCTTCTTACTTATTTTATAGTAAATAGACACGGTATTGGCCTATATTGATTTGGATCATCTGTTTCCCTCATTTATTTTCTAGGAGACATAATGTTTTCAGTGATCTATAATAAAATTTCACTGGGATTATTAACTAATATTGATAAAGGTTATGCAAAGGTTTTAGGGTTTGATGGCAGATGGTAGAGTCAAAGATTGGGTACTCTGCTCTTTCCTTGTAATTTCTATTTTCGGGATTTTGTTACATCATGTTCAGGGTCCTGGGTATGACGGTAAACTGCATCCGGCAGTAAGGCCTCTGATTAAGAGGTTGTGAGGAGAATCGAACCACCTCCTAATTGCTGTTGTTCCCAGGTCCACTCTTACCTGTTAGGGTCCCAGCTATGGGCAAATAGTTAACCCCAAACAGGGGTCAAAACACTATGAAAGTATAAAAATAGACTTTTATAAAAAGATATACATGTTTGAATTAAAAATATTACCATCAAAACATTTTTGAAGGAAAAAAAATATCATAATACATTTTTCAAGGAAAAAGTTTTTCCAGCGATACGTTTTTGAATACAAAACTAGAAGACATCTCCAGTTTTCTAAAAAGACTTTCATTAAGTTTGACTAAATCTACCTTTTCACTATAGTCAGTCAGTCAGTTAAATGCCATACAAACACGCTTGGGCGATTATGTCTTGAAAGAGACATGACTGACTGGGCAGAAGATTATCCCGCAGTAGGTTGCCATTGCTTTCTGCGGTAGACTGGTTGCCAGCCAAGGCTATAGAATCCAATCTGTTCTGTTATTTAACCCATAACTGGAAGGAAGAGACGGATTAATACCTTTCCGAAGGGTATTTGTGCGTAAGTGAATGCAATGAATTCAACTGGAATTCGAACTCGGCTCCCCGATTTCTCGTTCCTAGCCGTTATCCACTGCACCACAACGCACATTCATTTCACTATAACTAAACATTAAAATATATCCGAAAAACACCACGATTTGGCATTAAATAACCCAGAGAGGTTGATATGCTATTACACAAAATTCAAATTCAAAAGATCTTGTGCAATCTCTTTTTTCATTCTTTCTTGTTCCGCTTTTGATTCACTCTTCATTGATATTATATTCTCTCAAAATATTTGCATTATTCAATAGACGGCGATTTCTTAACTTCTTTTCAAATTATTGGTAGGATTTCATTTTGTAATTTATTTTTATACGCCCGTTTGATGTTCTTGCTTAACCATGTTGAAATATTTGAATTTCTTGAAAACACATACAATATCGATATGATACGTATAACTTTATCAATTTACTACTTTAATTCTGCTTTCCTGTGTAGGGCTGTTTCTGTTTGTTTTTTTTGTTTTTTAATTATTTTGTCTAAATATTAAGTTTTCCAGGAGCTGATAAAGCAATTTCCTTATTATTAATATAAGCATTAAAATATTATTCTGATGTTTCTCTCATGGTCAGAAGAATAACACCATCTCCGGAACAGAAAATTAAAATTCTTCACAATGAAAACAATTAAAATATAAGATTCGAAATAAAAGTTTTATTAAATATGTTGCTTATACAGAAATCGTTAGAGATGCTTTCCCAGATCTGGAGGTTTTAGCAAAGACCATCATTATTCTGGCGCAACACAATCACAAACAAATGTTTGTGCAAAATTATAGAAATCAAATCAATTTTCAACAACAGCAACAACTAAAATGGCTTGTAACTCGAAGAGAATATAGTGACATAATCACATTTTTTCAAACAATATGTTAGAAAGGAAAACGCCATAAATAATAGAGGTCCTGGGTATGACGGTAAACTCTATCCAGCAGCAAGGCCTCTGATTGGGAGTTCACGAGGAGCATGGAACCACCTTTTAATTGCTGTTGTTCCCAGGTTCACACTGACTCGGAGTGATAGCATCTGTTAGGGTTCTATCTATGAGCAAATAGTGCATACCCAAACAGGGGTCAAAAGTATAAAAATACTGTTATAGAAATATTTTCATGAAAATAGACTTTTGTAGAAAATTTTACATTTTTGAAGGAAAGATATTATCAACAATACATTTTCAAAGGAGAAAAATATTGTCATAACACATTTTTGAAGTAAAAAATATTTCCAGTAATACATTTTTAAATACAACAATACAAGACATCTTCAGTTTTCTAAAATAAAAATAAAAACAATTTTTCATCACAATCTAACGAAATCAACCTTCTCAATATAACCGAACATTAAAAAAACTTCTATTGCAACTTATTGTTACTTTGTTTTCAGACGAGAATTCAGGGATTCAATGAGTATTTTATTCATCCTGCTTCACCACTAGAGTGACTTGTAACACAAGGTCTGTTTTTATGGTGGGCCCTAGCGTAGACGTTCGGGTCACTGGTCAAAGATTATTTAACATATCGGGTAACGTGGCACGAAGCTTGTCTTAGTATATCTTACAAATAAAAAGCTTATTTTAATGAGTTTTATTCACTTGCTAATAGTGACGGGTGAGTATATAAATGTATTTGACTTACATTTTTTTAAAACCATTTTAGCAAGACTTCATTACTTCATTACAACACTACAGCAACGCTTTTTAAAAAAAAAGGGACAAATGGCTGTGTTGAAATCAGAATTCAAAATGCTGTCTTTTTTATATGCTACCTGCGTTGGAGCAGTGACATCTACTGTAAGTGGAACAAAGGCAACTACACCAACCATATGGCAAATCTTACAAGTATTTATTCTTGAATGTATACAGTCATTTTGTGTGCTGAGTAAACGGAGCAGTTACTACGTCGGAAGATGACATTTTTTCCTTATGAGATTACATAGCTCTTCGCTTATATCTTTGGCAATGATACAAAACGGTTTTTAGGCCTCAAGACACAGAAATTATTTGGCAATTGTATCATTTTCTTCAAAGCAAGATACCATTTTCAATGGAGGGAAAAAAGAAAAGATGAAAAGCAAAAGAAAAATGAAATAAAGAAAAGGGCAAATAAACCAACAGAAGAAGAAAAAACAATTTCTAAAGAAATAGGTAAGAAAAAGTAAGAAACGGCATTCAAGGAAGGAAATAAAAATCAGTTTAAAAGAAAGAAAGAAATCGAATGAAAACAAAAGCAGATAGAAAGTATGAAATCAGAAAAAGAAAAGGGAAAGAGATACTACCATAAAAAATGAGGTAAAGAAAGAAAAAAAAAAGAAATGCAGAAAAAGTATATAGAAGAAAATTAAAAAGAAATAGGCTTCTTCTTCATGTGCTGTGTTTCTTCAGGACGTAGGCTAACATGGACTTCCACTTAGCTCTGTCTCTTGCCGCTCTCAATATTTTTCTCTTGATATCTCTTCAAAATCCCGCTCTGCAATCCATTTTCTAAGATCCATCAAGTAGGTTTCACGCTGCTTTCCCCTGTCTTTCCTTTCCCCTATCCGACCCGTGAATATTAAATTCTTCAAGCCTTCCTTCCTCATTACGTGTTCCATGAACCTCATGTTTCTCTTCCTGATGTTAAGTATGAGTTTTAATTGCATCCTTTCCAAAACCTCATCGTTGCACTAGCTCTCTGTCTGTGGTATGCTCTGAATCATTCTGTAAAACCACATTTCTGCTAACTCAAGCCTCTACTTTATTCTTGATGAGATTGTCCAACATTCACTTCCATACATAAGAACAGATATTACATAGCAATCCAGTACTCTTTTCTTTGTTTCTAATGGGGTTTTCCTGTCTCTCATGTTACATTCAGAATAGCGTCTTTGGCTTTACCAATGCGTCTTTAGATCTACATGTCATATTTTCCATCCACTGTCAAAAAAATTCCCAGGTATTTGAAATTTTTTAAATTGCTTTATTTTAGTTTCTTCGACTTGTAGTTGTCATATTGGGCTCTTCTTTTTGCTAATGACGATACATTCAGTTTTTTAAACTTTATGTTCAGTCCTTTCTTCTCACTTTCTTTTGTTACTTTCTGTAGAAGGTCCTACATTTTATCTTCCGTGTCTGCTACTATCACCATGTTATCCGCGTATCTTATATTGTTGAGATTGTGGCTGCCAATGACAAATCCCTGCTAGGCTTTTATTTCTCTGATAATCGCTCTGCTGTACAGGTTGAATAGAGCCAGTGAGAAAACACATCCTTGTCTTTGGGCCCTTTCTATTTTTGTATACGTGCTGAGTTCACTTTCAACCCGTACACAAGCGGTTATCTAACAATATAAATTATTGGTTATTCTAAAGTCTTTTCCGAAAATGTCGAGGTTGTTGAACATCTCTATCATGTTTAGTTACTACTTGCAACGGAGGATATAAAATTAGTTTAAAAGAAAGAAAAAAAGGAATAAAAATAAAAGAAAGAAAAATAACATTAGGGAAAGAAAAGGTAAGGCAGAAAAGGAGAAGGAAACAAAAAAAATAAATAATAAAAACAATGGATATTGCTACTTGCAAAATAGAAGATGGAAATCAATCTAAAAGAAAATAAAGACAAGAAAGAAAAGAAAAAGCTGAACAGGAAAGAAAGCAAACAAAGAACAGAAAGAATGAATGATTAAAGAAAGAAAAGACAAGAAAGAAAAGAAAAAAGCTGAACAGGAAAGAAAGCAAACAAAAGAACAGAAAGAATGAATGATTAAAGAAAGAAAAGACAAGAATGAAAAGAAAAAGATGAACAGGAAAGAAAGCAAACAAAAGAACAGAAAGAATGAATGATTAAAGAAAGAAAAGACAAGAAAGAAAAGAAAACGATGAACAGGAAAGAAAGCAAACAAAAGAACAGAAAGAATGAATGATTAAAGAAAGAAAAGACAAGAATGAAAAGAAAAAGATGAACAGGAAAGAAAGCAAACAAAAGAACAGAAAGAATGAATGATTAAAGAAAGAAAAGACAAGAATGAAAAGAAAAAGATGAACAGGAAAGAAAGCAAACAAAAGAACAGAAAGAATGAATGATTAAAGAAAGAAAAGACAAGAAAGAAAAGAAAAAGCTGAACAGGAAAGAAAGCAAACAAAAGAACAGAAAGAATGAATGATTAAAGAAAGAAAAGACAAGAATGAAAAGAAAAAGATGAACAGGAAAGAAAGCAAACAAAAGAACAGAAAGAATGAATGATTAAAGAAAGAAAAGACAAGAATGAAAAGAAAAAGATGAACAGGAAAGAAAGCAAAAAAAAGAACAGAAAGAATGAATGCTTAAAGAAAGAAAAGACAAGAAAGAAAAGAAAAAGCTGAACAGGAAAGGAAGCAAACAAAAGAACAGAAAGAATGAATGATTAAAGAAAGAAAAGACAAGAATGAAAAGAAAAAGATGAACAGGAAAGAAAGCAAACAAAAGAACAGAAAGAATGAATGATTAAAGAAAGAAAAGACAAGAAAGAAAAGAAAAAGATGAACAGGAAAGAAAGCAAACAAAAGAACAGAAAGAATGAATGATTAAAGAAAAAAAAGACAAGAGAGAAAAGAAAAAGATGAACAGGAAAGAAAGCAAACAAAAGAACAGAAAGAACGAATGACTAAAGAAAAAGAATGAAAAGAAAAACCTGAATTAAAATAGAATGAAAAAGTATTAGAAAAATGAAAGTAAAAAAGAAAAAACAAAGAAAAAAACGATGAATAGGAAAGAAAGCAAACAAATGAACAGAAAGAACGAATGACTAAAGAAAGAAAAAAATTGAAATATGAACCATACTATTTAAAACGGACGGAATAAAATCAGTTTTGTAGAAAGTAAAAGAAAAGAAAAAACACAAGAAAAGAAACGCAAATAAATAAAATAAAATAAAATAAAATAAAATAAATAAACACAGAAAGAAAAAAAGAAAAGCAAAATAACGAATAACAAAAGAAAATTTTAAAACGGAGAAAATTAAAATAAAGAGATACTAATTTTAATGCGAATTACCCCACAAAAAAACATGATGGAGACGCTTGATATATTCGGGAAAGCCACTAGAATAATCAATAACCCGTAAAAAGGTTTAACCCAAAATGCGAAATCAAAGTAGGGGAGACTAAAATCAAGCAGGTATAGAAGTTTAAATACCTGGGAGGTGTGTTAACTGAGGGCAGAAAATACGACAGTGATATCCGAATGTGTATTTGTATGGCTAAGTATGCATTTCAAAAGCTGAACATAGTATTGAGAGACAGGAAGATTTCACTGGAAACAAAGAGAGTGCTGAATGGCATAGATGCAGGCAAGACTGGAAGCAACCGAAATTTAGTTCTACAGATGGATGCTAAGGATACCATAGACAGAACATGTGCGCAACGACGATATTTTGGAGGTGGTTGGGTGCGAAAAGGGAAACAGATGCTTAACATCAAGAAAAGGCAGCTGAAGTTTGCAGTGAAAAAGAACGACTTGATGAATCTGAGGCTAATACGACGGATAGAGGGAAAGAGAGACACGGGATATCAAAGCAGCACTATCTCTTAAAGTCAAACGATATTTTTTTTAATCATTTCACCCCAAGCAAGGCATTCCACTGCCACTATTGCGCAAGGAGATACATAGGGGAAGGTGAAGAGAAAGAGTGGTTAGATATAGGAAATGTCAGAAGGAGAGTGATAGACGGGTAAGGATACCGAGTCTGAGGGTTGGGCAGATGAGAAGTGTGTTTGAGAGAATGGATGCGAGTTAGTGTGTTAGGAGGTGTCTGTTGACCTTACATTTAAACTCCTGGAGATTGTAGCTGTCGGTGAAGCAATCATGTGGAATGGAATTCCACAGGGGGAACTGCGAGAAAAGAAGGTATTGGAGTAGAAATTGCTGTTACATTTTATCGGTTTCACTGCAAAAGAGTGGGACCTAGTTGCTAATCTAGTATCTCGTGCAAATTCGTACGTAGGGGGCACCAATGATCTAACTTCATCGGAGCAGAAGCCGTGAAAGTATTTATAGAAGAGGCACAGGGAAGCCACGTCACGCCGGTGAGAGAGTGACTGCAGCCGGTCTGCCAAACTCCGTGTTCAGACTGAGGCTTTGTAGGAAGATGAATGAAGGAATCACTCGTAAACACCATTAGACCCATTCAACTCTTTTGGAATTCTCAGTAGTATCTTCAGATTGACTAGTAAACACGTTTAAATGAAAATTCCAGCACGAATGCTAAGTAGTACAGCATGCCGTTTCAAAATTACTAGCAGAGCAAACTTTGTCATTGGATTCTTTTTCTCGCTAATGGTGTCCATCTGACCCTATTTTACTAAGCAGTAGACAAAATAAAAAATAAACAACGCGCCTCCGCGAAATGAAAATTTAAATTGGCGACAATTTACCCATCACACCCTGTAATATAATAGGCAACTATTTTGGTTGGTGATGTGCGTTGTGGTGCATTGGATATCGGCTCGGAACGCCGAAATCGGGGTAGCCGAGTTCGAATTCCACCTGAATTCATTGCATTCACTTACGCACAAATACCCTTCGGAAAGGTATTAATCCGTCTATTCCTTCCAGTTATGGGTTAAATAACAGGACAGATTGGGTTCTATAGCCTTGGTCTGCAACCAGCCTACTGCAGAAAGCAATGGCAACCTACTGCGGGATAATATTCTGTCCAGTCAGTCATGTCTCTTTCGAGACATGTTCGCCCAAGCGTGTATCACGTATGGCACATAACTGACTGATTATATTGTTACCTTTCCAGAAAAATATATAAGTAATACATTTATAATAAACTGTAAATAAATGATACAAGAAACAAAAGATAAAATAAAGAAGTAATTAATTTGATCTTATTAAATAACACTTTTTCAGCCGCAAGTCATCGTCCATTTTGTTCCATGTCGTTTATTAATCTTCTTCCCATTCTGACCTACAATTGTGTCTTTTTGAAAATTCACGCACGTAAGATATGCGTGGAAGAACGGCACATTGCCTGTTCGCTATCAAATATAATGATTATAGATTAAAAGAAAAAAAATCATATCACCGATTATCATGACTTCTGCACAATAAGGCAATTGTCACGCTTAACAATCTTTTTTCAATTCGATATATTAATGTCTATTTAACATTTTCTTTATTGATTAAACTTTCCGAAAAGGGAAATGTGCATAAAGTGAAATTGATTGCATTGCTCATGCATCTTACAGTCAAAGTGAAAACGGATTAAACTCGAATGAACTTACTGAGGTCAAACTCTAAGACATACATAAAGAAAAGGTAATTTAAGAAGCTTTCTTTCCAGTGATATAGGACTGACATTTGAACTTAGGCAGTCATTCAGATTTAATTGCCTTTAAAAACTCCTCATAAAATGGAAGAAGCAACGAGAGAAAGATGTTCTTGACTGGTTACTTCATTTTTTTACGGCTTATCAACCTATTGTATGTTATTTAAACTCAAAAAATATTTTAAGATTGTCAGAACGGTTTTTGTGATAATAATATTTGAGTAAAACAAGATTTACTAATTAACCCAGAGCAGATGAGTAGAAAATGAATACACTTTTCTCAAGAGATACTGTAGGTAACTAACCTCACAGATATCTGAACGCAGTTCTATGATTAAAAATTCCGAACTATTGTCAATTACATCACGCACTTTTCAGGATCAGATCTGGTTAACTTCTGCAATAGAACAGGAAACAGTAAATTAAACCAATGTAACCTTGAAGGAACGAAAGGAACATACATTTCGTAAACTCAGTTTACTGTAGATATTAAAAAGGTCTATTTAATGTGGTTGTTTTATGTAGACGATTAATAAATCTTGTTTTTTTTTCTACGGGACAATTGTAAAAGATGATCAACTTCTGTAGTTTTATGGATGCAATAACTCTAGAAATGTATTAACCGTTTGTTTTATGAACATAAGTATTTTATTTGATTGTTATCTTCAGTTAATTTATCGACGTAAGAACTGCAAAGGCTTATTATATCCGGTAGTCTGAAGGGTGTAAGTACTGTAAAAGATAATTAAAACCATTTTTTAACGTAAAAATTGTAGAAAGGTTTTAAAACCGGCTGTTTTTTTATCGTAAGATTTGTAGAGAATTATTAACTGAAATTATTTTATGAACGTAAATATTGTAGTGGATGATTAAGCCGGTTGTTTAATAAACCTAACTATTGTAGGGAATTAATAACTGTACAGGGTGTAAACGATAAATTGGCAGTTTAAGATCTCAGACTTTAAACCTTGATAAAGAAGGGACATTTAAAGACATTTAAGATTTGTGTATGTTTATTTAACTGTTTTATTAAATACAAACATTTTATTCTATGCGCCCACCTTCTGCGTCCACAACTTGCTGAATGCGAGCCCTAAAAGCACGACAGGCCTTGACAGCTGACTCTTTCTTGATATCGCGGAATGCTCGCCTTACGGAGGTCTTCAGTGAAGCCACACTGTTATGGGGGCGAGCATTAGAGACTTTCTCAACATCGCCCCATAACCAATACTCGCAGGGGTTAAAATCTGGCGAACTAGAGGGCCAGATATTTGAGGGCAGAAAAAACGGCAACTCTCTCTTCAAGAAGGTCTGCGCTGTTTTTGATCCATGAGCAGGTGCAGAGTCCTGGAGGAATATCACTTTGTTGGGATCATAGTTCTTCTTAATCCAGGGTAAGAGAACTTCCTCCAGAATCTTCAGATATTCCACCGTATTGATCTTTAGGCCCACTTCATTGAAGTGACGGGGCATGACTTTCCCATCGCTGACAATAGCTCCAAACACCATGACAGAGGCAAAGTGTTTACTCTGCATGACTGGAGGAACACAAGAAGGGTCAATGGCGATAACTCTCGAGTTTCTGCGGTTGGTGACTTCGTCTACCACAAACTTTTTCTCGTCCACAAAAATGCGAACGGTTCCACCATGGTGTTTCAGGTGATTGAGTAGCAAGGAGCTTCTCTCTTTACGAATGGTCTTAGATTTCGTTTTAAGAATGTTACGACGTCGTCTGCAGTATGACTTCATCCCAAGATCTTTCCGTACTGTATTAGAAATGGTCATTTTGGTCACATTCCGCTTTTTCGCCAGGTCAACCATTGACTGTGATGGATTTGCTGTAATGGATCGTTTCAAGCCACTGAGAAACCTTCTGGTGTAGATTTTATCACTTCTCGGAATGTGAGCCTTCCTTTGCATGTCTTTACCTTCCTTTAAGTTTGTTACAACACGATAAACAGTCCTAGGAGCATAGCCAGTCTCTCTGATAATGTCAGACGTCTTATGCCCGGCGCGGAACAATTCAGCAATAACCATTCTATGGTTAAATTCTACACTGGCACTCATTTTGTTAGTATTTTTAGGTAGCTAATCTGGACTTCAGACTCTAAAGAGTACAGCAACTAACATTTCAGATCGATAATGCCGCTTTAAAAAACCTAAATTGCGGATTGAAATTACTGCCAATTTATCGTTTACACCCTGTAGTTGTTTTATGGGCGTAAACATTGTAGAAGTTTAATAAATCCGGTTGTTTTTTTTTGGCGGGGGGCCTAAGTATTCTACAGGATTATTAACTAAGCTTGTTTTCTGGAAATAAGAATTTTTAGAGGATGATTATGGTCAAGAATGTGTGGATGATTATTAAATGGGTTTGCCTTATGGTTACGAGATTTGTAGTGGATTTTTAAATCCGTCTAATTTATGGACGTAAGTATTGTAGCAAAATAATAATTCATGTGTTTTATGAATGTCAAAATTATAGAGAATTATAAAATCAGATTGCTTTATGGATCTAAGTACTGTAAAGGATTATTACAGCGGTTGTTTTATGTACGTATGTATTGTAGATGTTAATTAATTCGGTTGTTTTATGGACTCAAATATTGTTAGGGATTATTACTATGGTTATTTTATGGGCCTAAGAATTGTAGAAAATGATAAAATCTATTTTTTGAACGTCAGTATTTTAAAAGAATATTGAGTCCTGTTGTTTTATAAGCCTAAGAATTGTAGAGAATTAGTGTTTATAAGCGTAAGAATTAGTAGGGAATTATGGACACAAAAGTTCTACAGGGTTATTAACTGTGGTTGTTTTATGGACGTAAGAATTGTAAAGTATTATAAAATCTAGTTGCTTTTTAGACGTAGGTCTTGGAGAGGATTATTATATTTCTGTATTTTATGTATGTAAGCATTGTATAAGTTTATTAACTGCAATTGTTTTATGGAAGTAAGTCTTGTGAAGGAATATTAAATCCAGATGTTATATGGATGTAAGTCTTGTCGAAGGTTATTAAATCCTGTTTTTTATTGTTAGAAGAGGATTATCATCTACGGTTGCTTAATGAACGTAAGTATTTTTTATGCTTGTTAAATCCGGTTGTTTTATGGGCGTAAGTATTGTAAAGAATTATTACTTGCGGTGGTTTCATGTAAGTAAGAATTGCAGAATATTATTAAATCCGTTTTTTCTTAACTTAAATATTGTAGAGGATTATTAGATCCAATTGTTATATATTTAGATGAACGGATGGTAGTTTTGTGGAGACATACTCTAGAGGGTCTGTTCCACAAACTACTGGAACTTGGGAGCAATCTCTATGAATAGATTTTCCTTGTAACCCAAGAGAATGCAAGAGTAATTAGAATATGTTGTCCTCTGCACATGACATAGCGTGTCTTCTTTTTAAATGGCTGTAATTCGTAGGGTGTATGCTCATATTAAATGTTTTCTTTGGAAATAGAAATTGATTATTGAGTGGTTTGCGATATTTTATATCCGAGAAAGAGTTCGTTGAATGCAAAATGCCCTTCTCTATAATGTTTTAACTTTTGTAGGGGATTCACTGGGACCATTGGGAAGCCAGTATTTAGCAATAATTCTCTATTATTGTTCTGATATTGCGTTTTATAATTGTCTCACGTCAAGCAAGGTAGTACTGCCATTAGTGCGCAGGGTGTTAAGCAATAACAGAGTGAAAAGAAAAGAGAACACGTCACAGTAGATGTCGGAGAGTGGGTAAGAGAATGAGAGAAACATTGGTGTGAAAAGAGTTGCATGAGAGTAAAGGGAGAAGGCGGATGAAAGTCAAAAAGTTAAGAGATGACAGTTGACGTTGCATTTAAATATTGTAGCTATCAGTGAATCAATAATATTGAAGGGATTTCTACAGGCGGTATGTGCGAGAAAAGAAACTACTATAGCAGATGTTGTGATTACACTTTATTGTTTTCATTGTAACGGTGTAGGACTTAGTTGTCTACGGCTATATCTTGTTGAATACACGGGTTCCCGTCCGATCACCGAAGTTAAGCAACATCGAGCCTGGTCAGTACTAAATGGGTGACCATTTCGGAATAACAGGTGCTGTAAATGTAAGGACCAAGAATGGTCCACCGGTCCTCCAGATTTGGGAGTTGGGGGCAGGGTTGTTAGCCCTGCCCCGTAAAAAACAGTTTGTTACAGAAACAGCAACAAAAAGTTGCTGCCCTATAGACCATCTGGGTGTGATGAATAAATGATGATGATGAGGAAGAGGACCTTGTTGCTAGTCTAGTAGTTTGAGTAAATTCGTGCAGAGAAAGCACCAAGGACTAAGCACGTCAAAGCAGAATCCGTGAAAATATTTGTTGAAGAGACTGAGGGAAGCCATATCTCGTTTGTGAGAAAGATATTGGAGTCGAGCCGCCGGGTCAGGATCGACTATATTGCATATTCTCCTTTGGGTTTTGTCGATAACCTCAAGACAAATAGAAGGAGCGCCAGACCAGATATGCAAGAAGTATTAAATGCACGTCAAATGGTAGATTTGTATATGTGCATAATGGATTCAGGTAAACAATAGTTGTGGCTCGATACAGAGAACCGATATTTCTAGCAGTAGATTTAGATTCAATGCAGTTATTCCACTTACGGTCAGTTGAGAAAGTGAAGTCAAGGAGTCGCAGTGTATTGCTTTCAGGTAAACTAGCATTGTTCATGCCGATGGCAGGCAGGAAAGATAGTCTATAGTGGTTAAAGGATATCAGCTTACAAGCCATTTCTTACCCATGTCTGCCACTGACTCGAGGTCCTTTTCGAAAGCTTCGGCAAGGGTTATATTTTCAGCATCAGCAGATTTCTTAACGAGGCTAGAGTAAATAGTGCTGTCGTCAGCGTAAATATCTACTTATGATCTATTACATCAGGGAGATCGTTGATAAAAATCAAAACAGTGTAGGACCAAGGAGAGAGCCTTGCGGGACACCTGCATTCATATGATAGAATCTCGAAGCATGCCCGTTCAATACGACCTTCATTACACGACTCGATAGGAACGATCTGATTAAGTCAAACAAGCTTCCAGGAATACGATAGCCCTGTAGCTTGCGCAGAGGGCAAGTGTGCTACACTCTGTCGAATTCTTTGAAGAAATCCAGGGCAACAGCTTGAGCTTCGCCGTTCTTATCGTATGGAGCATATCAGCGGTAGAACTAAGGAAGCGGAAGCCATACTGTCTGTCAGAGAATAGGCTGTTGGCTGTCAGATGGTAAAATATTTCAACATTGATGATTTCCTTGAACATTTTGCCAAAAATCACTAGGTGGCTAATAGGGCAATACTTGGAGGGTTCACCAATGTTCTTAGAAACAGGAACCAAAGAAGTAGACCCCCAGCATACAGGAAATTAGGAAAGTAGTAGTTGTAGAGTTTGGAGAGGATATAGGAGTGTTCAGGGGTACATTTTATTAAGACGATGACTGGGATTATGTCACCTTCGCTCGCCTTATAGGGAACAAGCTTTGAGATTATGTTAGAGACCAGCGTGGAGGCAATGTAAGCATCGCTCAGTTGAGTCTCAGTTCTAGGTGGGAAATAGAGTACAGATGCTCTAGAAGAATTAAGTGAATATTTCCTGGAGAATCTCCAAGAAAATTACTCAGCCTTGTCCAATGTAGCTTTGCGGACCTCAAATTTATTGTTTATTTGAGGGGTGGAAAGTTGGCTGCTATTTAATACATCATTGCAGAGTCGCCAATAGTCTTTGGAGCCAAATTTGTGAGCTGCTATATGCTGTTTCATTCTATCAGCAACAACAGCTCATTGACATTGAGTGTCCTCTTACACTCATTCCGAGCAGAGGCAAAAGTCAACTAATATGATCAGGCGCTTGGCTCCGATAAACCAGGAAGAAGTGAATCCTGTGGGCTATGGCAGCCGATCAATCAGCGAAGAACCAACCGGAGCGAATGTGGTTTAAGATGGAACTTCCTGGCTGGTATGTAAGCATCGATGCTAGCTTTCACCCAGGAGGTGACCTCTGATGCGCAGTCTTCAACGGGGAGACTAAACACTTTTTCCAAGGGACGTCGACGGAGTATCTTCAAATCTGCTATTTGATAGCCAGAAGATATTCTACTAGCCAAAGGTTCCTGGGAGATAGGGAGTGGAAAGCTATTAACAGAAACCGCAGCCTAATCAGAGTTGCCAAGTATGTAAAGCTGCATGGCAGAGCAAGAGACAGGGATAGAAGTGAAGCAGAGATCTAGTAGAAAAGCTTGTTTCTCAGGCATAATTAGTAATTGTGGATGGAAGTGCACCACTTGCGTGAGAGACAGGGTCATTGCAAAGTTCAGAGTGTGGATTCAGCAAGATCAGTGACGGAGTTTTTCAGTCACTTGGGATGGTAGGCGTTAAAGTCAGCGAACGGGTGACAGGCAGTAAGATTATGTATATTATCAGAGATACTGTCCAGCAAGGAACACTCGAGAGAGGATAAGAAGCGGTAAAGAAAGAAAAGAGAGCTGAGTTTAGTAGAGTAAGACGGAGACGCGTATGGATGGTCGGGTGATTCAAAAGAAACCTCTCTAGCCAGAGGGAGATGTTCGCTGGCATTAAGACCCAGGCCATGCATGTAGATGCTGGAGTCATTCCTAAAGAGGGAAAGGTAATCTAGAATCGAAAAATCTGGTATTCATAATCTTAAAATATGGCTGATATCTTCTGGAACACTGAAAGGAATAGAACATTTCCCATATATTTTAGCGATTAATCTCTATAGTAACGTATTAAGCATTATTAGTTATCGAAACTTAACGAAATCACTTCAATGAAAAAGTATTCGATTTTCAGAAATTTTAAGTGTTTGTTTTTGAACATTTACGAAACACTATTTAATTTATTATATATATATATATATTATAAGAAAGCTAAAGAATATATAGATTAAAATCCAATGCTCAAGCATTTACTTTTAATAAAAAGGCTCGATACAGATTGGAGCTTAATATTGTAATTTTGTTATTACAATGATTTATATATAAGCATTATATCACTACACAAAAATGTTCATGTTTCAGAACAACACTGTTCTTCTTCAGGTGACATGTTAAAATAAATATTAAAAATGATTTATTTTGAAAATATAAGATGAATTCATCTTTATTTAGAATATTAGGGAGTAGAGTTGGAGAATATGCTTTTTAGGTGTGTCAATATTGATCAATCAAAATAGAGAATTATTTAACTAGGGATTTGAAGATCAGGATAGTGAAAAGAGAGCAGTATGGCCTTGTGTCTAGTAACAACCACTCCCTAATTTTCGAAATAAACATGGATTCATCTTATATGTTCGAAGAAATCTTTCTCATCATTTATTTTAACATATCACCTGAAGAAGAACTGTATTGTTCTGAAACATGAACAAATTTGTGTTGTGATTTAATGCTTTTATAAACCATTGTAATAGCAAAATTACAATATATATAATCATCCACAGACAGATCTGTTTCACTGTATCACTCATCAATACGGTTAGACAGCCGATTGCTTTTTACCTTGGATTGAAACCCGGCCGAATTGGCGTCAGTCGGCAATTCTACCTCTGAATATGCATATCATAAATTAAAGTTTAGAACATGTAGAAACTAAAATATACGACAAAATTGTACATTGTGTTTTTTTTGTTTTTTTTTGTAGGCGTTTCACCCCGAGCAAGGCATGTCACTGCCACTACTGTACAGGGGGCTACGTAGAGTGGAGAAAGGCTGGTTAAATATAGGAAATAACAGAGGGTGGGTGATAGGCGGGTGAGGATACCGAGAATGAGGGTTGGGTAGATGAGAGTGTTGTGAGAATAGTTGGGAGTTAGTGTGATAGGAGGTGTCTATTGACCCTACATTTAAACACCTGGAGATTGTAACTGTCGGGAAAGCAGACTTGTGGAAGGGAGTTCCACAAGCGGGAAGCGCGAGAAAAGAAGCTGTTGGAGTAGAATTTACGGTTACATCTTATTTGTTTAACTGTAAAAGGGTGGGACCTAGTTGCTAATCTAGTATCTCGTGTAAATTCGTGCTTAGGCGGCACCAGTGATCTAAGCTCATCGGAGCAGAAGCCATGAAAATACTTGTAGAAGAGGCACAGGGAAGCTACATCACGCCGGTGTGAGAGCGGCTGCAGCCGGTCTGCCAAGTCAGTATCAACCACGTTACAGATCCTCCTTTGTATTTTGTCAAGAAGCCCAAGGAGAGCAGCAGGGGCACCCGACCAGATATGGCAGCAATATTCAATACACGGGCGGATGGTAGATTTGTATATGTGCAGAATAGTTTCAGGTGGGAAAAATTTCCGGGCTCTGCACAGAGAGCCGACTTTCATAGCAGCAGATTTGGCAATGGATTCAATATAGTCATTCCATTTGAGGTCCGCCGAGAGTGTAAGGCCAAGGAGGCGTAGTATTTTACTCTCTGGGAGGCTAGCCTGTCCCATGCTAATGGGAGGTAGATGCGATTGTCTATGGTGGTTAGTTGATAACAGCTTTGTTTTGGAGGCATTGAAATTTAAGAGCCATTTCCTACCCCAGGTCACTACGGATTGGAGGTCCCTTTCAAGTGCGGCAGCGAGGTTCACTTTGTCGTCCAGACCTGGTTTCTGATCGATGCGGGAGTAGATCGTTGTGTCGTCGGCATACATGCCAACTTGGGATCTAATGGTGTCGGGGAGATCATTAATGTAGATCAGAAAGAGCGTGGGGCCTAGGATAGAACCTTGAGGGACGCCCGCGTTCGTCTGGTAGTTTTGGGAGGCATGCCCATTTAATACCACCTTTAATGTGCGGTTAGAGAGGAAGGACTGGATGAGGTCAAACAGATGTCCAGTTATCCCATAGCTCCGCAGTTTGCACAAGAGGCCAGCATGCCAGACCCTGTCGAATGCTTTGGAGATATCCAAGGCAACGGTTCGGGCTTCACCATTCTTGTCGAGTGCCTGGTATATGTACTCGGTAATGGTCGTTAGCATATCAGCAGTAGACCTGGTGAAGCGAAACCCATACTGTTTGTCAGAGAGAAGCCCGTTGGTCATAAGGTGCTGAATCACCTCGGCGTTGATAATGGCTTCGAAAACTTTGCCAAAGATTGGAAGGAGACTAATAGGACGGTAATTGGCGGGGTCCGAGGGTTCGCCAGAATTCTTAAATATAGGTACTACGCAGGAGGACTTCCAACAGGCAGGAAAGCAGGAAGCAGATAGGCAGAGGTTATAGAGTTTAGAGAGGACAGAGGAGAGTTCTGGGGCACATTTCTTCAGTACTATGACTGGGATTCCGTCACCGCCGCTCGCTTTGTGTGGGTCAAGTTGCGCAATTATCTTGGCGACCAGCGAGGGTGAAATGTGGACGTTATTTAGTTGAGCCTTAGTTCTGGGTGGGAAGTCTGGTGTAGGTATTCCTAACGAGTCCAGTGTCGAATTGGTTGAGAATTTACGGGCAAAGCATTCAGCCTTGTCGGCTGGGGAGGTGAGAACTTCAAATTCATTGATTAGTGGGGGTATTGAAGTCTTGTTCCTGCTGAGCACGCTTTTGCAGAGACGCCAGTATTCTTTGGAGCCAAACTTAGAGGATGCTATGCGTTGCCTAATTCTGGTAGCAAACGCACTCTTGGCTTCGTTCAGTACTTTTTTACACTTGTTCCTTGCTGAGGTGAAAAGGCGCCTGTTTTGGTTCGACGAGCAGCTTCGATAGAGCCGGAAGAAATGGTTCCGGTGGGCAATAGCGGCCGAGCAAGCGGGTGAGAACCAGAGGGACGAATTAGGTTTTAGTTGGAATTTTCTGGCAGGGATAAAAGCATCGATGCCAGCCTTAACCCAAGAGGAGACTTCGGAGGCACAGTCTTCGACAGGAAGATCAATGACGTTGTTCCAGGGGACGTCGCAGAGGAAGTCCCTGAACGAGTCCCAGTCGGCTCTTTGGTAGCAGTATGATATTCTGCTGGTCTGGTTTTCTTGGGTAGAGTTAGTGCGGATTGATATGTTTACGGAGACTACGGCGTGGTCAGAGTTTCCAAGGGGGCAGAGTTGCCTGGTAGTGCAGGAGTCTGGGATGGAGGTAAAACAAAGGTCGAGTAAAGAGTCCCTTCCGTCAGGGTTTTTAGAGAAACGCGTGGGGAAGTCCACCACTTGCGTTAGAGCTTGGGCTATTGAAAAGTGCATGGTGCGGATCCCAGCAAGGTCGGTGGCTGAGTTTTCAAGCCACTTGGTGTGGTGGGCGTTAAAATCGCCAAACACAAATATATGGGCAGATGGGTGAGAAGAAATGGCCCTGTCGATGTTAGTCGAGATGCAATCAAGTAACGTACAGTCAGAGGAGGAGGGGGAGCGGTAGAGGAAGAAGAGATAGCTAACCGAGCTTAGAAGTGAGAGACGGAAGCACATGAAGGAATGATCAGGGGATTCAAGAGATGTGACCCTGGCTAGGGGGAGTTGTTCGCTGACATATACACCAAGCCCATGCATATGGACATTGGAGTCCTTCCTGAAGAGAGGAAGGTAACCAGGAACGAACAGCTCTGAAGAGGGGATAGAAGGGTCAAGGTTAGTCTCACATATAGCTAAGATATCGGGTGAGTTAGTTAGAAGGAAAGACTCTACACTATTAAAGTTACTGCGAATACCTCGTATATTTGTGAAGGTAACGCAGATAGGTTTGGGCGATTTACGACTAGCTGGTTTAGGCTTGCTATTTTGTTTGTTAAATTTCATGTTGGTTGTAGTTGTGGATAGAGAGAGGTCTAGAGTAGGGTCAGATGGTCGTTAATTGCAGCAGGTGAAGGATGGAGAATGGCGCCGCCTGCAGCATAATGTGGCCTCGGGGTTGCCCATCGGAAATTCATGCAGGGACGCCCGTCCATGCGCGAAATGGCACTACAGGAACCCCGATATTATTCAACTGTTGATCAGAGCAGCCTCTCGAGACGCTACGCAAGATTTCGGGCTCCTAACTACCAGTCGGAAGCAGCAACCCTCAGAATGAAGAGACTTTGCCACCATACTCACCAACTGCAAAAAGCTTCCAGCCGAACCGACATAAAGACCGAAAAAGAGAGAGATGAACCGGGAACCCCTTCCTAAACAAGAAACAAGGCGATCACCTCTACTCCTGTCCAAAAGAAGGGGGTGGAGTGTGAGACCGGGCGATAGAAGGTACTATCTACTCCAATTAAAAAAAAAGAATAAATGTGTGACTGAAGTTAATTAAGTTTTAACTTAGTATAAGTCAAACCTAAATTTAATAATTAAGAACAATTTACACAAAAATTAGGCAGAAAAGATAAGAACCGAAATAAAATAAAATAAAAAATACAAATAAAAATACAAATCAAAATAAATAAATAAATAATTCAAAAAATAAGATCACACTGGCTAAACTCACCAAGTTGCAAGCTGGCTGACAGAAAAAAGTTAAGAAAATTTCAAAAATTATCTTTTTGTTTCTTCTATACAGTTCTGGAGAGTTCTGGAGAGATTAAGTTACCTTAAGTAAGCAGTAACAGACAGTAGTGTGATGGAGGGGGATCACCTCCAAGCCATGTGTCCAGTTAGCAAGGGAATGACAGAGAACAATAAAATAAAAAAAAACAAACATGGCCGGTCTTAGAATTCCTACATATAACCAAAGCCCTAATAAAGAACAATGTCTCATTAGGTAGTACGACATTTAAAAATGTACAATTTCGTAGTAGGCTGTAGTTTGTACATGTTCTAAAGTATAAATTATAATAAATATTAATTGATTTATTTTTATATTGACCACAGATTTTAATTCTCAAGACACTAACGCTGTTCGATTAACGAATGTCTAATGTTTGCTTTTTAGATAATGTTTAATATTACCATTATCTTGACATGAAAAATGACTGTTTTTCAAATGATAATATATAAAAAATCTTCTTTTCAATTTAAACCGGTTGCAGTCTATTGCTAATTTGGCGAAAAATCATCTTCCATGAACGTAGGTACAAAACAGAGACGACTTCCACCAAAATAAAAAAAGGAATTGGTCATTAGAAATATATTCATAATGGCAACCCACGTTTTTTCCGTATCTTTAGCAATAGATTGGATATATGAGTTCAAATTGGATTGACTTAAACCTAATTAGTAGTTCAAGATAAGGTGTAGCTTCGAGAGAACATTAATCCATTATGATAATTGAAAACTGATTTTCAGTATCTTAATACTTTGCTTTGTTTTTGGTAGGCACATTTAGCTATCTCTAAATATATTTGAATTTTTGTTTCACTGTTTCTGTCATATGGTATATTAAAAACATCGAGGTAACTATCTATAATTCGTAGATTTTCAGTATCAGCTTGGGCAGACCTCACTTTTTTTTCCTAACAAACATGAATTATGTTTTCTTAAACATAATATTTTTTTTTCTTGCTGTAATTGGCCAGCTTGCCTAAGAACTTTTGAGGTTTTGTTACTATGTCTTTTATCAACGCAATGTCAAGTTAATCTATTGAATTGGAAAACTTTCATTTGGTGCTCTCTGTACTGGATGCTATTTCTAAGATCACCTGCTTTGCGAACAGAATCAATTCCAGGATGAATTAGTTACTCTGGCCTCTGTTGTTTGCATTAATGAATGCTAACCTTACTGTTGACACAATTCACACCTTGAGAAATTTCTGTAAGAGAAGAGTAGAATACTTAACGACTCTAAGAATTTTATGGATGAGAAATCCTTCAAATTGAATATCTTGCCGGCATGGAGCGTATTTCTTGATAGAATTGAAACATTGTCCAATGATAGTGATTCTGGATGTATTTAAAATAAGGGAAAATATGAAGAAGGACCGAGTGACTGGGTTCAAGGATGAGAAGCGAACAAATGGGAAAAGAAAAAAAAATTAAAACCTTGGAGCTGATGCCGATAAAATGTGAAAGAAAAGGAAAAGAGTTCAATGAGGGAAACTGAAAGAAAAATTAAGAAAGAATAATAAAAACTAACCGAAGGGAAAAAAGGTTTTAAGAATATGAAAGAGAAAATGAAAAATTGTGTCGAATTCAAATTCAGAATACGCTTGTGCATTCACCTTGAAACAAACTTTGTTGGGAAAAAATATCAACCAATCTCTTCTATACAGTTCTAAGATATGAGGTAAATAACAGGACAGAAGCAGTTCTCAAGCATTGCTTATACCGACAAAATTTGTTCAACGTGTTGTTGAACAAATTTTTTGAATTAAAAATAATCGCTACCTGTGGTAATGTCAGCTCAGCGTGGTCGCATTCTCTAATGACTAAAACAGTTAAAGTTTGGGCGATCATGTCTTGAAAGGAACAAAACTGACTGGGCAAAATATTTTTCAACAGTATGTTGCCATTATATTTCTGCAGTATATTGGTTGCAAACCAAATTTATAGGACTCAATCTGTTTTGCTATTTAATCCATACCCAAAGGGAGAAGAAGCGGATTAATACCTTTCTTAAGGGTGTTTGCTCGTAAGTCAATGCAACGAATTCGACTATCCGACATCTTACTCCGAGTCGATATCCAATGCACCAGAACGCATATCTCCAAAACAAGTAGTTAAATACTGTGGCTAATCTAGTAGTCATTGTAAGCAATCATTAATTTCTTCAGCGTAGCTTAGACGTGTCACAAGACCTAAAGTATAAAATACCCAGTGAGGATCCAACTGACTACTCTTAACTGATTTAGCGAGTCATTGCGTTCTGATGTTTGTAAATCTGTAACTTGCGTCTTCAGTCACAAATACAGTTACCTAATATATATATATATATATATATATATATATATATATATATATATATTTAGTCTTCTTTTGTGATAGAATGAATATTATTCTTCTTCTTCTTATTATTATTTTTATTATAATTTTCATTACGTCTGCGAGAAATTTTGTTTGATACACACATGCATATATAAATACATATGTATATAAATACACATATTATATATATATATATATATATATATATATATATATATATATATGTATATTTGTATGTATATATTTGTTATCTATTGTTTTATTTGTTATTATTTTTGTATTAATATTACTATCTATTATTAGTATTGGTAGGATCTTAGATATTTTTTAAGATTGTATTTTAATAAATTATATTTTCTTATTGAAACTTATTATCTTAACTATAGAATAAATTACTACTAGTGGTCATAATGTAATCTATGTTAGGATGTATGATTTATGGTTTATTTTCCACCATAAATATTCTCTATAGTCACTATATTTTAATTTAAGGGTAAATCCCTTGTCGTGTTTCCAAGAATGAATATGAGTGAATATGAATACGTCGGTTTCGATCTAGCATTTTTACAATTATTTTAAAATCCGTTTTATCGTGATTTCTTCCTTTTGCTTTCCTTCTTTTGGTGCATTTCCCCCCTCTGTTAGGTTTATCTAATTTTTCCTGTTTCTATATTTAAATTTTTAAATTTTAGTATTTTTAATTATTGTAACAATATTTTTTAAATGAGCATTAATTTTTAAAATAATAGTAAGAGTAGTTATTTTTTCAAATTGTATTAAGATTATAATGTACAATTTTTTTTTACCGTAAATATATCTCAGTATATTTGAAATTAAATTTGATAGTTAAATTTGTCCATGTTTTTCTAAGAAAACAGTTAGATGATTTGAGACGCTATTATGAGAATTGGTGTCAACTTTTATTTCTTGTGATACTGTATTTTCCTTTTATTTTACCTCTTTGTTCTTTGTTTTTCTCTTCTTGCTTTCCATTCAGTGTTTTTTGTTCTCTTTTTTCTTTTTTCTCTTTATTTCTCTTCTTTACATTTATCCTTGCTTTCCTCTTTCTTTTCGAATGAGCGATAAATTTTCGTAAATAACTGTTACAAATGTCAATTCTAATATGGACATGTGAGCGTCTATCTAAAATAAAATGAAAGAAAAGAAAATAATTTTTTTGGGGAGGGGGATATTTTGAGGACAAACTGTTGTACCATTTGGGTCTGACGAGCCGCGATAATAACATCATGACGCGGTGAAATATGTATTACCCATTGTAATAATCTAAAATGTTTTATAAATTATATATATATATATATATATATATATATATATATATATATATATATATATATTTGTATATTTAAGTAGAAAATGTTCTTTTATACATGTCAGATTAAGTAAATTGCATATATTGTGTCTGCTTATTTTTAATAAATTCCGTTCATATTCACGAATAATCTTTCGCATATTATAAGTGAAAGATGTCAGAAATGAACTGCAACGTTGATAGATGTTATTATCATTCATTTCTCAATGTACCCAAGTACTTTCAATCTCCTTCCAAGATCACGGGTATGCGTTATGGTGACAAAAAATAACTAAAACTTTGTTGCTAAAAATTACTGCATTTTTTCTGTTTCAAATGTAACGGTTGACAAATTGCTAGCGTTAATTAGAACGTGAAAATTACCCAGCATTAGGTTTTTTTTATATGTTGAAATGTCATGGTTATGCACGTGTTAAAGTATGAAAAAACTGTCCTTTTTACAAACATTTGAGAACATTAGTACAGTATTCATAGCTGATTCTATTGACGACTTAAGTGTTTTTATAAATATTGCCTCGAGAATCTGCAGTTTGCATTTCTTGTTTTCTTGATGTAGAATAGTTGTGTTATTCTACACCAAGAAAAACAACAAAAGGAAACTCCAAATTCTCGAGGCAATATTCATTAAAACACTTAAGCCGTCAATTAATAAAATCAACTATGAATACTGTAGTAATGTTCTAGAATGTTTGTAAAACACAGTTTTTTCATGCACCTGACCATGACATTACAACATATAAAAAATTCCATTTTAAATAACGTTTTGTGGTTTGAAGTTCTTTTTGTTTGGTAATTTCTATGTGTAAATTAAAAGGTCATGTGTTTCGAGGTTTCTTCACCGTAACTGAAAAGAAATTGTCACATTCCTTCACATATAATCGCCATACACATATGGTAAGCTGTCAAAACATTTAAAATGCAGTGAAAAGGTTAGAAAGTGCAACTCTGTGATTAAGAAATATTTTTATTCTAAATTTCAAGCTATAAATAAGTAATACTTCTATGAATCAGATTAATTTAACATTAAATTTGCAAATTTTCTTGAAATAATGTGTCACATATGTATATTTCATTTTTGCAAAATTTTTAAAACCGCAAATTAATTTTTGTTTACAAATGTGTCGATCACTCAAAAATAGCCAAACAATTGAAAGATTAAAAAACAATCTCAAACTTTTAAATTCCAATCAACATAATTTCTGTTTGAAATACACCAGAGTATTTAGTTTATTAGCAGTATGAAATTAATATTTTATATTTCAATTAAAACTAAAATAAAAGTTTCAAGAAAACTTTTCAGTTTTTAAAAATTCAATTTAAAAGTTAGTTATCGAAAATGAGTGAAGGTACCTACATTAACTGATTCTTATTACAAATTCACTTGGGCCTATTTTTGGTGAAAACTCATGTATACAGTAAACATTATACTACAAGAATTACAACTGACAAATATACTACAAGAAACATCACATAAAGATGAATGAAAACCGAATAAAAAGTTTTATTTGTCCTTGTTTGTATTTGTTTTTCGATGAGTCTCTCAACACTGATATTTTTTCATGTTTCATGTTAATATGTACGTGTTTATTGCAGTTAATACAATTATCAGAATATTCTATCTTTTTGGATACTCGTTTTGACTGTTAAACTTAAAATGTCTGTAATAGTTTAAAAGATAAAACTATTATCTTCCATCCTTCTACAAGCGTCTATCGTCGTACACCGTAGTGTTCGCGAAATTTTGAACTAAACCTATTTTCTAATAGGTTTATCGTTCTCATTCTCCATACAAAGTTTGAAATGAATGTAATGACACTGAAATCAGTCATGGTTGATCCTATAATTAAGAAAATGTAATCATCAACCCGTGTGTCGAGTTAATTAGCAGAGAATAACATCGGAGGCTAAGATGAATGAAGGAATTCGTGCAAAAGCCAAACACTGAAAACCTCTTCAGGAAGCCTAAGCACCGAGATGAATACTTGATGAGATGAGTCTCTGGTAAATGAAGAAAGAATGCATTATTGAGTCAGATTACTCGTCTAATCCTACCATGTGAGCCACGACACTCATGCAACTACATCTCTTGAGTAAAGAAATTACGTTTAACCCTCTAGGGCCATTCGTATCATATTTGATACAGTATTTCCTTATAAGGAAACATTTGGTATTCATTGACTGAGCAGTCAGTACTGCTTTCATTTGAAATTTATAAAATATTTCTCTTAAAAAATTTTTCAGGAAAATATTTCTTTCAAGGCTTGTTTTCATAATGTATTAAATATGATACGAATTGCCCTAGAGGGTTAAGTAAGGACGAAAACATGATTTTTATGCAAATTCTGTGATACGAGAGTGGCCTGAAAAGTTCATAGGCTGGCAATGAAAGAAGTATGCTAGATAATATTTTTAACTATTAATTTAAAATCTTTTTCTAAGGGACTCCTCCTAAAATGTGATACATAAAGTTTAAAATGAGTTTTTTAAAAAGGAAAATATTTCTTGACGTTTTATTTTAGTTTAATTTCAAGCTAATAGACGAAATTTGATATTCACAATAAGTTTGATATTTACAATAAGTTAAACTATTTTCTGTATTCTAAAAATAATTTAAATTGACTTGAAATAGAAAAGAATCCAAATAAAAACAAAGTACTTGGTTTCCTATAGAATGTTTATTTCTTTCTTTCTATGTATTTCTCCGTCAAATAAAATTTATTTCTTGGCTGGGATAAAACTGTTTAAAAACAAACGTAAAATCCCCACGTTCCTTCTGTAGGCAATGCAACCTATTATATTGTGTTGGCATTTCTAATTTAAATGTATTTCATGTAACCAAAATGATTATCAGATAGAACTTGTACAGAAAGTGATGACCTGATGTCGACATCTCACACTATTCTAAAAAATTGGTTAGGTAGGAAACCGTCATGGATACTATAAAAAACGATAGCGACTACTGGACTTGGGAAACCCATTTTGCTGAAAACATTATTTTAAGAAATTTATTTTATTAATTTCATCTGAGTGTAGCGCTGTCTGTTTGATCAATGAATGACTAATATTTCCTGATAACCTCGTCATGTGAATATTCTCGAAACGTCTGAAAGTAAATAAACAACTTAAAATTTGACGCATGACGCGTAATATTATAACTTCTTTATGTGCCATGTCTCCTCAGGACGGAAGCGATCAAGGACTTCAACTTGCCCCTGTCCCTTGTCACGCTCAATAATTTTCCTCTTGGTATCTCTCCTAAACCTAGTTTTACCATCTATTTGTTCATGCCTATCAAATAGGTCCCACGATGTTTTCCCTGTTTCTTGCTCCTTTTTCCCTCTTGTGAGTTTTAGATTCTCCCAGCCCTCTTTCCCAAGTACGTGTCCGAAGAACTGTATCTTTTCCTAATGTTAATTATGGGTTTTAGGGCCCGCAAAATATCTATTCTCAGATACTATTACTACAATTATATCAGCGTTGTCAAACGAGTGGGAAGTTCGAGAGACCGATGATAGTGGAGAGGTTGAATTGGAGTCGGTGTGTAAATGACACTGAGCTAAATTTTTATTAACTATATATGTATGTTGTATTCTTTAGTGCAGATGAAAGAAAGGCACTAAGTTCGATGTCCACATTTGGTATCAAAATTTTTTTTTCCGAGTTCGTAAGTCTGCATAGTGTTTTTTTTTTTATAAAGTAACTGATTAACATCTTTTGATCATTACAGAACCTTTTGTACGCAGGGACTTCATCACCAGTGAGTTTTTAACTGCATCGCCAGTACACATTGTTTTGAGTTGGTAGGCAAACCGGAGACAGACACAAAGGAAAATAGAAAAAGAAATGTACTTGATAGTTATGACGTCGGAAAAAAAGGACAAAAATGGCCACGTTATTTCTTGAAAGATAATGGCGCTGACGTGATATTCAATTTCTTTTAAAAAGTTTTTTTGGTGTGTATACAAAAAAGGTATATAGATTTTATGTTTTTTAATAAAAAGAATGGTTTATAACTAAAATTGTTCAATTTAAATTTTCAAAAACAACTATGAGCTTTATAGCACGGTGATGCACTGATATTTGGTTTGGACATAATTACATCAGTTATTATTTATAATCAATCAGTATATCTTCAGACTCCGATACTTTCTCAGTGTTTTATTGATGATAACGTTAGAAGTTGGAATAGATTAACTAGAATAAAGTCAGCGGCCTATGTTTTACTGCGTGGACTTATGTCAAATATTCATTCGACTAATACTAACCCATCTAAAAATCTTTTGCGCAATATATATTTATATATTAGTTTTATAAGTCATTCATGTGTAGTGCAATGTTACGAGAATTCAAGGGAATTCAACCGTTTTCCTTGGACTTTTTATGATGTATGTTAGTCTGTTTCATTATCATCTCCATAAGAAAAGGTAAGATTGGGAAAAAGCCGGGGCGCAAATTGATATTTTGGTCGTACTGGATAAAGGTACTCTCGAGAATTTTCCTTCTGAATAAATTGCTTACTCTTTTTATTTGTGTGACATTTTTTAAATCAAAATTGTGGTCGAATTTATTTCTGTGAATCACTAATGCATTCATTAGATTATTATTAGTGATGTCTCTTTTGTGTTTATATATACATTTTTTTAGATTTCTACTTGTTTCTACGATGTATAATGAGAAACAATTTTGGTAATTTATTTTGTATATACCTGCTTGTTCATTATTATGATTTTTTTTTTTGATCTGACAATGTCCATAATAGTTTTCAAGGTAGTTGTTAATATCCGAGTGTTTTTTTTTTTAGATGGGATAAAATGTTTTGGATAGTAGATGCAAACGAGTTGGTGGGTAGTATAATGTATCTGTTATAGTTTAGATTATTATTGTTAACAGTGTTGCTTTTTTGTGGTTGTATATATCATGTGCCTTCCTTTTTGCATTGTGAATGATAAGGGTACTGTAAATTTCTGAATGTGTTTTCTATGTATTTTGGTTCTTTTGTTACATATTGAGAGACTGCAGATTCTTGCTTCAAATCTGATATTATTATAGGATTCTTTTAAGAATCTTATAATAATATCAGATTTGAATTTTGAAGAGTGGTTAGAATAAAAACTGATCAGGTCGTTTTTCTTGCTAGCGTTTCTATAGACGTCCAAATTGAGCTCGTTGTTATTTTTGTATAATATCTAAGAAGGGAAGAGTATGATTGGATTCAGTTGCGAAGGTAAAGTCTATTGTAGGTTCAATGTTATTGAGTTTGTTGACAAGGATCTGATATGTTAGTAGTTTCTGGATAGATTAGAAGGAAGTCGTCTATATATCTAAAGTAGGAGGAGTTTGTTGGTAAAATGTTTCTGAAACGATATCTTTTCAGAAATTCTAAAAATAAACAAGCGAGAACGCCGCAGCCTGGTTATCCCATTGGTAAACCAAATTTTTGTCTATAGAGATGGTCATTGAAAATGAAATGGAGAGAGATATTGACATCGGTGTCTTGGCGCTCAAATTTGGCATTTTTTAAAGAATGAATTGTATTTCTATAAAAAAGGAAAAGAAAGAACAAAAGGAGAGATATAGAAGAAGTTCAGATTGAAGAGGAAAATAAAGAGGCAAAATGTGAGAAAATGTAGAGAGGAAAGAAAAGTAAGAGACAATATATAGGGACAGACAAAGTAAGATATATTTGTTTGAGCTGAAATGAATTGGACGTCGTAGAGCAGTTGAGTGGCCAACACGATCGCCTGATCTAAGAAACACCAGATGTTTTATTGTGTGTCTTATTGGATGCTATTGAAAGATTATGTTTACATGCCCAAAACGAATATCTTTCCTTAATTCAAGCATAAATGCCTGGTGGATCTTTTCAATATTAATGAAGAAATGTGTCAACTCATTTGTAGATGTTTTGCTAAAAGGGCTCAGCGCAGTATTACACATAAAGAAAAGCAATTCGAACGTGTTAAATTGTTTTTAGTCATAAAAATAAGGTTAGATATGTGACAATAGTTATAGATTTCCTTAACCTATTGTAATTTTTTGTTCAATAAAAGTTCATGAATAAAAAATAGGCGTCACTTTTTTGATGCCACGCTGGAATCGGGGTGCTGAGGTTAACATCAATCAGCGAAGTGATAAAGCTGAGTTATATATATATATATATATATATATATATATATGTGTGTGTGTGTGTGTGTGTGACTACAGTTTCAGAAGTGATACCATGTGCCAGCAATACCTATAAAATTCATAAGCTTCAACAAGCAATACTTAATAGAAACAGTCTGAGGTTAACCCATAAAATCTGACACATACCATAGAAGCGAGAAAAATTCTGCTGAAAATTTGCATCTTCTAGAAAATGTTGCCAATAATGTTGAACTTTCTGTCAGTATCTCCAAAATTAATTCATGAGTTTCAGACAGCAAGTCTCTACACAAAATGTCTCATAAGAAACAATAAGGTTTTATACGTACCACAGATACGAGATAAATTCTGTGAGAGATATGTCAAAAATTGCATAACTTAAAAAACGCTGCCTACGATGGTGGATTCAATATCAATATATTTAAAATGAATGCGTCAGTTTAAACCAGCAAAGCTCAATATAAAAACAAAATCCCATATATACCATGTAAGCGAGATAAATTCTGTTGAAAAGGATGTAAAAATTAACATCATCTAGAAGTTTCTGCCAATGATATTAGACTCTATGTCAATATCTCTAAAATGAAGCCATAAGTTTAAACCAGCAAGACTTCTCATCTGAATCTATGAAACCTTATACATACCACGTAAGCGAGATAAATTCTGCTGAAAAGGATGTCAAAATTCGCAATATCTAGAAATTTCTGACAAAGATATTGAACTCTACGTCAATATCCCTGAATGAACTCATGAACTTAAATCAGCAAAGCCCAATATTTATTTATGCAAAAACTCTTCCTTGTTGTGTTGAAACAATTGAAACAACTTTCTGAATCGTCGAGGCATTGTTGTCTTTTGATCGACTGTGAGCAAATGCGTCACCAACTGTGAATATCATGCAAAATGATGAATACACTGCCTTCTGATATATTCATCTTCTCTGCTATCTCACGCAACTTCAATTTATGAGCGGTCAAAACGAGTTTGTGGTATTCTTTGGTGTTTTCTCGGATAACTGTCGATTTGGGGCGACCTGAGCGTTCAGCAACATTTATGTCTGTACGACCGCCTTTAAAATTAGTATACGACCTTTTACCGCTGTTTCCGACGGAGCAGTAATAACACCAATCTAAACATTGCTTAGCATGAAGAGTATTTTTATCCATCTGAAAAGCAATAGTTTTTCAACACACTAAATTCAGATTTTTCCATTGTTTTGAAAATTTGAAACAGTAGCTTTACTTAAATAACTGTAATTTGTAAAGTAATAATCCAATTAACCCGAAATTTTGTCATGTGCTATTTGAAGCTGAAAACTTCATAAAAATTGTATGGATGTTTATTAGTATCGCCATCTATATTTCAGACCCGGGGCTTATTAAGTGATGTGTTATGTTGGCCAACTCTGTAATGACGCAGGATGCTGCCCTAATGAACTTCCGCACTTGATGCAGAACCGTGATGGTGTCGGGATATGCTTCTGAATCTCGTAAAAAAAATATATTATAACTTAGTGGGGATCGATCTATCTATCTATCTATCTATCTATCTATCTATCTATCTATCTATCTATGTTTGTTCATATCTATCTATCTATCTATCTATCTATCTATCTATCTATCTATCTATCTACTAGCAGTATAGCCCGGCGTTGCTCGGGTGTAATGAAAGCTTTAAAACTAATCCTTGGTCCTAAAGCTCAGACTCATTGGCCGTTGGCAAGAAAGACTAAAAAGCAGTATTTGTTTCCAGTTAAAGTGAAACCTTAGACTGAAAGAAAAATGAATGGATGTAATTGAGATTTTGATTTCCTGGTCTCGATATGAAATAAGTTTTTTTCGTTGTAAACTAAATTTTGAAGGCTAAATAAGTCCTCTGAGTAAATGGTATCATGGCTGACACTAAGAACTACAATTATACCTACTTAGAGCCTAACCCGAAGCAAAAACTAAAATAAAACGGCAGAAAAAAGTACAGACATACAGACAGATAAACAGACACACACAAACATCTTGCCTTTTATATATATTATCACTTTTCGGCGCTATTGTAAGAACTGCAACCTTGAAACTTCTGAATATCGTTTTTTACGTCTTTGTCTATGAGTGTATCAAATTAGTTTAAAATCGGACCACTCCTTCTATAACCTGATTTTTTCGATTATCGATTTTTGATATTTCGACACCAATCCTAGCTAAGAACAGTCGCAGACGCTTATAGTACAACTGTGTCAATTTTCAAGAAAATCGGTTCAGCCGTTTCGGAGTCTATAGGTAACGGACACACACACACACACAGACACACACACAGACAAAGTTTCATTTATAAATAAGTTTAGATCTATCTATCTATCTATCTATCTATCTATCTATCTATCTATCAGTTTGTTCATATCTATCTATCTAACTATCTATCTATCTATCAGTGAGGGAATTGGAGAGGAATAAAACCCTTGTCATGATTCGACATTAGCGGCCACAATATCAACAATATCAGATTAGCGGATGACACTGTGATGATAGTAAACACAGAAAATTGCAGGACATTCTGTAGATGTTAGCAAAAAGAGAAAAGAATGACTGAACATAAACCTCAAGAAAACTTAATAAGTTTTCATCAGCAAAATGAGGCGCCGAATCTACCAACTGCAAGTCGGAGAGTCTAAAATAAAACATGTAAAAAAATTCAAATACCTGGAAAGTGTTTTGATAGAGCAGGGAAATGTGACACGAAGATCCAAAGATGCAATGGCATAGCCAAAGACGCATTTCAGAAGATAAACAGAATACTGAAAGACAGAAAAATATCGTTAGAAACAAAGAAAAGAAAGGCTGGATTGCTATGTGATATCTGTCCTTCTGTATGGAAGTGAATGCTGGACGATCTCATCAAAGATGAAGGAGAGGCTTGAGTCAGCAGTTACGTTGTCTTACAGATGCTGAAGATACCATGGACGAAGCATGTGCGCAACAATGAGATGTTGAAAGTGATGCAAAAGCAAAGAAAACTGATACGAAATATCAAGAAGAGACAAATGAGGTTTCTGGAACACGTAATGAGGAGGTAGGGCCTGGAGAACTTAATACTCACAGGTCGGATAAATGGAAGCAGAGACAGGGGAAAATAGTGAGAGCGACAAAAGACAAAGCCAAGTGGAATTCCATGATCGCCTACGTCCTGAAAAGACCCAGCACATGAAGAAGAAGACCCACCGATTAAATCCCCTGGGGATCACCAGTGCGCCTAAAGAGAGAGAAGCCAGAGTATCACCATGATTTAAAAATAAATTTATTGCCACTTTCGACTTATATCACATAGTTTCTTGTTTATAATTTCTCACTATTGAATCTTGTGTTTTGATTATAAGATTCGAGTTTTGATAATGTTTTTGTATATTTGTTGTCGTTTTGTATAATCGTTTTTATTTTATTCTCTTTTTTTTTTACTTTTTAGATATTCAATGATATTAACCGTAACAAATTTTAATGATATTTCAGTTAAATATTTTGTTTAATTTCTGTATTTAAATGAAAGGTTTGTTTGTATGTTTATTCAAAAGATACTGGCCTGTATTTGTATCAACATTCTTATTGCACTTGGAATGAAACCATATTTCTCTTTCCATTTATCTGTTTTTGTTTAACTGGCGAATATTTACATTGTATATAACACGCTAAAATCTGCCTTCTTCTACATAGCTCAGAGGTAGAATCGCCGATTGACGGCCGGGTTTCGTCTCTTCTTATGGCTGAGCTGTGATACAACGAAACATATCTGTCTAAAGCTGACTATTTACGTTCTCGCACCCCGATTGAGCACAATAGAGGAACGGTAGACTTTGAAAAAACAGTAGATACTCACTCATCTACGCATCGTTTATTCAATAATGAATTTGAACACTCTCGGCTAATGGCGTTTGGTTAAATTGTATATAATACGCTAAAAGTCTCCTCTACCTCTACCGAGCGCACATAGCTCAGAGGTAGAATGGCCGATTCAGTCGGGTTTCAATCCTGGCTAGAATCAGATCAGTCTGCAGATGACTATGTATACTAATTTTGTTTCGCCTCCGAAATTTATAACATTAATATTCCTCTCTCTCTAACACACACACACATATATATATATATATATATATAGGTAGAATCGACGACTGACGCCAATTCGGTCGGGTTTCAATCCTGGGTTAAAAGCAATCGGAGTCTAACCGTACTGATGATCTGTGATATAGAGAAACAGATCTGTTTGCGGATGACTATATATATATATATATATATATATATATATATATATATATTATGTTTTAGAACATGTACATAATTTTTTCTATATATGTTCTCTCTTCTACAATCATATGTTTGTTTCAACGTTGGGTGTCCAACATTTCGTCAGGAGGAATAAGCAAGAGCTGGAATCATCCGCTGTTTATATTTGGTTCGTTGTTGTTGTGGGGTTGGTTGGGGTTATTGATAATGAAGGGAATGTGACTTCCGTTTTGACCGTTAGACTTTTGAAGTACTTGGTGTGTAAGTGCGAAAGTGTTGATTAATGGCATTATCTGTTGGAATGTACGTTTTTATCGGTCGGGTATATGTTTTGGTTAGAATTTCGAAGAAAATGGTATGTTGAGGGGTTTGATTACTTGGTCAGTTTTGTGTGTTTGTGTGGGTTTTTTTGTGTGTAATTGGGAACTTATCTTGTTTGTTGACCTTAAGAATTTTTAGGACGGATTTATGGTTGGCTAGTGTTTGATTAATTGATATTCGTTGTTACCAGGCCTATTTTATGTATTCTCTTTCATTTTGTGGCAAGGCTTTCCCCTCGGGGTTCCTTAGATAGATGTGATAGGGGTGTGGTGATTTTTCTTTTTAATTTTGATTTTTCCGGTACGGCATATTTTTTATTTTATTATTGTTTTTTCCATTTTTATTTTAACGGGATGGTGTTTTTTATATTTTTTTAATTTATATTCAAGTTTGGAGTATTATTGTATTTAGGCGAAGTTATTTCCAAAAACCCTGAACTTGTATTTTTTAGGAAGTAAATGCAAATTTGTATTTTATCAGTTTTTTATATAAAGTTGTATATTTAATCTTAATTTTGAGTTTAGAGAATCGGTTTTTTCTTTTAATTTTTATTTTTTCTATAAATTATCGTTTGGAATCCTGTTTATTTCTTTTAATTTTTTATTTTATTTATTTAGATATTTTTGTGAGTATTAGATATTACTTTAAGGATTTATTAGATCGATTTTTTCTATAGCATTTTTTATCTTTTATAGTCAAAATATCTACTCAAATTTCCAGTATTTTTAGCATAATTGTAGAGTTTGATCTTTAATGTGCTAACAGTTTATTTTTGTGTATGATATAATTATTCTGAAATAGTATATTTAATCTTAATTTTGAATATAGGAATTTTGATTCTTTTTCGAGTTTGGGAGCCATTTGTTTTCGTTCAATTTTGATTTTTCCAGTACGGAGTAGTTTTGTATTTAAGTCAGGTTATTACGGTAAGTAAGGTTACTGTAGACTTTAGTAATAGTTTGTGAGCCTGTTTATTTCTTTTAATTTTACGTTTTATTTATTTTGATGTTTTGTGTGTATTAGACCTGCCTTTAAGGATTTATTAGATCGAGTTTTTTCTCCAGCATTTTTAATCTTTTATAATAAGAATATCTAATCAAACTCCTAGTATTTCCTAGCATGATTGTAGGGTTAAGTCCCTAATGTGCTTGGAGTTTACTGTGGTTTCGTGTTTCTGATTTAAGAGCTTGTTACTATTTATATATTTAAGGATCTCTATTGTTTCTTGAAGGCAAAGAAAACATGGTTCTTTTATAGATTTTGCTGTTCTAGCTTGTTTGAGGATTTTCCATTTAACCTTAGGTGTTTTATTTTCGTCTTTTAATTTCCAAAAGTATTTGGAGAGAGAAGTCATGTTTTTGTTTGTTCCCGATGCCATCAGCTCTCAACTTGGTATCTACCCTGATGACACAAGATGACACAAGCATTTATTTCTGTCTTGATAATAAGTGTGATCAGTTCAATTAGGTCAAAATGGCAGCAGACATTAAAAACTTCCTTCAGTCTGTTGATAACTTTGTCTTGTTTATTTCAACTTTAAAGTGAACTGTTCTTCATTTATCATTTGAGAGACCGTTCTCAGCTTTCCACATTATGGCTTATGCAAACCTCTAGCAAGGTGACTCTTGCGCCTCCTCGGGCTGCTATTTTCAAATGAGACGAAGTGGAAGAGCTATATTTAATCCGTTGCTAGATAAATTGATAAGAATGTTTATTCACTTAGTCGTGCAGGACAATTTTTCTCTCCAGAATCTATTCTTCATATAAATATACCATTCGTTCATATTAGAATATTTAGAATATATATATAGATTACATTTTTAGCCATACGGGTTTTAAATTTGTAATTCCTCTCTGACCAGAACGTGACACATTGCACCGCTTGCTAAACCGCATTAATCATTGTTTAACTGTGTTCACACCCGCTGTGTGATCTCCGTAAACACTCAGAAATTGTCGGTGAATGTCAATAGACGCAACTTTTTCATATGCAGTAAAGCAGTGACTCAACTCTATTCTCTAACTCTATGTGCTATATGCGTAAACGTTCACCCTCGATTAACAAGCAATAGAGATTCACTTTTGAAACCATTGCCAGGATAATACATTGAGAAGTTTTATTTTTGTTTTGAACGTGTTAATGTCTGCGACTCTTAAAAAGTATAATTTCTTTTCAACAGGCGAGCAGTTTTCCTCACAGTATTTAGCATTGAAGAAGATATCGCTAAATGTTTGTCGAGATTTACAAACTCTACATCGGCAAGCAATCGATAAAATGTGAATAAGCTTTGACAAAATCCCACATTGCGTTTTAATCATTTCTTTAATTTAATTTAATTTCGTATAATATAATGGTAAGCTATAGCTTTATCAAAATTTATTTTTCCCTCTTTTCCTTTTTAACAGGGAAAAGTAAATTCGTAGGAGTTCTTACTCTTGATCAAGCAACATACAACTAAACATGCGTAAATATCTGTTTTCGGAGACAAATTCTAACTTTTTGAAGCGTTCCGCCCTGTGATTTGTTTATAGCTCTCGCAAACACAGGGCAAACTAAAAACTGGATTCTTGTATATATAAAACATTTAAGAAAAGATAAGCTCCAAAAATTACTTTTTTATTAAATAAGTACAGGAATCTCTCGGTCAGTGCGGCTAATGTGTATATTAGAATATACACATCAATCAAAAAGGCATTAATCAAATATAATAATTTATAGAAAATTATGTAATTTGTATTCCAGAGTTTATTCTCATTCATAATTAATTTCTAATTCATTTATTTTTTTAAATGAAAATATATGATACGTATAAGAAGATACAATAATGATGCTGTGAACTAATGTGTATCAATTAGATTTTTATGAAAACTTATTTATGTATGTATGGAATTCTTCTGAGCTTCACGTAATTGGCTGTACTGAAAAATCACTCATTCAAATTTTTTTAACATAATTATTAGTTGGTTGGTTGTTTTTATGGCATATCAACCTCGGCGGGTCATTTATTGCCACCTAAATTTTTTATTTATTTATTGCTAGTAATACCTTTTCTTTTCAACAATTTATTGCTTTTTTTATATAATTTTTTTTGTCTAGTAATACTTTTCCCTTTCCAAGTATCAAGATTTATCAAAATTCGTTTTTAAGGTCAGGGTCCCCAAGTTATACCATTGTTATTTAACCCGTAACTGAAGGTAAGGGACGGATTAATACCTTAACAAAGGGTACCAGTGCTTAAGTGAATGTAGGGTATTCAACTGGAATTTGAACTCGGCTAACCGATTTCTCTTTCCGAGCCGATATCCACTGCACCACAACGCACATCTGTCACTAAACGCTTACAGCACCTGGTATTCCCAAGCGGTCACCCATCTAAGTACTGACCAGGCTCAACGTTGCTTAACTTAGGTGATCAAGCGAGAGCCGGTGTATTCAACGTGAATTGGCCGTAAGCCTAATCATTAGTATTTTTACCTGAAACTTATTTTTATAATCTTTACATTGTGATGCATACATTTTTATATTTTGATATTTTTAATAAATGTAAATTTCCAACTAATTAAATTGTCCAAAATATTTAACAAAATTTCAGAGATTTATGTTTATATCGTCAAAATAAACATGAAAAAATATAGAAAGAAAATTTAATAGAGACGAATATTAAAATATGTATTTTAATATCGAGTTGTATTATAAAATTTAAGCATTTTATTTATTTATATTTACTTTTTTATTATTTATAACCGTCTATATTTTAACGCAACTGCAATTACTTAGATAACGCAATACTTGGCAAGCAAAATAGTTATTTATTTTCCATTTTAAAATTTTAGAAATTTTCTTTTTAATCGGTAACTATAAAAAAAATCAATTCTCAATTAATATGGATAAAGTGAAGAACGATTTAATCAAGTATTATGCAGACACTAATCCAATATTGGTATATAAAAATGTTAGCCCACAAAACAAAACGCCTTAATATAATACGCATTAATTGACGGATTCTTGTATTTTTTGTTTTAATCATTATCTTGGTTTTAAAATAGTAGGAGGAATCCGTACGTTAAATAAGAAAATTTGTAATTCCTCCAACCAAAAACAAATGGATGTTTATTTTATTAAACTAAGCACTTTAGTAAAACTAACAGTAGTTGTAACCTCTTACCTGTTTTCTCTTCTTCCTAAAATTTGGTTTTGATTTTTCAAGATATTTTAAAGGTGTTTGACGGAAAGACGGACTACTAACAGTAGTCACAAAATTTTATAGATAGATAGACTTATTTTTATGTACTTTTGATACAAAAACTTTATTGTTTATTGAGACTAGTGATAATTACATCTGTTGAAAGTCTATAATTCATTTTACTTCTTTTATTCATGAAAACTCAATTACTAATTATACCTGAATACAGAAAAGGATTTTAGTAAAAACAAAAAAAACAAAAACAAAAAAAAGATAAAAACTCCAGATGAATGTAAAATTCAGGTTTTTCGTTATCACTACCGGAAAACATCCTACGTACTAAACGGTGAAGCTTCTATCAAAAAAAGCTCTGTTTTTGGTGGCCTTGATTAATGTTCTTTGTCATTTATCATTTTTTCTTGTGCAAAATGTAGTCTACGAAGTCAGAAAAAAAGAGTGAAGACATCTTTTAGATCAGAGTAATCAATTATAATGCTTTATTCAACAGCGTTGCCGTATATACTCGAGATATTAATCTGTTAAAAAATCAATGAAAACTGGAGGAGAGGTCAATATTTTGGCAACTTTCAGCATTTACAACATTTATATATAAAAAGAAAATATCTGTCTCAGATTTGGAAGTTATTTTCAATTAAACAAACGTGTGCTAAATATTGGCGTATTTAATCATTCTGTGAATTTTGTATGTTGAAATTATTAGCACAAGGTTTTAGTTTTCTATTGTACAATATATGATGTTCACTTTGTAAAGATTTTATAATTTTGCAAAAATAGTTCTACTTTTAAGACGTTAAATGATTTCTTAGTGTTTTAACTTACTCTTTTCATTTGAGAGGTATGTTAAATAAAATCCTCTGACATTCGGTAGATGACAATTTTGTTGTCTGCTTAAAAGTATGTAAACAAAATTTTGAGAAACTTGTTGAAAATTTATAAAACATGAAATTACAATAAAAACAAATAAATAAAAATGTTGGTTTGGTTTGGCTTGATTTATTTTGTTTTACGGTATATCAACCCCAAAATATTATTTAATACCGACGAGATTTTTAGGATAGTTTCGCATGAATAAAACATGCCTTCATTGTAAGAAATCACTTTGTAGATAAAGTTTAATTGACGTATAAAGATAGTTTTTGTTGTAAGTCATATCTATTACTGGTAATATTTCTGTTGTTGATTCCGGATGAGGAACCGCACAAAAATAATAAACAACAAAAACAAATATGGAGATAGAAAAAGTTGGTTATATTGACCGTAATATAAAATTGGAACGCGCTTTAGTCAATTTAGGAATGCTATTAGTAGAAATAAATATATAAAGTCTTGAAGTGCAATAGTATGTCCGGGTAACTTATTCTATCTGAGTGGAGCTCAGAGCAACCACAACTCCATCTATCTCTGAAATTAATGTGATAGATACCGACTTGGCAGACCGCCTGCAGTCTCTCTCCCACCGGCGAGACGTGGCTTCCCTGTGTCTCTTCTATAAATACTTTCACGACTTCTGCTCCGATGAACTTAGATCACTGGTGCCCCCTAAATACGAATTTGAACGAGATACTAGATTAGCAAATAGATCCCACCCTTTTACAGTGAAACGGATAAAATGCAGCCGTAACTTCTACTCCAACAGTTTCTTTCCTCGCACTTCCCGACTGTGGAATTCTCTTCCAAATGATTGCTTCCCCGACGGCTACAATCTCCAGGAGTTTAAATGTAAGGTCAATAGACACCTCCTAACACACTAACCAGCTCCCATTCTATCAAGCACTCTTCCCATCTGCCCAACCGTCATCCTCGCTATCCTTACTCATCTGTCACCTTCCTCCTGACATTCCATATTTCTAACCACTCCTTCTCTTTACCTTCCCCTATGTAGCCCCATGCGCAATAGTGGCAGTGGAATACCTTGCTTGGGGTGAGATGATTAAAAAAAAACAACAAAAAAAAACTAACTCACCAACTTGCAACTGCTGTTCTCTCTATAGGCAGGATTACATGTACACTCAGAAGAGTACATTATTATATACAAAAAAGAGGGGAACCAAATTTGTTTTTCAAAAATATATTGCTGATATTTTAAAAAATGTACTGCTAGTAATTTTGTTTTTTCAAAACTTTATTCATAGTAATATTTTTCTTTTCAAAATTCTATTGCTGGTAACATATTTTTTATTTTTAAAATTGTATAGCTACTAACTTTTTTTCAAAAATATATTACTAGTATTTTTACGATAAAAATGTATTTTTATAATTTTATAGTGTTTTGAACCCAGGTTGAGGCTCACTATTTGCCCATAGCTGGTCCCGTAACAGGGGATACCACCACGGGTCAGGGTGAACCTGGGAGCAACAGTTATTAAGACATGGTGCCTCGCTTTTCGAAACCTCCAGATCAGGGGACTTGTCATCATCTTTTCGCTTTCACCGACATACGGTAGTGTGTGCACTAAAATATAATTTTCAATTTAGCTCAAGTTTGACTGTCCCAATTTAATGCTGTTAAATAAAGACCAGACCATTAATACACTTTTTATTTTGTTATTGCTTATAATTCATATGAAAGATCATAACTAATTATATGTATGAATGGCCCTCCATAACCACAATTTTGGTTTTTATCTGGTAATATGTAACACAACAGTTTGACGCTACTTGTGTGATGGGCTTCTGATCTGTCATTGTAGAGAGTCCGAAGGTGATCATTCTTTTTCTTTTATGTATCGTGTCTCTTCAGGACGTAGACGATTATATCCCTAGACACACCCTTACTCTTGATATCTCTCCAACTCTGTCTTGCCATCCACTTGCTGAAGCCCATCAAGTATACCTCGCGTTGCTTTCCTCCGACTCACTTTCCCTCTATCCGTTCCGTGAGAATAAAATTCTCCGAGCTTTCCTTCCTCATTACTTGTTCCAGAAACTTTCCCCGTCGCTTTGTGATGTTAAGAGCAAGTTCCTTTTTGATTCTCTCGAAAATATTGTCGTTGCATGGTCAATGGTATCCTCTGCATGCTTATATAGAACCACTTTTTTTTTGCTTCGACTCTCTCCTCCATCTTTCATGAGATTGTCTAGCATTCGCCGGCATATAAAAGAACATATCACGTAACAGTCTTACACTTAATAATATCGTTTCTGAACACGGTAACAATGTGCTTACCATGTTCGGAGCACACACGGAGATCTACCAGAACCTATCTGTGACATATTTCTTGACAATGAATACAAAATAGCAAAATCCTCATTCAAAAGAAGATTAAAAATAACTGAAGTATCATTGATAAAAAAGAAAAATCCTACACTTAATAATATCATATATGAACACGGTAACAATGTGCTTACCATGTTCGGAACATATTCAGATGACTCTTTATACATAATTTTTTGTTGTTTTCAACGACTTACTGAATCATTGAATATTTCTGTTATTGTTTATCAAATTTGTTATTAAAGAATAAAGCGGAGAACAAGTTTTATACAGTTAAATATTTACTATTATTTCCAGTGTCATTTTTGAAAGGAAAATTTTTTTTTCCATTTAAAACATTTTGCAGCGATAGAAAAAATATAAGAATACCTCGGTGAAACATCAGAAAAATATGACTGGTAAGATTAAACATTTTTTATTGCGTTACGAGTGGGTCCGTGCTTTGACAGCAAAATATTTATATCGATATGCCGTCTAACATTCGGTCGGGTTTCAATCCTTGGTTAAAAGCAATCGGAGTCTAACCGTACTGATGAGCTGTGATACAGCGAAACAGATCTGTCTGCGAACGACTATTTATGCTCTCACACCCTGATTGAGCACTCTGGAAGAATGGTAGACTTAGAAAAACAGTAGCTACTCTGGAATGTACACATCGCTTATTTAATAATGAATTAGAGCCCTCTGGCTATTGGGCGGGTATAATGATAATATACACGCTAAAAAGTCTGGCTTCTTCTACCGAGCGTCCATAGCCCGGAGGTAGAATCGCCGACTGACGCCAGTTCGGTCGGGTTTCAATCCTGGGTTAAAAGCAATTGGAGTCTAACTGTACTGATGAGCTGTGATACAGCGAAACAGATCTGTGGCGGATGTGCGTTTTTGTGCAGTGGATATCGGTGGGAACGAGAAATCGGGGGGCCGAGTTCGAATTCCAGTTAAACTCATTGCATCCACTTTCGCGCAAATACCCTTAGAAAAGGTATTAATCCGTTTCTTCCTTCCACTTATGGGTTAAATAACAGGACAGAGTGGGTTCTATAGGCTTGGCTGGCAACCAGTCTACCGCAAAATGCAATAGCAACCTACTGCGGGATAATATTCTGCCCAGTCAGTCATGTCTCTTTCGAGACATGATCGTCTATGCGTGTTTCACGTATGGAACTTAACTGACTGATATACTGATATGCCTACGATTAAGTGTCTTACGTTAAGAAATAAGAAAAATATTTAAAACATCTTCAAATTAATGAAATAGTTACGAGAACCAATGTTTCAACGTGATATGGTCGTAAGTCTCGTGTTAAATTTATAAGCACAAATTTTCAAGATTCAGTAAAGATGCTCTCCAACTAGCATATTTATTAATTTGTTTTCAGCGTTTATCAATGATTTGGGTGTTATTAAAAAAATATTTGAGATTGTAATTGTTTCTTAGCGAGTGAATATTGCATTTTTTTCTTGTGAATAACAAATATTTTGTCCAGAAACAAGATAGTTTAACTTTAATCTGGAGAGAAAAGCTGAATTCATAAATTTACCAAAGGTATCGTTGTGGTGCAGTGGATATCGACTCGGAACGAGAAATCGGGGAGCCGAGTTTGAATTCCAACTGAATTCCTTGCATTCACTTATGTGCACATACCCTTGGGAAAGGTATTAATCCGTCTCTTCCTTCCAGTTATGGGTCAACTAGCAGGACAGATTGGGTTCTGTAGCCTTAGTCGGCAACCAGTCTACAGCAGAAAGCAATGGCAACCTACTGCGGGATAATCTTCTGCCCAGTCAGTCATGTCTCTTTCGAGAGATGATCGTCCAAACGTGTATCACGTATGACATTTAACTGACTGACTGAATATAATAGCTGGAAACATGATTAAGGCTGGCATAAAGTGGGTGATCGATTTTCTATTGTCATGAAGTAATAAACTGATTCCCCACTAATTACTACTTAATTATATAATGTATCTCTTTCCACTCTAGCCCAAGCGTGTATCGCGAATAGCACTTAACTGCCTGACTGATTTACAAATAAGCAAATGCCACGAACCAAATTTAAATCTCCTAAAAAAACAAGTTCTCTCTACACGGTTTAAGAAAAACCTGCTATATATTCTCAAGAAGTTACCTATCCAAATCTAAAATTATTTATAAATAGAACTTTCTCTGTGTGTGTGTCTGTGTGTTTGTGTGTCCGTTATCTATAGACTCCGAAACGGCTGAACCGATTTTCTTGAAAATTTACACAGTTGTAGTATAAGCGTCTGCGAGCGTTCTTAGCTTGGTTTTGTGTCGAGGTACCCCCGATAAATATCGAAAATCGATAATCGAAAAAATCGGGTTATAGAAGAAGTGGTTGGATTTTAATCAAATTTGATACACTCATAGACAAAGACATAAGAAACGGTATTCAGAAGTTTCAAGATTGCAGTTCTTACAATAATGCACAAAATCGATGATATATATATATATATATTAAAGGCAAGATGTTTGTATGTGTGTCTGTATGTCCATTATACACAATTTTTATCCGATTCTCACCAAACTTCACGCAAATATTCTTTGGGCTGAGTCTGAACTCCAGGACCATAGAGAAAGCTTTAAAGCTTTCATTACACCCAAGCAACGCCGGGGCTATACTGCTAGTACTGATCTAAATTAATGCTTATGTGACCGGGCGAGAAGACCTGATGTGTGAAATATATAAGTTCAAATTCTTTTTTCTGTAATTTATGGTTAAAGAAATAGTCAGATAATACCGATAATAATAGACAAATTTGTATATCTTTCATTTTCTTCAAGACTTTGATTCCTCTGACAGTTTTAAGTCGCTGTATAATGTGTTCAATTCCCATATTTTAGAATTATGGTCAACGGAGAATTGTAGTAAATCTTCGTCATCCACTTGTACACAGTTGCTCCTCCATAATTAACCTCGTTTCTTCATTTTTCATCCCCAATGCTGCTTATCGGTAAATCGTCTTCAGATGATATGCTAGTTCTCTTTGTCTGTTGTTGACGTTCAAATGCAATATTCCAATTGTTAGCGTAATTTAATTTACATATTATGCCAAACAGAACTTAAAGTAACCTGAATGCGAAACCTTACAAAATTCTTTTGCTAATATACTTTCATTTTCATGTCTAATTTCTGAATATCCAGTATTATTATCTATTAAACAAATGATGCCGTCGTCATTTTTGCTGTGAATTCACGATTTCAGTTGGAAAATGTTTTATGTTAACTCGTCAGTTATTACTATGTCTTAAATTTAGGACTGCTTATGAAAAAACAAAAAAACAAAAGACAAAAAACTAGACCGTTTATGAGCTCTTTCTAGTCTTGGGTATGAAGATAGCTTCCTCCCCGTAATAAGGCATCTAATCAAAAAATGCAACAAATGTGCAAATAGTGACCCGCCAAACAAAATAAAAAACAAAAAGATAAGAACAAAATCTATGAATGTATCAAAATACATATTTATATTAAAAAATTACGAACAGTACATATTTATAGAAATATTACCGACAATACCATTTAAAAGCAAAACAACTAGAAATGCATTTTATAGTAGAATTACCAACAATAAATTCTATCTCGAGTTACAGGCAAACAACTGCGTTCACTAAATATTTAGTTAAAAAACAAATGGTGTTCAAAATATTAGAATTCGGCATTAATAAGTCATTAAAGTTGATATGCGTCTAACCAAAATCAACCAAACTATAAATCAATAGGAAAGAACTTCACGTGACCCTAATCCGTACAATAATATACAGTTTCCTAAAGAAATGACACTGGATCCCAAAATATAGCTTTAGCAAAACTACAATTAAAAACACATATCACCGCCTGTAGCAGTTATGTTCACACAGAAGTTGCGTATCATCTGCCATTTATTCAATTGTGAAAGTAGAATTACATATATGTCTACAATTTCAAAGTTCTCAAAAATCTGGGTTTATATGCCGTTAAACAAATAAATAAATGACTTCTCTCGAAAAAAACACTTTAAATATTAAATATATTGGAAAGATCATGCCCTAAACTGTAAATATGAAGTTTGTTTTCCTTTTTAGGCTTGAAATTTATATGAAGACATTAATACCTGCCAATATCCAGTAGGTCAAATACGACAAGATATGGTCCCAGTACCGAGAATGGCTAATTCTAAATTCAAGATCAAGGTGTTGAAAAGAAGCTCTGTATTTGTTGGGGCGCTCTCCACCTTTGTTTCTCCTAATGGACTATTCCAATGACGACATAAACTGGTAGTGGAAAGACCTAGGGAGAGGGTAATCAAGTAACCAGTCTCGATAACAAGTCAGTCAAGTATTTCCGGCAGTGAACCGGAAGTGTGCTATTCTCAGACTTACGACGATACGTGTTACTAAACCTTTGTTCCTGTACACTACTAACAATTCTGTTGTAAATACTATTTTTCCAGTATATGTCTGTTGTTTGTCATGATTTACTCAATATTTCTGTTACGCACAACATAACAGTATTAATTTGCCTTCATATTAAGTCCCAGCAGACCATTCTCTGTAAGCAGAAGAAGTGGTTAGTAAAATCAAAGGTCATTAATCTGTGAGTAGTATAATTTTTGTGATGACGTTTAACATGAAGCAGACTGTCGGTCTTTAAATCATATTTTGATCACACACACCAATATATATATACATGTTTGGTTAAAAAGAACCAACAAAGAAGACTTTGTTAACTTTTTATTTAATTTTTCCAGTATTCTTACATGTTTCTTATATACTCTGGCCATATGAGGTATAGGTCGAGTACTGCTGGGCGATGTGAACTCAATGAGAAAATCAATACAGTACACAAGAATGAAAAGAAAAACAAGCTGATACTCCTGGATGTACTAATATCTCGAACAGAGCATGGGTTCAAGACATCCGTATATCGCAAGCCAACCTTCACTGGACAATATTTTAACATGAACTCCAACCACCCATGTAAATAGATGATGGCCCGCAGCATAAAACATCGAGCAAAAGTCCTAATTGGCGACCCAGATATATATGAACAAAAAATGGTCAGTGTAAACAGCAACGTAACAACTAACTTATGTACATGACAACAGCTACAACAAACTTGGATAGATAAAAGATATCAACATTCACAAAACAGCCTTGGTCTTCCTACCCTATATAAAGGAATTATCTGAAAATATGCAAAAGATCTGTGGCCCATATCACATCAGGAAGACCTTCAAAAACCTTTGCAGTCACCTTTTCCGAGTAAGACTAAGCAAGAGTTTCAGTCATTTGATAGTGATTTTCTTTTTAATGGGTCATTTATATCCACAAGTTGAGTTAATTATTAAGAAACAGGACAATTTCACTAGAAACAAAGAGGAAAGTACTGGCTTGCTATGTGATGTCGGTTCTTTAATATGGCAGCGAATGTTGGACAATATCTTCGAAGACGAAGGAAATAACTTGAAGCAACTGAAATGTGGTTCTACAGAAGTACGCCGTGGATATCATGGACTGTGCATGTAAAAAATGACGAGGTTGTGGAAAGGATGGAGACGAAAAGGAAATTAATACTGAACATCAGGAAGAGACAACTAATGTTCCTGAAACATGCAATGAGGAAGGTGGGCTTGGAGAACCTGTTACTAACAGGGTAGATAGAGGGTAAAAGAAACGGGGGAAAGCAGCGGATAACATATTTGAAAGACCTGATCAGGTAGATTACGGAACGAGTGTTGCATGGTGCAACAGGAGAAAGCATGCTAAGAGCCACCAGAGACAGGGAGATGTAGAAAGCGATGATCGCCTACGTCCTGAAAGGACATGGCACATAGAAGAAGAAGAAGAAAATCCACAAGGAAACGACATATTGTATTGCATAAAGAGCTTTGTCATATAATATTTGGCCTAACCAAAATATCGCCTTTTCGAATATTGGCGAGACCATACATGTGAGGTAGTTTTCTGGGACTTTGTGACAACTGCCTGTGAGTTTTAAGCGGTTCTTGTTCTTGATTCGGATTTACGACTGTTGTTATTCTGTTTTCCTTGTCGGATCTTTACATTATTATAGCAACCATTTCTGATTAAGTATTCCTGTATTTGTGTATATTTCGTTTTATTGATCACTACGGTCCCATTGCATTTGTAACCTGGTTGTATTATAATGTTTTCATTCTTCTGCAGAGTTTTGATTGCCAGCTTCTCTGGTCTCATGATGTTTGATTTGGACGGCTTGGTTTTCTTCAGTTTCCGTCTCACTGTTCATCTTATACCTGTGAAATGTTCAGCTGCTGTTTCTTCCATTCAGGCAATGATGCCCAAGTACGGTATTTGCTTGATTGTTCTTGCTAAGTCGAGATCCTAGTTTATAACTGACTCTTCATTTAGATAAGTTTTTGAAATACAACAAAGTATTTTGCTGATTCGAAATATTAAATGTTTTTTATTAGCTAGAAATTAAAACTAAAATAAACATTTTACGATAGATATTTTTAAAAACATTTTAACTCTAGGTATCGCGTTTTTTGCAGAGGTTCTTAATATCTATCTATCTATCTATCTATCTATCTATCTATCTATCTATCTATCTATCTATCTGTATATATTTGTGTGTGTATTACTATCAATCTATTATTAGCTGTAGCATGTTCAAATTGTGATTTTAGTTGCAATAAACCTAGTGACATATATATAGTTTAGTGATAGTAATACACACACATATACACACACGCACACACACACACACGCACACACACACAAACACACACACACACATATATATATATATATATATATATATATATATATAGACTGATTTGTGCGCGTGTGTGCGTGAGTATTTACGCCCTCATGTGTCTCCTAACCCTCAGTGCATAAGACGCACTTTGTTTGTCCTGAATCGTGTCAAAAATTTACGTCATCCATCTTATAGTTTATTTAAACAAAAACAAATCCCATTTTTATCAGGTAGGAAAATATATTTAATCGTTTTAAATTGGATTTAATTATTTATTTATTTATGTTTTTTAGCTGAGAGATAATATCTACATAATAGCGCCTTGCAACAAAAGCAGAAAAATTTTTCATGCTGTCTCTCTATGTTCCATACAATTCTGTACATTTTTTCGAGATTTCATTGGGTGTAGACACCTACGCGAGTTTAGAAACAATCAAAAAACTATTTAAAAGAAATGTTTTAATTTATTATAAAATAATAGAAATGGTGCATAATTCAAAATAAAAAGAATGAAAACTAGACATCAATTAAAACATATCAATAAACATGTTTAGCAAGTTTTGCAAGCAGCCATTATCATGTCTCTATAATGTTTACCAATATCAGTTATAATTTGAATGTCGCCTTTTGGAGCATATTCTTTACGGGTAGCCCTCTTTACTTGTTATTCAACTGTTGTGATATGTTTTTGTTGTTGTTTTTGTTGTTATTATTACTGATATTATTTAAATAATGTCATTATTATTTTTAATGTAAAGTGGTTTATCACAACCAAATATCAATACCGTATTTTCTTCTTACACATTTATGTTATTCTGTTCCGTAAATACAATTTCACTTATTTTACAAAACATATTGATTCTTCCAACCATTCTTTCAACCTTATGATATTTTAAATTGTAAGGATTGTAGGCTATGTATACAGTTTCGAAAAGATACCTTCCCAAAAATTAGCAAAGCATTATGCAGAAAAATTTCATCGGTGACAAAGACAAAAGTAATGTTTATGCTATAGCAATCCTACTATATGAAATTGAATGCTGGACCGTCTCATCAAAGATGATGAAGAGACTGCTGGAAACAGAAATTAGGTTCTAGAGATGATACCATGGAGTGAAAATGTTAGCAGCGTTGAAGAAGTATAACAACTTAGAGTGTTGCTTAAAGAGTTTTGTTAGATATCAATTGTTCAAACTGATGGGACTAGGAGATATATCAAAAGCACAAAGCTGTAAAGACGAAGAGATATGGCATATAGAATAAAATAATATTTTCTGTTATAGTGAACATTGTTTTTTAATGTTTTGTAATTTTATTGAGATATTGTTCGTATAATTCGTATAATGCGCGTATATAAAAAGATTAAAAAGGTTGCTAATAAAAGTTTTTATGGTCGGAGAAAAAGTGTAAAGAAAAGTCAGGCAATAAAAGTGATTGTACTTATCGAAGTCAGTTGAAGTATCTTGTTACATTGTTGCTGTTGTTTTCTTTGACTGTGTGTGTGTGAAGACGAAGAAAGGAATGTTAGAAGAAGAGGTACAACGAATGCATGTCGACGAGGCACGACAACGTCGGCGTCTTGAAATTTCTTCCTTACCTTGTGTGAGGTCCTTTAGATTAACGATCCCATCTCTTACTGATGTGACCGATCAAGGACGTGAATAAGTAGTGGATTTTAGCCATGTGATCGGCTAGAAAAGCTGACTTCAAGTGGAGCAACGACACCGAATCTAGAGCTTTATCTAACGCTGAAAATGTTAGGTCACTCTGTCAAGCCAAGAAGCTTGTTTTTTTTCTGAGAATCCATCTTGCACAATTATAAATTTAACATTCCTCCTGGCATTGAATACTGTTGCCATATATTCCCGGATGTTCCTGCTATTCATCTCGAGGTTCTCGACTTAAACCAAAGAAGGATCTGCAATTTGATCGATCCCGATGTAACAGCTCGAATTTAGGGATGTGTCTTTCTCTGTCTGTTCCACAAATAACTTAACTAACTTCTTTCTCTGATATCCCGACCATTTGATTTACTTGTGCTACTAGATGGGCATCTAGGTCCATACCATTTTACAGTCAAAATAGTCAAATGTAATCAACACTTTTACTGCATCAGTTTCTTTTTCCCCATTTCCCGCCTGTGAAACTTTCTGTATACTTGCTTCCCTGCTAGCTACAATCTCACGAAGTTTAAGCGCAAACGTCAATTGCCATCGTTTATCTCCTTGATTCTTATCTACTTCTTTAAATTTCATGAATCTAATGTATTTCTTTTTCATATAAATCGGCATCAGACGAGCTTTTTTCCTGGTTTCCATGCATATGTATTTACGCGTGCTTTTAGATTGTTATCAAGGTCTCACCCTTTTTGCCGTTGAATTTAAGCGCCTATTCTACTCTAACAGTTTCTTTTCTTGCACTCCCTAATGTGGAACTCCCTTTCGTATACTTGCTTCCTTGATGGCTACAATCTCTAAAGGTTTAAGTGCAACGTCAATTGCCTTCTTTTATCTTCTTGATTCGCATATTTCTCGAATTCCTACTTCGATATCCATTCTCCCTTTTTCTTACCCCACATTTTCTCTCACTGTAAGCCCCTAGAAACCAGTGGCAGTGCTGACTTTTTGTTAGATGCAAAACAAGTATAAACAAAAAATGGATATACCCTGCTTAGCTCAATCCAGCTAAAAAAAAAACAATAAACAAAAAACAAAAAGCAAAAACGAAGTGGCTGTAATGTTTCTGAAACCAGATTGATGGACAATGATGCAAAACATACAGCCAAAGCAACACGTGCATGGCTTCAAAACCATAATATCAACCTGTTGACATGGCCCAGCCAATCGCCTGTAATGATTCCAATAGAGAATCATTGGAGAACACTGAAGAATCAGATTTGTAAAAGGCGACCAAAGAACCTCAGTGAATTGAAAGTTTTAGCAGAAGAAGAGTGGGCTAAAGTTCCCATTAAATCATGTCACGCGCTTGTAAAGAGCTACAGGAACAGACTGAGAGCCGTGGTTGGTAATGAAGGAGGGCCAACTAAATATTAAACCCAGTTCAAGCATAATTTATATTCTGTCCAATTACTTTTTTCACTGTTTTAATAATATGTATATAAAATATATATACGTGTCAAATAATTTATTTTTGCTGTTTATTTGCATGTATAATTGTTTTTACCAATATATCGTGAGCTTTAGACAATGCTTTTCTTTGAATATATGATTCTAAATCCATATTTTACTGTCCAATTACTTGTTTCTCCTCACTGTATATTCCAGGTAGATAGAATTTGCATTCTTTATCTAAATTAAGCTTTCTCAATAAGAAAAAACAAGCAATAATTTTTATATATACCTTCTGTACATATTAACATTGTGTAAAAATAAGCTATCCGAATATGGTTTAATAATTGTGAGATTTTTAGCTACCGCGGTTGGCATTACTAATTTAACAGCGTGAAACTGTTGGGGTTAATCAGCCAGGGAAATTGTTGATTGCGAGATGAGAGTAACATCAAAAAAAGATTACAAATCCCTCAAGCAAATTACGACAGATCTGAAATATTGTGATAGAGTTCCGTATTAAATGGGTGATATGACAGTAAGTCTTTTCCGCTTTCAAATTACGGATATTCTCTAGCATTTTGTACTTGATTGTTTATAAACTGCTCCATTTCTCTCTTCTTAAAATTGATAGGTAGTCATTTCTTTACTACGTTGAATAGATAATTCTGTGATGTTCTTTCTGTGATTGTTATCAACACTGATAACTGCTGTTGGTGAAGCTAAGCAAAGTATCAAAAAATTTCGTTAGAAACAACAAAAAAGTACTAAGCACTTACATTTTAGCGAACAAAACAGTCTCTAGATTTAAAAATTCAAATGCTAAGCACTGATTCATTGATTTAACAAATTTTCTCGAATTTACATCCTTTGTTTAGCACACACAAACTCGCGGAATTTCACAGCGAAATATTTTTTTGACCAATAGAAAATTAGGAAACATATAAAAACAAAATAGAAAGGTCAGATTCACACCCGGGAGTGGATTCCCAAATGACCTGTTCGGAACCCCTACAAGCCCTACCGTCACCAGTGAGAAATGATACTAACGTAATTAACACGCCCCTTGACAAACGTGAACCGAACGCTGTTATTGTCTCTATCTTTCTCTCTCTCCTATTTCCTTTTCAACATTCACCCTAAGCAATAACTTAAAAGACAATCGTACCCAATAATAAACTCTCATACATACATACATACATACATACATACATATGTTCCCCTCTGCTTACACATAAACTCATTCTTGCAAGTCTACTACGAACTCTTGATACCCTCTACTTCTTAATACTATTTCTCATTGAACCTTAACTTCTACTAATTCGCGTAATTTTTTTCCATTAATAAATTTATATTTAAACATACAAAAGGTATACCTTATTCTTCCACACATTCCAATCTCTAACCTTTTGATGATAGCGAATAAAACCGGAGGTTGTAAGAAGTTTCTTTATGTTTGGCACAAAGCCCATTAAAAAAAAAAAAACTTTAACCATCTCTCCATTTCTACAACATAATGCCATTCTTCTTATCTGACAGTAATGTTTAAAGATGTAGAAGAGGCTTGAGGCAACAGAATGCTGAGACTACGATAAAACAAACATTTGAGTAAACGACGAAGAAAATAGAAATTAAAGGACACTTATACTTAACCCAAGGAAGAGACAGACGAAATTTCTGGAATAATGTTAGAAAAGGGCTTGGAAAATTTTACAATCGCGAAACCTATTGAAGAAAAGAGAGGTATTGGTGTTTAACATACCTAACGTGCTGGTGTTGGCAGAACAGGGTTTAGCGGAAATTACAGTTGGAAAAAATTTACTAATATCAACAAAGCATAGAAGGTCGTGAAGACCCATGATCGCCAACGCTCTGAAAAAAAAATAAAAAAAGATCAAAAAAGATCAAATGAAAACACGCAGGTGATGCTGTTTGAACAAACCCATTACTCATCTGTCAGTTTACTTTTATCCATATATTTCCTTTTCTTTTTAGTGTTAGACAAAATTCACTGCACAAGTAATATTTAATTAAGTTTATTTAGTAATTAATTTAGAATTTGTCTCTTAATCTACTGATATACAAATTTAGCAATATTTTCTTTCCGTTAGTAGCGTATTAAATCGATGATAACGTCATAAATAGGTGATATTACAATGATAGTTGACACATACATCTCCGCATTTTTCTTCCGTAAACTTTGTAAGCATGTTATTTCTTTTATGTAAGCATCTGTGTATATAAGCAGGTGGATATGCGGCTGAGAATGCGTCTAATTTAATGATGATTGTCATTACGAACCACCTGAATCATTTATCTATATCCAGTCTTACAGAAGACTGCATCTGCTACAAAAATATTCTATCTTCGTTATTTCTGTAAGAAGCTTCACAATTATCAAATCATTTCTATAGCTTTATGAAGCTCGTTATTAATTGCCAGTTAGCTGAAATGGATGACGATCAAAGCAGGCGTCTATCAATGCCTCCCTAAACCATCTTTTGGTTATACATTAAGGAGCTGCCGAAGAACATTCTCTGAGTGTAAATAAATGTTATTAAATGTATATGCAGGCCATACCATGTTTTATGGGTCAGTCAGTTAAGTTACTTGATATGCACTTGGATGATCATGTCTCTTTCCATACATTACTGATAAGCTGAATGTTTCTTTCGAAGTAGGTTGCAATTTCTTTTTCCGTAGATTAGTTGTCAACCAAACCTAAAAAACCTAAACTGTCCTGCTATTTTATCCTGTCAGTTACTTCAATGTCATAGGTTATACACACTTGTGCGATCATGTCTCCTTCGGTCAGTGACTGACTAGGCAGTAGGTTGACATTTCTATCTGGGGTAAACTAGGTGCCAAGTAAAGCCACAGCACACAGTCTGTCCTATTCAATCCATAGCTGGATGTAGAATAGATAGATTAATAACTTTCCCAAGAGTATTTGCCCGTAACGGAAGGCAACGAATCCAACTGGAATTCGAACTCTGCTATCCGAATTCTCATTCTGAGCTGATATTCATTGCACTACTTTTTATGGGTTTACTACCAAAAATCTACGTAGTCAGAATCTAGCAGTTGATCTTTTCTCGCAGATAAATGAGGGATGAACTTGCTTGTAAACTTCGCTACCTTCAAAGCCTTTCACCATTTCAAGTGCGACTCATGTATACCCCACCAAACGTCTGAGATGCTGGAAAAAAGATAGGTTTTCTATACCGCTTTAGAAAGTACCTAATTCTTTTTGCCATGCTGTTACAAAAGTCAGATTAGACCAAACATTGACTGTTACTGCCACATCTAACCTAGAAAAGCTCAGTTCTCACTTTCGAGCCGTTACAGAGCGTTTATGCAGCCCTTTAGGGGATCAAATTTTTCCAACTTTAGAGCTTCTTTTCACCCAGACAAAGCGTTGCAAGAATTTTGCTATTTTCATGGTAGAGAAATACATTTCCTGGTTCAAACAGTCAACGCGTTAACAGTCGGTGTCGATCATGCCATAGGCGCTGAAGAGACAGAACCGTTATTCCTTTCTTATTCTGTTATTTGGAAAATGTTCTACCCAGATAGCTTTTTCCAGAGAAATTTTATATTGTGGAACCGAGTCCCGAGAGGATGATTTCCTGGTCATCTCAATCCTCAAGTCTTTATGTCAACTGTTATCGACATAAATGTTGATACTGCTTTAAGTAACTCTTGAACCTTTTATTGCTTGGACAATAGGTGTTGGGTCCCCTTGTATACTAGTGGGCCAACCATGAGCTGACTCATTTGATAGCCCAACAATAGAAGGGTTAACTAATCAGAAGGCTCAAAATATTCAATGCGACATGTATAAAGGTGACCATATTTTCCCGAGTATTGGCGATATAGTCAGATTCATTAAAGTGAGTGTTAATGTTTGACGTTGTTTCATTAAACAGATTACGTACTGCGCTGTATTCTGTATTCATAAACTATGGTGGACTTGGTCAACAATAGTGATAAACGTTTATATTTGAAACAATAGAACACATAAAACAGAAACAACAGTGTGGAAGAATTTTTCGTTTACAGTTAGTAATTGATTTTAAACATGACTTCATAAACGCTCCGTAACGGCTAGCTCATTTTCAGATTATATGTAGCAGTAAACCTCCATGTTTGATCTAATTTGACATGCAAAGACATCATTTATCAACAGCAAGAGCATCAGCAGAAACAATAGCAGAAATCCCATGACGGTGTCTACTTCTAGGTTCTCTGTGCATATGAGCCACAAACCAGCTCACCTCGTTATTTCTCGTTTGCGTGAGAATGTCTTGATCTCTGCGACTGACACCCCAGTCTTCCCGTTGACGTTGTCAGTCCATTTTTGCTTCTCTTACTTACGTTCTTGATTTTCTAATAGATTTTTAGTAGTGGCAACCGATATTTAAAAACAAGGCCATCTCGAATAATTTCAAGTCAATGTATTAAATCAATCATTTAATTAGATATAAATAATATTGATGTCGTATGAGTGGGGCTTTCTTATAAACACCGTCTGCTGTTTGTTGGTTTTCTGGAATTAAGAGGTTTCTTTTTCATCTGTTGTTATTCACCTGACGTGGCATAAATAGAATAGACCGGCTGAAACGGCGTGTTAACAAGAGCAAATTAACAAGAATGTGTGACCTTTCCGAAATAATCAGAACAATAAGGCTTCATAATTAATCAGAGAATTATTCGAAACGGATATTTGTCTTTATAGTTTCAATCAATTTTTTTGATCATATTCTCGGCCTTACACAAATGTCTGTCTCTAATTTTCAAGCAACTTTCTGCGCCTCAGCAGAAGCAAAACAGTTAACTCTTCTAAAATGAGTGTGAAAATCAGAGGCGAAACAGGCAAGAATTGCATGATTAAGTTAAACACACAAACGCACACACATACACACATATAAATACTTGTATATATATATATATATATATGAAATAGACATAATATGTCTATATTATTTAAGGAAACATGCTTAAATGAAGATATGCCATCTAAATGTACATGTCTACATCAACAGAACTATATAAAGCTTTAAATGAATTAGTGCGGTAGACTAATTGTTAAACACAGAGAAAAGACTAATATATATATATATATATATATATATATATATATATATATATATATATTACGTAAATTAACGAAGGTTAACGAATTGTTTGAACATTATTTTTGATCAATACTCGTATTAAAGTAGATATTCTGTTAATAATCAAACAGTATTATATAATTATTTCTACTGGCTTGATTATTTACGATAGATTTTTGTTAGAATGTGTGTCATTCGGTAGGATTCAAACCTGCGACCTCAATCCACATATGGGAAAGGCACCATGTAATCTTAGTGAATGTTTTTTCAGAGCAGAGAAAGTTATGTCGAGGAATTCGAAAATTGTGTTATAGGATCTGTTATAGGATTAATTTGACTTCGCTTAGACTGAACGTCATTCGTGGTCGAGAGGTCTAAGACGCGCCAGATCACGTGGTGGCTTCTCGTATGTGAATAGGGGTCGCAGGTTAGAATCCTGCCGAATGACGCAGATTTTCCTAACAAAATTTGGTCGTAAATAATGAGGCCGGTAGAAATAATTATATAATACTGTTTGATTATAAACAGAATATCTACTTAAATACGAGTATCAATCAAAAATAAATTTAAAACTAACCATTTTATATATATATATATATATATATATATATATATATATATATATATTCTGAGAAAACGATAATGAAAAGAGATTTTTCATATTTCAAGAAAAAAATTAAAAGAAAGAATGGTGTACTAAAAAACAAATATATTTATATATATTAATAGAGGTAGAAACTGAGATATATATTGATATATATGAGTTAGGAAAATTAATGAGAAAGTGGGAAATTATTTTTTTTACAGATTATCAAACTTTTCAAGTCAGAAAATTATTTAATTGTAAAACTTTTTGAGAGCTAATAATGATTTAATGATACGAGCTCCACTAATTAACCAATAATTATACCTTTCCCAAGTCTGTAAGTGCTTATGCTCAACATAAATATCATTTAATCTGAAGAAGTCCTGAGGGCCAAAACGTGTCACATGAAAATCTTTGATATTTTGTCATTAAACAACCTAATACTTATAGTCATCCGCTGATAAATCATTCGTTGTATCAGAGCTCATCAGTGCGGTTAGACATCTGATTGGTTCTATATATTTATATCTACATAGGCTGTATCCGTAATATTGAGCTCTTTTCCCTATAAATGTAAAACATTAAAACATATATAACTTTAAAACATATATTCTATCTATCTATCTATCTATCTATCTATCTATCTATCTATCTATCTATCTACTTCTCTTTCTCTCTATATATATTATATATATATATGTATATATATATATATATATATATATATATATATATATATATATTAACATGCCCTGTGGATATAGAATAATCCAAAGGAGTGTCCTTTACATATAATGGTAGGATAACTCTCTACGAGAGCTCTAAACATATATGCATATAAATACATATAGAGCAAATATAAGAAAAATTATGACAGACGCGTTATTTCATGGTAATTCGGAAGTATAGGCCTATATATATATATATATATATAGGATGGAATAAAATTCCGTATCTCTCAAAAAAATTCTCTATACAAAGTAGAGCGAATAATCATTTAGAATTTATTACATAAATATGTTATAATATCTCTACAAAAGTAGCCATTCTGTTTCGACACTAATTCTGTCTTATCCACTGATGGTGCTGATTTCCAGTTGAAGAATTTTACAAGGTTCAAACTAGCCTAACCCTCTCAATCAAGGAATCATTTTTACATAGTCACTGATATTTAATCAAAATACATGTAATTTCTAATTCGAAGAACATAAGAACAGATTCTAAAACAGTATATTCGGGCATTAATTTTTTTTTAATCATTTCACCCCAAGCAAGGCATTCCACAATAGAAAGAGTGGTTAGATATAGGAAATGTCAGAAGTGGGGGTGATAGATAGTTGGGTGGGTGGGGAGAGTGTTTGAAAGAATGGAAGCGAGTTAGTTTGTTAGGAGGTGTCTATTGGCCTTACATTTAAACTCCTGGAGATTGTAGCCGTTGGGGAAGCAATCATGTGGAAGGGAATTCAACAGTCGGGAAGTGCGAGAAAAGAAACTGTTGGAGTAGAAGTTGCGGTTGCATTTTATCGGTTTCACTGTAAAAGGGTGGGATCTAGTTGCTAATCTAGTATCTCGTGCAAATTCGAACCTAGTGGTCACCAGTGATCTAAGTTCATCGGAGCAGAAGCCGTGAAAGTATTTATAAAATGAGACACAGGGAAGCCTCGTCGCGTCGGTGAGAGGGAGACTGCAGGCGAACTGCTAAGTTGGTATCGATCACATTACAGACCCTCCGCTGTATCTTGTCGAGAAGCCCGAGGAGAATAGCAGGGGCACCCGAACAGACATGGCAACAGTATTCAATGCACGGGCGGATGATAGATTTATAAATGTGCAGGATAGATTCAGACGGAAAAAAACCCCGGGCTCTGCTCAGAGAACCGACTTTCATAGCAGCGAATTTCATTAAAATCGAGATCAGTACTAATAATCAACAATTAGTTTTACTTTAAAATAAGAATTAAAATATTTTAGAAAAATAGAAACAAAAATATTTCGTCATACGTGTATCCAATATGTAGCGTTTATAAACGTTTTCTCAACATGGCTCTAAATCAAACGGATAAATTGATACATTGCTATAAACAAGAGTTAAAAATGTGTGAATATATATATATATATATATATATAGCGCATATGTGTATGTACGTGTATTTATACCAGTATATGTATGTATGTATGTGTGTATATATTTGTCTGTTTATCTATATGTTAATATCAATATACCTGTACACATGTGTTTTTATCTCCCTTACCTGTTTTATATTTGAATAACTTTACAAATATATAAATCTAATGCTTTGTTAAACTTAAAATTAAAAATTCGTAGTCACTAACATTAATTCGAAATAAATATATTTGTTTGTTTTTTTTAAAACAATTTTTTTATTATTCATAGCAGCGGATTTCATTAAAATCGAGATCAGTACTAATAATCAACAATTAGTTTTACTTTAAAATAAGAATTAAAATATTTTAGAAAAATAGAAACAAAAATAATTCGTCTTATGTGTATCCAATATGTAGCGTTTATAAACATTTTCTCAACATGGCTCTAAATCAAACGGATAAATTGATACATTGCTATAAACAAGAGTTAAAAATGTGTGACTATATATATACATATATATATATATATATAGCGCATATGTGTATGTACGTGTATTTATACCAGTATATGTATGTATGTATGTGTGTATATATTTGTCTGTTTATCTATATGTTAATATCAATATACCTGTACACATGTGTTTTTATCTCCCTTACCTGTTTTATATTTGAATAATTTTACAAATATATAAATCTAATGCTTTGTTAAACTTAAAATTAAAAATTCGTAGTCCCTAACATTAATTCGAAATAAATATATTTGTTTGTTTTTTTTAAAACAATTTTTTATTATTTTTGTTGTCCTCAATTACTAATACTGATCTCTATTTAATGAAATATCAATATTAATATCTAAAAATTTGTTTTTAGAGTCTTTTCTTATGTTCTTTTAATTAGAAATTATTTGTATTTTAATTGGTCACCGCAGACCATGTAAAATTGGCTCCTCGATTGAGGTAGTTTGGCTGGATTTGAACCGTTAAAACTCTTTAACACGAAACTAGTGCCTTCACTTGATAAGACACAATTAGTCTCGGAACAAAATGACTACTTTTGTAGTGATATTATAAGAGATTCATGTAATAAATTCTAAATAAATATTTTATATATATATATATATATATATATATATTGTATGTGTGTGTGTGTGTGTGTGTGTGTGTGTGTGTGTGTGTGTGCCTGTGTGTGTGAGTGAGTGATGAAAACTACTCGGTACAACACACACACAGACACACACGTGAGAACACACACACACACACGTGAGCACACACACACACACACACACACACACACACATATATATATCAGTCATGTAAATGCCATACGTGATACACGCTTCGGCTATCATGTTTCGAAACAGACATGACTGACTACCGCAGTAGGTTGCCATTACTTTCTGCGGCAGACTGGTTGCCAACCAAGGCTATAGAACCAAATCTGTTCTTTTATTTAACCCATAGCTGGAGGTAGAATTAAAGGTTCGTACCTGTCTTAACGTTATTTGTGTATGAATGAATGCAAAAAATTCAACTGGAATTCTAACTTGGTTCTTCATTTGTCATTACGAGTCGCTGTACCACAATGCGCATCTGGCACCATAACGCACATCCTATATGCATAAATCTAAACTTATTTATAAATGGAACTTTGTGTGTGTGTCTGTGTGTCTGTGTGTGTCTGTGTGTGTGTGCGCGCGCGACCTATAACCTCCGAAACGGCTGAACCGATTTTCTTGAAAATTTACAGTTGTACTATAAGCGTCTGCGAGTTATTATTTTTTTTTTAATCATATCACCCTAAGCAAGACAGTCAACTGGCACTATAGCGCAGGGGGTTACATAGAGCGATTGGGTATAGGAAATGTCAGAACGGGGGTAATAGACGAGTCAGGAGGTACGTAGGGATAGCATTGGAGGAAATGTGAGCGAGTTAGTGTGATCGGAGGTGTCTATTGACCTTACATTTAAACTCCTGGAGATTGTAGCCGTCGGGGAAGCAATCATGCGGAAGGGAATTCCACAGACGGGAAGTGCGAGAAAAGAGGCTAGTGGAGTAGAAATTGCGGTTACGTTTCATCGGTTTCATTGTAAAGGGTTGGGACCTAGTTGCCAATCTAGTATCTCGTGCAAATTAACACCTAGGGGGCACCAGTGATTTAAGTTCATTCGAGCAGAAGCCGTAAAAGTACTTATAGAAGAGGCACAGGGAAGCCACGTCACGCCGGTGAGAGAGTGACTGCAGGCAGTAACCTAAGTCGGTATCGATCACATTACAGATTCTCCGCTGTATTTTGTCAAGAAGAGAATAGCAGGGGCACCAGATGTGGCAGCAGTATTCAATCCACGGGCGAACGGCAGATTTATATATGTGCAGGATAGATTCAGGCGGAAAGAATTTCCGGGCCCTGCACAGACAACCGACTTTCATAGCAGCGGATATAGCAATGGATTCGACGTAGTCACTCCACTTGAGGTTCGCGCAGAGTGGTTGGCCAACCAGGCGTCATGCTTTACTCTCTGGGAGGCAAGCCTGTTCCATGCTAATGGGGGTGGTGCGGTTGTATGTGGTGGTTAATTGACAGCAGCTTCGTTTTGGAAGAATTGAATTTTACGAGCCATTTCTTACCCCAATCTACCACAGATTGGAGGTCCTTTTCAAGCTCAGCCGCGAGGTTCGCCTTGTCACGAACACCAAATTGTTAATTGAGGCGAGAGTAAACTGTGGTGTCATCGGCGTACATACCTACTTGGGATGTTCTGGCATCGGGGAGATCATTGATGTAGATTAGAAAGAGCGTAGGACCTAGGATAGAACCTTGGGGGACACCCGTGTTTGTAGGATAGGTCCAATAAAAGTCCAGTTATGCCGTAGCTTCGCAGATTCCGTAGAAGGCCGGCATACCGTACACTGTCGAACGCTTTAGAGCTGTCCAAGGTGACGGTACAAACTTCACCATTCTTGTCGAGAGTCTGGTATATATACTCGGTGATGGTCGTTAGCATATCAGCATTGGACCTTTTGAAGCGGAAGCCATATTGCTTGTCCGAGAGTAGCCTGTGGGCTGTGAGATGTTGAACGACCTCGGCGTTGATAATGGCTTCGAACACTTTGCCAAAGTTTGGAAGAAGGCTGATAGGGCGGTAATTTTCGGGGGTCCGAAGGTTCACCAGTGTTCTTAAATATTGGAACCACAGTAGAAGACTTCCAACAGGCAGGAACGCAGGAGGAGGATAGGCAGAGGTTGTAGAGCTTAGAAAGGACAGAGGAGAGTTCAGGGGCACATTTCTTCAAGAATATTATTGGGATTCCGTTCCCACCACTCGCTTTGTGAGGGTCAAGTTTTGAGATTATGTTAAAAATCAGCGAGGGCGTGATGCGGACGTCGTTCAATTGGGCCTTTGTTCTAGGTGGGAAGTCGGGTGTATAGACTTTAGACGAATCCAGACACGAGTTGGTCGAGAATCTACGGGCAAAGCATTCAGCCTTGTCCGCTGAGGAGGTGAGGAACTGAAATACGTGGATTAGTGGGAGCATTGAGGACTCATGTTAAGCACGCTTTTACAGAGGCGCCATTAATCTTTGGCGCCGAACTTAGAGGATGCTATGCGTTGCTTCATTCTGGCAGCATACAGCATCTTAGCTTCGCTAAGTACCTTTTTGCACTTATTACGAGCTGAGGCGAAAAGGCGCCTGTTTTGCTCCGACGCGTGGCTACGTTAAAGCCAGAAGAACTGATTCCGGTGGGCAATGGCGGCCGAGCAAGATGGCGAGAACCAGGGAGACGAATGGAATTTAAACTGGAATTTCCTGGCAGGGATGAAAGCATCGATGCCAGCCTTAATCCAGGAGGAGACCTCTGATGCACAGTCTTCGACGGGAAGACTAAAAGCATTGTTCCAAGAGACGTAGCAGTGAAAGTCACGGAACGAATCCCACTCTGGTCTTTGATAGCAGTAGGATATTCTGATGGTCTGGGTTTGGGTTTCTTGGGTAGGGGTGGAGTGGAACGAGATGTTGACAGAAACTACGGCGTGGTCAGAATTTCCGAGAGGGCAGAGCTGTCTGATGGTGCATGAATTTGGGATGGAAGCGAAGCAGAGGTCTAGTAGCGAGTCCCTTCCGTAAGGGCTATTGGAGAAATGCGTGGGGAAGTTCACCACTTGCGTAAGGAATTGGGAGATTGAAAAATTAATGGTGTTGACACCAGCAGGGTCGGTGACAGAGTCTTCCAGCCACTTAGTGTGGTGGGCGTTAAAGTCACCAAACACGAAGATATGGGCAGATGGGTGAGAAGAAATGGCCTTGTCGATATTATCAGAGATGCTGTCAAGTACTGAGCAGTCAGAGGAGGAGGGGGAGCGGTAGAGGAAGAAAAGATAGCTCACTGAGCTTAGAAGTGAGAGACGGAAACACATGAAAGACTGGTCCAGGGATTCAAGAGATGTTACTCTAGCTAGGGGGAGGTGTTCGCTGACATCTGCACCAAGCCCATACATATGAACATTAGAGTCCTTCCTGAAGAGGGGAAGGTAGCCAGGAACATAAAACTCAGAGGAGGAGATAGAAGGGTCAAGGTTAGTTTCACATAGGGCTAAGATATCAGGTGAGTTAGTTTGGAGGAATGATTCTACGCTATAAAAGTTAGTGCGGATGCGTCGTATGTTAGTGAAAGGGACATAGACAGGTTTGGGCGTTTTCTGAGTAGCTGGTTTTGTTTTGCTATTTTGTTTGTTTATTTTTCATAGTGTTTTAGTTGAGGAGAGCGACCTAGAGTAGAATCGGTCGGTCACTGTTTGCAGCATGTGCGGAATGCAGTGTTCTTAGCTAGATTTTGTGTCGAGGTACCACCGATAAATATCGAAAATCGGTAATCAAAAAATCGGGTTATAGAAGGAACGGTCCGATTTTAATCAAATTTGATACACTCATAGACAAAGACATAAGAAACGATATTCAGAAGTTTCAAGGTTGCAGTTCTTACAATAGTGCAGAAAATCGATAAGATATATATATATATATATATAAAAGGCAAAATGTTTGTGTGTGTGTGTCTGTTTATCTGCTTGTATGTCCCTATTTTTTTCAGAGCTTTTATTTTAGTTTTTACTTCCGGTTTGGCTCTAAGTAAGTATAATTGTAGTTCTTATTCTCAGCCATGATACCATTTACTCAGAGGACTTATTTAGCCTTCAAAATTCAGTTTACGACGAAAAAAACTTATTTGATATTGATACCAGGAAATCAAAATTTGACTTACATCCATTCATTTTTCTTTCAGTCTACGGTTTCGCTTTAACTGGAAACAACTATTGCTTTTTAGTCATTCGTGCCAACGTCCAAAGTGTCTGAGCTCCAGGACGATGGATTAGTTTTAAAGCTTTCATTACACCCGAGCAACGCCGGGCTCTACTGCTAGTATATATATATATATATATATATATATGTGTGTGTGTGTGTGTGTGTGTGTGTGTGTGTAAGTGCAATTATGAAGATAAACAGGATATATAACTTTTGAAAAGCAGTCTTACTGAAACATTCTCCGTTAAACAATTATATTGTTGTTCATGTTGTTTTGGTGTTTTGGTGTTTTGTTTCTTTTATAACTAATTAAGTCTTAGGCTACTCGCCGCGACGTCTGTTAGAAATACTCTTGACTGAAATCCAACGGTTGACTTTTATGACTCCCTGTGCTTTTTTATTCCTGTCTACCGAGTTCCTTTCAGAGCCTAGACGATCATGGCCTTCCACATCTCCCTATCTTCTGTCGCTCTTAATACTCTTTTCTTTTTATCCTACTTAACCTCTGTTCCACCATCTATCTGAAGAAGTCCATGTCATGCGTTGCTTTCTGTTGTTTCTTACCCTCTATCCGTCCCGTGAGCATCAGGTTCTCCAAGCCTTCCTTCCTCATTACATGTTCAAAAAACTTCAGCTGTCTTTCCTGTTGTTAAATTTCCTTCTCGTGTCCATCCTCTCCAAACTCTCACATATTCTGTCTGTTGTATCCTCAGCATCCTTCTGTAGGACCATATAGTGGTTGCTTTAAATATTTCTTTTTTGTTAAATAGATTTTATTATTAACTTAACATTAGTTACTGACAATTTTCGTTATAAAAACTCTCCCGGAGTGTTTTTTAATCTTTATAAATATTATTTTAAGTATTTGAAAAAAGATTAATATGCAAAACTGAACTTATATTTTTTTTTACATTTTTGTAAGTAACTATATCATCCTCATATTACTTATTAAGAAGAAAGAAGATAACGATTTCTACTGCATCTAAATTAAAGATAAATGTTCATTGGGAACCAAGAAGTAAGGAGAGAGTTCCAAAAGTGAGAAATATAGTAGAAATATAGTAGAAGATATTGTTGGTATAAAAATCTTGGTTACATCTAGACTAATTTAGATGCGATATAATGAGACCTAACAGCCAATCTATTACAACGGTTAAATTTAAAAAGTCGTGGTGCCACAATGTTCATAAAAGTATTTATAGAAAAGGCCCAGGGAAGTTACCATACATCAATGGGTAACTGAATAGTGACTAAATTAGGAATGCCAGTTCAAGATCACTAAAATTGCAGACTCTTCTTTGTATCTAATTAAAAATCTCTAAATATATAGCACCAAACTTTATGTTGCAACAATATTCAAAGCCAGGATGAATGGTAGACTTATAAATATGTAAGATAGATTTTAGCGAGAAGAATTTCGTTGCACATGAGAGTGACCCAACTTTGTTAACTTCAGACACAGAAAATTGATTTAGAATATTTCCATTTCATGCCCAAGAAAGCAACAATAAATGTCTCTCCTAGAGGTAGCATCAGCCATACTGATGGAAAGTAAAAAAAGTTCTGTGAGATGATTAAGATTTTTTAATGCTTTCTATGCCTGCTCCTAAGTTAAATTTTGCTTTTTATTTCATCCTAAATATTTCAGAAAGAAATGTGCTGAACATGTTGCCATTAAACTAATTGTCTTATTTTATTAACTTGAGAAGACGCCCACTTCAAATATTTTCGATAATGACAAATGGAATGAATGTAATTCGCCTTGACTTTTAAGAAACTTAAACCCAATGAAATGCATTTGTATGTGAGGGAATTTGTATGTGTAACGAATTAAATTTGTATTTTATTTAATATCGTGTAACGAAATGCAAATCATTCTTTGAATTAATAAAAACATTAAGTTTCCTTTTGGATTGAAACATTATAAGAATTTTCCTTTGGTCTTAACTAAATTATTTTTTCTACATTTTTATTCCTTTAATTTGCTAAATTGCTGTTTTTCTTTGCATATTTAACTATAAAGCGATATGATTCCATATCCGTGACGTCATAAGTTAGAACACGAACTTGTGTCCAATCGTAAACGACCATTTATGTCTTCAGTTTTTATTACGTGGCTTTGTAAAAGTTTGCAGGTCTCTGTCTCGATAAAGAGGCCTTCCTGGTTTCCAGCCCTGACAGATTGTAAGACAGTTTGTCGAGGTTTGGAGAGAGAAAATAGTTTCTATTCTGTATCGAGCAGACATAATGTTGAAAGCCAATCACAGCTGTATCGTTATTCCCATGGCAAACATTCAGATGAACCTCATTCTTAAATTCCCTCATTGTGTTGCACCCAAAGAAACGAGTCGCGCTCATTATACTTGTATTCAACTGGTAAGAAAACATTTCCACTCATGTAGCTTCCTCGCGACACAACATCTTTGTACTATCTTTCCCAATGGCTTTTCCGCTACCGGATTATGCAAACCGCAAATAAATTTTTCATTGTTTCCTGCTGTTTCTCTTCTTTTTAATATACCTTGTGAGTGCCAAATTTAACAAGGTTCCTTTACTCGTTATATGTCCTAGAAATGTGAGCTGCTTCAATCTTATTTTCTCCTCCATTTTCCCATGTTCCTAAAATGTTTTTCTGTTCATATGCTTCGTCCGTGTTATGCTAAACATCCTTCTGTAGATCAACATTTCTGTTATTTTAAATGTCCTTTTTACGGATGAGGAAGTTGCCAAGAATCCCATCTTTTTTTTTAATTTGCCTGTTTTTAATACTTATTTTAAAAATCATTTCACCCCAAGCAAGGCAGTACTGCTACTAATGCGCAGGGGTTTTTATAAGAGGAGAGTGATGAGAAAGAGGAGCAAGTTGCAAGGAGTGTCAGAGAATGAGTAAGAGAAGGATCAGAACACTGGCGTGAAGTGAGCTGCATAGGAGTAAAGTGGAATGGGAGAAGAATATGATACAAGGGTTGTAAGGGAAAGGATGTGATAAGAAACGGAAATATTGCATTTAAGTTCTTGGAGATTGTAGTTGTCAGGGAAGCAAGTGTACAGTATTCACTGTTAAAAAGTGGAACCTAGTTGCCGGACAAGTAGCTCGAGTAGATTCATTCAGAGGTGGACACTAGGGAGCTAATCTTATCGAAGCAGAAGGCGTGAAAGTATTTGTATAAGTCACATTACGTCGGCGAAAATGTAACTGATGTTAGGCTACCAGGTCAGGATCGTTTACATTGCGTATTCTTCGTTGGATTTTGTCAAGAACCCCGAGAGGAATGGCAGGGGCACTCAACCAGATGTGAAAGCTGTATTTAATGAATGGACGGATGGAAGTTATCTTTCGCTATTAGAATTCAATTTTGTATTTCTTTTTAACACTTCAAAGATAATTAAAATTCTATATTTGCTTGAGTTTGACGTTTCCAGTTTGTAGCTCGGGTCTTGGGTTGACTCCTTTGATACATTTTTTATAATCATATCGCCCTAAGCAAGGCATTGTACTGCCACTGTTTTGCAGAGGGTTACTGTTGTGAGGCGTTACCCACTTAACTATGGACTACCAGTATATTAACTGGGAGTTAATCACTCTCGTGGTTCAGTTCAGCACAACACAGTCTATCTAACTGTCAGTCACCAGTAAGCCAATCATATGGTTACTCTGTTCTCTTGTATCTATTTTTGACTTAATATATGTTGTTTACCATACCACCGTCTTTCAAGTTATCATTTAGTAGTCCTGTCACCGGTCCATATTAGTTATATAGGAGGAAAGTTATGAGAAAGAGTGACAGGTTATAGGGGGTGTCAGGAAATGGGTAACAGAAGGATGAGAATACTGATGAGAGTGGAGTGGACGGAGAAAGGAGGCATCAGTGAGGCTGCAGGTTAGTGAGATAGGAGATGGCTATTGACTTTACATTTAAATTCTTGGAGATTGTAGCTGTCGAGGAAGTAAGTAAAGGGAAAAAAAGGGAAAGTGCGAAAAAAGAAGCAGATGGAGTAGAATTTGTGAGAGGAAGAAGATCCTTGAGTGAAAATAAAAGACGAAGCGGAGAATACTATGACTGAACCTGAAACTCACTAGAAGGTTTTTAGTTAGAATAAGAAAGAGACTATTACAATAGAAGATACGTAGATGATAGAGTGCTGATAGCAGACGGAAAAAAAATCTCCAAGACTTTCTACAGGAAATAGCCAGTAACATACCTAAGAGATTCTGATAATGCGAGGATAAATAATGAGAAACAAAAGTGAAGCTTTTGACAATCACAAAATTATATGAAGTCAACAGTGACATAGGAAACAGCCAGCAACATACCTGAGATGATTCTGATAATGAGAAGATTATTAATGAGAAAAAAAGTAAAGCATTTGACAATCACAAAATGATATGAAGGCAAGAGTGACATAGGAAACAGCCAACGACAGACCTGAGATGATTCTAATATTGAGAGGATAAATAATGAAAAAAGAAAACGTTTAACAATTCACAATCACTATATAATTTGAAGGAAACATAGGAAGCAGCCAGTTTCTTCTTCTTCTATGTTCCCTGTCCCTTCAGGTCGTAGGCGATCATGGCCCTCCACGTCTCCCTATCCCTTGTGGCCCTTAGTATGTTTGTTCCTGTTACTCCTGGCAACGCCCGCTCTGTCAACCACCCGACCAGGCCCTTCAAATATGTTATCCGCTGCCTTCCTCTGTCAGTCTTTCCCTCTACCTGGCCAATCAGTATCAGGTTCTCCAAGCTCTCCTTCCTCACTGCGTGTCCCAGGAACTTCAGTTGTCTCTTCTTGGTGCTTGGTATTAATTTCCTTTTTGTTGCCATTCTTTCCAACACCTCATCGTTGCTTGCAGGCTCAGTCCACGATATCCTCAGCATCCTTCTGTAGAACCACATTTCGGCCGCCTCCAGTTTTGTCCTCATTTTGGATGATATTGTCCAGTACTCACTGCCGTATTGAAGAACTGACATCACGTAGCATTCCAGCACTCTTTTCTTTGTTTCTAGTGAAATTTTCTGTGTGTCAGAACCCTGCTCAGCTTCTGGAACGCGTCCTTTGCCATGCCAATTCGCCTTCAGATCTCTCTGTCGCACTTTCCATCTTCTGTTAGAACGCTTCCTAGATATTCAAATTTTTGCGCCTGCTTTATTCTTGTATCCCCCACCTGTATTTGGCATTTTGGGTTGCACCTTTTGCTGAGGACCATGCATTCAGTTTTCTTAAAGTTTATTTGTAGTCCTTTTTTGTCACTCTCCACCGCTACCTTCTGTAGGAGGTCCTTCTGTAGGAGGTCAGTTAAGTGCCATACGTGATACACGCTTGGGCGATCATATCTCGAAAGAGACATGACTGACTGGGCAGAAGATTATCCCGCAGTAGGTTGCCATTTCTTTCTGCGGTAGACTGGTTAACGACCAAGGCTATAGAACCCAGTCTGTCCTGCTATTTGATCCATAACTGGAAGGAAGAGACGGATTAATACCTTTCCCAAGGGTATGTGCACGTAAGTGAATACAATGGATTCAACTGGAATTCGAACTCGGCTCCCCGGTTTCTCGTTCCGAGCCGATATCCACTGTACCACAAGCACATCCTGCAGCCAGTAACATACCTAAAAATAATTTTTAAATTGATGGCAGAACAGTAAATGGGGGTGCATGATGAAATGACAAGCTTTATAAAGGGTTACTTAGAAAAAGAACCTGTTTCTGATTGATAGGCTTTTTACTGCTTATCAGGTAATTTAAATCCATAAAATATTTTTAGATTTTGTAAGAATTGTTTCTTCATACAATAATGATCTAATGATTCTGGTCTTACAAATAGCCATCATCTAAAGGAAGAAAAGATGAATTCATACTTTTCACAAGAACTGGAATTCGATCTTGTCTCTCCGATTAAGAAATCCGAGCAATTGTCCATTACGCCTCCAACCATAAACTTAGAACATTTTTAGGTGGGGGTTGATAATAATTGTTTAGTGATAGAAATATTACTAATTAACCTATAGCTGAGGAGCAGTAAATGTGGATTTATACCTTTTTTCTCAAGATTAATTGCGCGTAAGTGAATATAACGAACATGACGGGAAGTAGAACTCCGCTCTGCGACTAATAATTCCCTATACATTGCATCATCCGCACATTCAAGCTTAAACTACCTGGCATTCATAAGAGGTCATACATGTAGCTACGGACCAGGTTCATTGTTGGTTAACTTCTGTGATTGTACGGGAACCGGTTTTTTAAACGTGATATAGTCGTAAGACCATTAGGAACTTATGGGGATCCATGATTGCTTGCGGCCTGAATTAACACACCGCATATGAGAATACGTTTTACTCTCTCTCTAACGTATGATGTACTATTTATAATTTGGGGCGACTCAATATTCAAGACATTGTTATAACCATTAACTTAAATACACAGATATTTCTGCTATTGGATTCTTAATAAAAGAGAATTATATAAATGGAATTGCGTGACATAATTCATAAAGGTAATTTTTTAATGTCTTAAACTGAACTGATGCAAGATTTGGCATTTTTTTTGTTTTTTTGCTTGAAAAGAAAAAAAAAACACAAGAGTCTATTCTTAAGCTTCTATGCTAGAATTTCAATAGATATTTTAGAAATGAAACGTTTCCGAAATCGTCATTTTCTACTGTCTCACGTTGAGAAGAGGACAGTCATGAAATTAAACTAGAGAATTAATGACATTTTACTGGAGTTTTATTGCTTGAAGACAAATATACTTACACGAAGAATAAGGCAAAGATTAGTGACAAGTCTGAGAAAGCAGAATAAATAAAGCCTGGCTGAAACTAAGAAATGTATAAAACAGAAAATGAGACAATAGTGACTGAATTAATACGACTTTGTCAGTCATCTAGAATACAGAATATCCGGGTTCCTACACATATTCGTACAATTCCATAAAAAATACTTAGTGAGCCCGTGTATACGCAGATGTTGCCTTCCAATTCTGTGTATAAACTTTTGTTGTGTATAAGTTTTTAATATTATTGTATATGACAGAGATGCATCAGCAGGTCTGCGTTCCAATGATGAAAGAAAGTTTTTATTTTGCGCAACAATAGGTTGATTCATTCATTTTCTACGGTTTATCAACCCTTTGTTGGATATTTAAAGCCAGTGCCGACATATAGATTTTGTTTTCATTGGCGTGTTTCTTTTTTTCAGCGTTTCCTCTTAATAATTTTTATTTATATAAAATTGGAGTAGATAGACTAAACTATCGCTCGGTTCACACACCACCCATGTCTCTTGTACAGGCGTAGATGCTCAGCCCTTGTTCCCTGTTTAGGATGTGGTTTCCGGCTTTTCCAAATCTTTTCACTCTTACGTAGCCCCCTGCACATCAGTGGCGTTACCGCCTTGCTCGGGGTGATATGATTAAAAAAAATATACTGGCCTCAGTATAAAGTAGATTTCCCTGTAGAACCCCTGAAATATTTTCATGTCTTAGTAATACGCTTCATAAAAATTATTCTATCCCATTATTAATATCTATCTATGCTTTAATTTATTGCTGGTTTATGAACGAAAAATAAACATGAATAACAAAAATCACATGATTATTATAATCTTAAATAATGTATGGCGTCGAAACCTCTAGTATAATAAATAATTTCCAACAATATGTCCTCTGCGTATAGTAAAATTACCATTATAAAATTAAACATAATTTAATCACAAATGCATTAGTCTATTCATCACTGTTTCTCACGGAAACTTTATTGAGGGCACTAACTGAGAAATATTGGCGTGCTTTCTTTCTTCCATATACTGTAATAATTAGGCATAAAGTTTGTATTTTATTGGTTTCAAATGAAAACTTGAAAAGTTGTCTTAAATATTTCAGTGAAGTTTTCACTTTCCAGAAGTATAATTCTTATTTAGAGTTTATAGTCATTCGCAGACAGATCTGTTTCGCTGTATCACAGATCATCAATACGGTGAGACTCCGATTGCTTTTAACCCAGGATTGAAACCCGACCGTATTGGCATCAGACGGCGATTCTACCTCTGGGCTATGGGCGTTCGGAAGAAGAAGGCAGACATTTTAGCGTGTATATTGTCATTATACCCACCCAATAGCCAGAGTGCTCTAATCCATTACTGAATGAGCGATATATATATATATATATATATATATATATATATATATATATTATACTTATGATTGATTGATTGATTGTTTAATTATTTCGTTATTGGTCATAAGATTTGACCAGTACACAGCTGTATTAAAATGTGTTCAATACAATTAACCATACCAAAAGCATAATCAAGCACATTCACATAGGAATAGAATACAGGCTATCAAAAATTTGTCGTACAAAATAATATTTGATGAAAAGAAAAAAACTATGAATATGCACTAAAAAATCTGGTCATAATAATATTTTAGAATAAAATTCTCAACCAAACAGGCAAATAAAAAACGATGATAAAAAACTAAACATTATCTGGTTCAACCCATCATTTAACTTAGAGGTAAGAATCAAAATAGGACAAATATTTAAAAACTGATCGATAAACACTTTCCAAAAAGGTCAGAACTAAACAAAAGTTTCAATAGGAATAAAAACTAAGCTAAATTATTGCTGTACTAGTAATTTACAAAGATTTTTAAAGAAAGAAAACGCCAGAAATTTAAATAGCAGTGTACCAAACAAGAGAACTAATAAAGAATGCAACTGTTGGGACAAAAATAAATGCCCACTTCAACGATTTTGTAATTCAAAAGAAGTCATTTATAAAGCAAAAGTACGTGACTTAAATGGTCAAAACAAAATATATTTGGGATCAACCAAAGACACCTTCCAAAAAAGGTGATTCAATAATAGTCTACATTGAAAATAGAAAACTAAAAAAAAATGTACAAAATTGGCTAGCCACGTTTGGAAATTGAAATTAAAATATAGAAGAGACCCAGGCATAACGTGGAGTATAATGAAAACAGCCAAGCTTTACAACGGTGGCAAAATATGTAGACTATGCCAAGAAGAAACGTAGCGATTATGTTATTCCCAAACAAAAATGAATTGTTGAATGAAAGAACAGAAATTATGACTAAGTGTAACAGTACCAAAATAAAATACCTATTAGGTTGATACAATCATGGATGAAAACCTTATAATTTATTGTCATTTTAAAAACTGCGCATTCAAAATTTCCCCGTTACGTGAGTGTTGAATAGAATCAACGTAAGCGTTCTTAAAAAAACTCCCCAAAACGGTAAAATCAGTTATTGCAAATCGCCTGAAGACACCACATGGTAGAAACCTAGGTTGCGTAATAACTCTCTCTCTCTCTCTCTCTCTCTCTCTCTCTATATATATATATATATATATATATATATATATATATATATATGCATGGATCTCGACTAGGAACGATACGTTTATCAGTATATTTGTGCATTTGAAAAATAAATTAGTAAATAATCTCAGTGTGTTTTAAATGCTATTTTTCTCATACATATTAAGAGGGAAATCTGTAGGGGGAAATGACAGAAAAAAGTTTGGGAACTACTGTGCTATTTTGAATTCACAAATCATTCTGACCGAGGGTTTGGACATCGTGACCTTGTTCAGATTGTTGCTTACGCTGGATAATGCACTCTCAACCAGAAAGTGTAACTAAGGTCCGCTCATCACAGTAACAGTATAAATCACATTTGGGCTCTGTCGGTGTTGGGCAGAAACAAGTGTGCCTGACCAAGCGTCTGCGATGCAGATTAGCTAGCCGTCCTTGTAGACAGGCATCCTCGGATACAAGTGGCTAGCCATACATTTAAACCACTCGAATATCGCATAATATATACCTTGCTGTGATGTGCCTTGGGGTGCAGTGGACATTCTTATTTAATCATTTCACCCCGAGCAAGGCGGAAATGCCACTGATGTGCAGGGGGCTACATAAGTGCAAAAATATTAATTGGAAGAGAGTGAAGATGAATACGAAATAGTTGGAAAGAAGCAATAGAAAGATGAGAATGCAGGTGTGATGACATTTTCAAGGTGGAGAGAAAGGTAAAGATTTACGGGGGTGGGGAGGGAGCTAGAGTCAAGTGGTTAATAGATGAGTATTGACATTGCTTTTAAATTTCTGGAGGTTGTAGCCGTCAGGAAAGCAAGAATATGGGAGCGAGTGCCACAGGCGGGAAGTGCGAGAGAAGAAGCTTCAGGAGTAGAATTGTCGTCTGCATTTGGCTAACCTAACTGAGAATGGGTGAGGCCCAGTTACCAATCTGGTTGCACTAGTAAAAAGCTGTTGAGGAGGCACCAGTGACTTAAGTTCGTCCGGCCAAGTTAGAATTCGATACATTTACATGTCCTCAAATACCCCTAGGAAAGGTATTAATCCGTTTCCTCTCCCTCCAGCTATGGGTTAAATTGCAGGAGAGATTAGGTTCTAGATCCTTGGTTGACAACCACATAAAGTAATGGCACCTTAATGCAGGAAAATATTCTACCTAGTAAGTCATGTCTCTTTCGAGATATGATCGTCCACACGTGTAACACGTATGTCACTTAACTGACTAACTGATATACCTTATTATTATTTAGAATTTATAAAATTGGATCTGTTTGCGTGGTTAGCATGGTGTGAAAGTTATTACGAACAGAAAGAGAAAGAGAGAGAGGCGGCTTGATTTCATAGACAATTCCTTTCCCCAAATACAACCCTTTGATCATTTTTTCTTATAAAACTTTTTTTCAACTATTCGAATGCAGAATTATTTGCTAATTTTTTAAAGCTCTTTTCACCAACAGCATGGTTTTCGTTTCGCTAATGTCGTCTGAACCCAACTCACTTTCCAGTCAAATCGGATTAAATGTGCCGGAGAGATAATCCCTGTGGGTTGTGTTCAAACAAGCAGAATTTCAAATTCCATTCTGTAAGACATTAGACATCATCTCAGGTTAAAAGCTCAAATTTTTTATTATTATTATTATTATTATTATTATTATTGTTGTCATTATTATTATTATTATTTCTTCCATGTTAGGAGATGAAGTAGAGGCGATAATACTATTAAAGTTTATGATTTATTATTTTATTAGTAATATTATGCAACCGAAAACAAGCAAGTGTCAAATTCCACTGAAGTATTAGCGGCGATTATAGTTTTATAATGTCAGGTTGTTATTGTGATTCTTGGAAACTTCCCACATGCATTATTGGAAATCATGTGAGAGAAGGTCTCTTTGAATATAAAACATTGAATTTCTAGCCGACGTCAAACTTGTTGTATACAACGTATTGGTACAACATTTAAAAACAGTTTAAGAGAAGTGAAGTCTTGGCAAAGGACAACATTCGATGAACATTGTGGATTGATGCTACATAATCACTAACAAAGTACTGTACTGAATAAAAAAAGACTCAGCGCTTGAGGATTATGAATAATAGTCAAAACTAAAAATCGGTAGCATAAGTATTTTGAAAAGAAAACAATCACTTACCGTATTTAATTGAGTATAGCGCCGGTTTTCATGATCACTTCAGTCAGTTAAGTGCCATACGTGAAACACGCTTGGGCGATCATGTCTCGAAAGAGACATGACTGACGGTAGAAGATTATCCCGTAGTAAATTGTCATTGCTTTATGCACTAGACTGGTTGCCAGCCAAGGCTATAGAACCCAATCTGTCCTGTTATTTGCCCCGTAACTGGAAGGAAGAAACGGATTAATACCTTTCCCAAGGGTATTTGTGCGTAAGTGAATGCAATGGATTCAACTGGAATTTGAACTTGGCTCCCCGATCTCTTGTTCCGAGCCGATATCTACTGCACCACAATGCACATCCAAGTTATTGATCAGTTATTGACGCAAAAAATAGGCGGGTTACTGTAACATAGTAAAATGACGAGTTTAAAACATTTTCGAGAAGATTTTTTGCACTATAAACAGGTAATTGTATTTCTATAGGGATTAGAACTCAAGCAAAAAAGAGGTAAAAAAAGATGCTGAGGTTCCACACTACTTCAAATGCACGGTTACGCAGGAAACCCACATCAATGCAGGAAAGGAGCAATAAAATCTGATCGACTTGAGAAGCTTATTTTTCTGAGAAAAATAGTTTCATGATAAAGATATTGTTGTGGATCCCGGGAATGGGGCCCACACAAATAAATGAACAGCCAGTAATTGAGATAATAAATAAGTGTGTTTAACCTAAAGATAGAGACTTGAATGAAGATTAGTATTCCGGGAATGCGAAATAGTAAAAAGTATATGTACAAGTCTCTGGAAGTGGAGCCGTAGTATATTGTGTATATCCGTGTCGGAAGCTGACGAGTATTGTGTAATAAACTTCTCGCTGTGTAGAGCACAGAGCTACCATGAAATACTATGTACTGACTGCTAATCCCTCTCTGGACTCTCGTATTCTCCGGTTATATGGCTGTGAAAAACTCAGTATTCTCTATTTCTCTAGGGCAAAAGGTATTTTTAACATGGATTCTCCGGGCCATATAGCCCACCCAAAATGTGCTGTCTAATTTTGCCCAGTCGTGACTCTACTCTTCGTTATGCCGCGACTGTGTTAATGCTCTCCGTCCGAAGGCAGAGAGCTGACAGTGTCAAAGAAACTACCGCATGAAAATGCGGCGTTCTCTTATCTATTTACCATCCTACCAGGTCAAAATGCGACACAAGGCCTATTTTAACGTGGGTCCTCCGGGCCATATAGCTCAACCAAAAATGTCTAATTTTGCCCAGTCGTGACTCTACTCTTCCGCGGAGCCACGACTGGGTTAAATCTCTCCGCCCGAAGACAGAGGGCTGGCAGTGTCAAAGGAATCGCCGCGAGAAAACGCGGCATTCGGTATATATTTAAAAATGTGCCACAGAATCTTCTTAACGTGGGTTATCCGGGCCGTATAGCCCAGTCAAAAATATCTGTCTAATTTTGTCCAGTCTTGACTCTACCATTCGTCAGAGCCACGCCTGGGTTAATGCTCTCCACCTGAAGGTAGAGAGACTGACAGCGTCAAAGAAGTTACCTACCTTCCCACAAGGGCAAAATATGGCAGGCAGATTGACAGTGTCAAAGAAGTTATCTACCCACCCACAAGAGCAAAATGTGGAACAAGGCCTTTTTAAAGTTGGACTTCCGGGCAGAGCCAAAAGATAGCTGCCTAATTTTGCCCAGTCGTGACTCTACTCTTCCGCGGAGCCACGACTGGGTTAATGCTCTCCGTCCGAAAGCAGAGAGCTGACAGTGTCAAAGGAATGACCGCAAGACAACGCGGCGATCAGTATTTATCTACCTGCCCACTAGGGCAAAATGTGGCACAAAGCTTTTTTAACGTGGGTCCTCCAGGCCATACAGCCCAGCCAAAAATATCTAATTTTACCCAGTTATGATTCTACCCTTCGGCGGAGCGATGGCTGGTTTAATGCTCTCCGCCCGAAGGCAGTAATCTAACAGTGTAAAAGGAATCACCGCGAGAAATAGCGGCGATCTCCAGTCTCACTTCTATAGCTGTAGTATAAGTATAATCTGGACGAGTCCATCTTTATGAAAAGAGGGAACCCTACAACAGATATGAAGTACAACCGACATGATAGCTACTCAGGAAATGAATGCCAAATGTTTCCTTTTTATGAAACGGCTAATATTTGCATGACTGTTGTGTCGTTTGTCTAATTACAACAAATGTAGTCGAATAATGAAGAATATATATATATATATATATATATATATATATATCGTTCATTCAGCAATGAATTAGAACACTCTCAGCTATTGGGCGTGTATAATGATAATATACACGTTAAAAAGTCTGCCCCCTTCTACCGAGCGCCCATAGCTCAGAGGTAGAATCGCTGACTGGCGCTAATTCAGTTGGGTTTCCATCCTGGGTTAAAAAGCAATCGGAATCTAACTGTACCGATGAGCTGTGATACAGTGAAACAGATCTGTCTGCGGATGACTATATATATATGTATATATATATATATATATGTGTGTGTGTGTGTGTGTGTGTGTGTGTGTGTGTGTGTGCGTGCGCGTGTGACCTCTCGGTTATAATCAAAACCGTTGTGTGTGTGTGTGTGTGTGTGTGTGTGTGTGTGTGTGTGTGTGTGTGTGTGTGTGTGTCCTCTCTGTTATAATAAATTCCGTTGTGTATTTATTTGTATATAGAATCCTCTCAAATATGTTAATGTCATTTTGAACAACAGGGGTAAAATTGTTACGCTCATATTCAACTATTGATCCGAGTTGACCAAAAGTTAGGTATTTATGTACTTTTCTTTATTCTGTAAATTCTGCGAATTCCTAAGCATTTTTGTGCGAGACATTGCATAACATATATTGCCCGATATTGGAGGGGAATTTGTTTATGTTCAATACATTACTAATCATCATTAATGGCGACATGTATTAATACGTTTGCAGCTAGAAACCGATAATTATTCTGGATTTTCTATTCTTGTGATAGTAAGAAATTCATGATATAAGATATGATATAATTTTTGTAAATAAGAAAAGAACAAAATAATTTTAATTGTCTGTTTACTAATTCAATGTCTATTCTCGATGTAGCTATTCAGAACTCGTTCTTTCATTTCAGATATACGAACTGATATAATTTCTTGGTAAAGATTTTTGGGTGGTTCCTGTATTGTCACGACATGCTCTGTGGAATGAATTAGTGTCTTGTGAACTACACATCGGCTGTCTTCAGCTCAATATCACAAACTCGCACCGTCTCGAAATCTCATTGAGAATTAAAAGCCATATTCTAACCAGACAAAAGGTTTTCTTCCAGTAACAAATGGCCTAACACACCGAGGTCGATATCAATCAATTTTATTGTCTACAGTGGGGACGACTACTTGACAGTAGCCGAGCGGATACCATGAGTGAAAAAAACATTCCTACTCTTATTTGCTCGCTATAAAGCCAAAACCCTCTTAAATAATCTTGAGTTAGAACTTTTTTCATCAGGAAATAATTCTTTCTCGTTAGTTGATTATCAATCAATTCAAAAATCGATGATATGACCGTTCTACATCTTGTTTCTTTTTTTTTTCTTGCCGGTCTTGTGACCCTAAAATAATTTTGTCATATTATATCGTATTTTAAGAATACAATATAATTCCAAAAATTTAAATGGCTTTTTATAAGAACTTTTTTATTTTTATACCTTAACTTTAATGTATTCTCCTTTGTTCTACATCCGCAATTTTATTTACAATGTTTTCTAGTTTTTGTTTTTTACCACAGACTTGAATACATAGGTGGAACAGCCAATCTACTATGCAATTAAACCGACAGCTATTGTATTTGATGAGTTTCATTACTATATTTTCATAGATTCAGGTAAACACATGATAAGATCGCACTTATGTAAAAATGATCTACAGTAGTGACACCAGACGAAAGTAACATGGACTTCACCTTCATTCTCTTGCATTGGGAAGGAATTATTTTTCTTCTATGTGCCGTGTCCCTTGAAGACGTCGACGATAACAGAGCTGCACAACATCCTGCTCCAGGTAACCATGAGCAACATTTGTCTCATTGCCAAGCTTCGAATTCCCGTAATTTCATGAATTGAATTAATCCTGGCAGGTAGGTGAACTGCTTCCTTCTCTTCTCACTGTCTTGTACTTTGAGTGTCATATTCTTTCATCTTATTATGTCCAAAAACTATCGCTTTCTGATTATGAGCATGTTTCTTTTCTTATTCTATCTTCTTTAATACTTGTTCCTTGCTTACACCAATAGAATTCTAAATATTTTTTTGCAAAACCACATCTCCTTTTGCCTTCAGTTTGAGAATGTCAAGCATTCACTCACATACAAACCGGTTGATAGTAATTCGTCTGTTTCTGCTTTGATTCTAACAAAATTTTCGCGTTTCATATTATTTTGCTTAGCTTTCTGGGAATCTTCTTTCGATAATTTAATGTTTTTTTGTTTTTTTTAATCATATCACCTCAAGCAAGGAGGAAACGCCTCTGATGCGCAGGGGTCTACGTAAGAGTGAAAAGATTGGAAAAGAGAAAGCCGGAAACCACATCCTAAACAGGCAACAAGGGCTTTCAATTTCAGTGCCATATCCTATGTTAAAACTCTTCTCCAACTAATTAAACTTCTGTACTTGTTTGATATTTTCATTTTCAATTTGTTGCTTAATTTTTTACAGTAGCACATAAACCCCTATAGGTTTTAAAGCCGACGTCTAAATATTTTGAACGTAATTTTATGCCTTCAACTATAGACAAAATGTATTGTTCATTTCCATACACATACATATTGTCGCTATTATTTTTTTATATAATATATATTGCTAATATATTTTACTATAAAAATGTATTTTTATACTTTTATAGTGTTTGGTTTGTGACTTCCATTATTTGCTCATAGCTGCGACCCTAACACGTTCTGCTACCTTGCGTCAGGCTGGATCTGGGAACAACAGCATCCAAGAGGTGTTTTTTTTTCATATATATATATCTTAAACCTGCAGTCCTCAGATCAGAGGCTTTACTGAAGGATGTACTTTATTGTCGTAAACAGGATTATGCAATTTGTAGTTTGCATGTTAGGTTTTTTTTTTTTTTTGGTTAACAGAATTATTTGTGGTTATCCTACGGTTAATGATTAGTTTATTCTAAGTTTCGTCAATAACTTGTCTTGGATCTCCTGTTGTTTTCGTACTATATTTGCCATAAAGACAGCGTCTTCCGTGTATGTTATATTATTAAGGTCGCGCTCACTGCTAATAAATCTTGGTCTCAAGCTCCATTGTAATAGCTACGCTCTAGAGGTCGAACGAATCCGGCAAGAAGACACGTCCTTATATTAGCCTCCTTTCTATTTTTGTACTGAATTAATTTGCTATTTATTATTCTTGTAACTTTTTCCTTCATCAAAAGTATGCCAACTTTTCTTTCTGTTGGTCTAAAAGTATTCCTAAATGTCAAATAATAGAAAAATACCTTGTGGTTATTTAAATCTCAATTTTCTGTCCTTATGTAAAATGGTTTACTCTCAGATACACACCTTTTGTGTACTCTTCTCTTTGTCTTGATGGGATTCATGATTTTTGAATAATCATTTCACCACAAGCAAAGAAAGGAGTGCCACTACTACGCAGGAGTTACAGCGACAGAAACAAAAACTGGGTATTGAAGGAAGGATAAAAAGATGAATAGGATTCAGAAAGATAGAGGATGATATTCAAGTTTGCATTAAAAGTTTTGGACATTGTAGCTATCAGGGAAGCAAGTAAACTAAATAAAGTTCCTCAGGCGAGAAGTACGAGGAATGAAAGTGTTGAATATAACCGTGTACAGCTTCCATTTTTTTTAAACTCTTTCATTTATTCTGACTTCTTGGGCAGAACAGTGTTGTACTCTCCCATTCATATAATAATAAAAAAATTTAATCCGGGATTTACTCTACTCCCCAACTGGAGCGAGTTGTGACACAAGGTCAGTTTTTAACGTGCGGCGCCTGAGCGCGTACGCTCAGACCACTGGTCAAAAATTACTTAGCCCCGCTTATGCGTTAACTCGGTACAAAGCTGATCATTGATTGTCAAAGCTGGTTAAAAGCTAATCTTAGCTGGTCGTTGCTTCCAAAATCGGGCAGTGAGTATCTGAGAACAGATAATACACTTGATATTTACCCTTCTCCCCCACTAGAGCGAGTTGTAACACAAGGTCAGTTTTTAACGTGGGGGACCTGAGCGCGTAAGCTCAGGCCATTGATCAATGATTACCCAGCCCCCGCTTATGCGATAATTGGGTACAAATCTGGTCTTAGCTGGTCATCATTGCCAAAGCTGGTCATTGCTTTTTAAAGCTGATCAAAAGCTAGTCTTAACTGGTCATTGCTTCTCGGCCGGCGATTAGGTAGTGCGTATCTGAGAACAAATACTACACTTTGATCCTGACTGGTGGGCCGCAGAGAGCCAAGAAATGTAAATCCTTGAGCGAAATCTTTCACTTAGAATGGATTTCAAAAATGTCTAGCGAGCCCAATGTGTAGTGCTGTTTAAACTTTTGCTAATCAAGAGAAGAGATGGACTCATTAATGAAAAAGAAATGCAACAGACAAGATATCGATTCGAACACGGCCTTCTGAATAAATTGTGCTTGTCAGTACCTGCCTATCCCAAAGACTGATAGTATACCAGCCATTCTTAGGATATACAGAATTTATCTAGGGTACAGCCGGTGATTAATATCTTGGAAAGAAATAATTAAGTTTACTTTGGGATTATTTTTTTTATTTTTGTCGATAAAGCTTCTTTCAGAAGATACTTAAACAAATAACAAATGTCTTTACATTTTTGAGTGATCAGAGACAACGTCTTCCATAAAATCCGTACGTCTGCAATCATATGAACAGTTGTAATGGAATTTTATGAGCTTAGTGTTGAAATTAATGAAATAAAAATTATTTCAAGAGAAAATAATTGAAAAACAGGAAGATAGACAGCAAGTATTCACAAACGTGAGCTGAAAAGATAATAGGCTGTTTATGAAGGAGTGATACTTGAGCCGTGAAATATTCAACTGTTCGTATTGATAACGGACTTGTTTATTTCCAAGTAAATAAATATTGTTCTTCCTATTGGTCAATGTAGTCGTCAACAGTAATATCATTTTAATACTAGTTACCTGCCGCAAGTTTCCTGCCGGGTATCCATGACCAACTAAGAGAAATTTACACATACTGAGACCAATCTGGATATGCTAAGACATTATTTGTATCCAGTTTCTTTTCCTGCGAGGGCTGGGTAATCTTTGACCAGTAACTCGAGCCTCCACGCTCGGCTTCTCTACTTTAGACACCCACCTTGTGTCACATATTGCTCAAGTGGGAAGTAGGAAAAATAAATACCTGCCAACTGTTTTTGATGTTGGCAAAGAGGTGATCGTCAAATCAGTAGAATAGTGAGGGTGATCAACTAGTTCAAAGCCACAATCACACAAAACAGTCAATGTAGCACTGTCTTGATGAAAGCTGGCATAGTACTTTCTATTGATAATCTGGCCTTTTAATAACCAATAAGATAATCAATAAACATAATACATTTCGCATCCCAAGAAACTGAGGTGATTATCTTCTTGGCATTCATTCGAGAAGGTGTGGAGGGACATTTCCACTGAAAGGATTGCCTGTTTGTCTCTGGCTCAAAGTTATAAAACCTACACTAATTATGGGTTAGGAACTGTTCAAGGAAAGCAGCTGTACCTGTCTCAAACAAAGTCAAATTTTCCCGTAATGGTGTGACTGTCTAACACTACCGGAGTGGGATTGGTCGGTCCAGGCCTTTATCCTATGATCGCGGCGCCAGTTATGACGGCTCTCTGTCTCTTCTAGCTGGTTGGTTTGAATGAAAACCCGGTCTGCCACGGCCACAGATATAACACCAACCCCTCTGGTTGTCTTGGTCGCGGTCAATGACTGGTTAGAATCAATACCAGTTCCGCCGTTCCAACGTCTGATTACTGAAGTAAATGTTTGATTTCTAGTCCAACCTACCCACGTTGTGATTTGATCTTAAGCAGACGAAATCAATCAGGCGTCGTGCCGTAGTGCAAGCTGAATCCGGTACAGATGTGGTATCGCACAAGTATATAAAAGAAAAGTAATGAACAACTCAAGAGGTCCAAATATGTTGATTAATGACAATTCTTTATAACAGTTTGCTGAGTAGAGGTCTGCGTCTCTCTCTCTCAGCCCGTTTCTATGGATTCGTGACACCTTTGCGTTTCTTAAGCTAGTTCTGGTATCTTAAGTCGTATTTCAATAATCTGATTTTCAGTATCTTCAGATTAATAAACACTATTAATCCTTGTTTTGGTGGTGTCAGTCTAAGGGGTTCTCTGTTAATGTCTGCTTTTGGTGAGAGATCGAAGTCGAAACTTGTGGTCACTTTATGCGAGGCAAAATTCGAACTGCAACTGCCTCTTGTCTCTCTGTCGCCTCTGTGTCTTCTGTCTTCTGAACGTTTCGAGACGTTTGTTTATATTGACTCTGGTCAGAATATGGTGTGGGGGGCCAGACGTGGTCTGGGTTATTCCATAATTCCAAATCCCCACCAAGGATTCTCTTTGTCTTCGGACAGGAAAATCTATCACTTTTCATTTTTGGAAGTTAAACTACTTTCTGTTTTAGAGGGGTTCTTCCCCTTCTGTGAGAAGAGGTTAGAGGAGAATTATTCTCCTAAACTCTACCTTTCTCATATTGGTACCTCATACTAATCTCTTCAGTGGGCGTCAATAGGTTTCCCTTCCTTCTTATTCCTTAACCTCCGCCTATCACTCGTGCTACCACTCGGCCAATGATCTCTTGGCAGTGTGGGAGGGGCTAGACCGGCATTAGCTTACATGATCGTCCAAACAGAAAATAAAAATGATCTTTTCTTCTTTCTTCTCCTTATGAGCTGGAATCTTTAAGTTTCGCAGATGACCTGTCATTAAAATTTTTATCTTACTTTGCCACCCCAAAATCCACTTAGCCGCATTTCGGACGGGTCATTAATTACAGCAAATCAATTTCTAACTGGGTGGACGTGTTTGACGTGAAAATCAAATCTGTTTGTCTTTCTATCGTCTGCTTTTCCAGATGCCCGTATCTGGCGGAAAAAAATAATCCGTTGTTAACAGCTTTTGGACAAACATATTAATAATCATATTAAGGCTTGGCTTCTTCGTCATTTTCTTTTTATATTACCGATTTTTTTATTATTTCGGCCTATTTGACCGGCAACGCGGGTTGCGAATAAGACTATTTTCTGCGTCTCTTGGCGCGTCATGACATTAATTAGTTCTGACAGAATCCGAAGTATGATTCATTTACAATTCTCTATTTTCTGCAAACAGGGAAAACGTCCCCTTTTGCAAATAAAAATAAAATCCTTACCCAATTTTTCTTTTGGAAAAAAAAGAATTCGCTCAGTATGTCTTTTGACCTAGCTGCTTCTGGTTTTACGTATTCCGTTTTTAATTTCTATGATGAATTAATTAGCCAATTAGCATAGCTAAATAGTGTTACAATGGGATAAGCCTTGCGCGCTTTTAAGGAGGTGCCAGACTATGTGAACCTCAGTGAGCTGAAACTCTTTCATGCCAAATTCATATTCTCAACTCTCCCAAAGACTATGCTATTATCACTGGCGATTTGATCTATAGTAAATCACCTCTCACCTCTCATCCATCTGGTAAACCCAATCAATATTTTCTTATGTGACGTTAGCCGCAGTACGTCTAGATCTTGGGTCATCATCAGAACTCTCCCTTCCTCTCTGAAATTCAGCTTCCCACTCGTGCACTGTTGGTAAAGCAAAGGTGACGTCAACTAATGTAAGACATTGTCAGTATGAATGTCCTTGGAAGTGGAACCCTTTTTCTGTGAGAATTGAATTACATCACAATGTGAAATTTTGTTCATTTTCAAGAGAAGTTGCTACTTATTACTTTTTAAGTCTTGTCTGAACAATCAGATATGTATTTTACTGAAAAGGTACAATGCAATTATTAGTAACAGTTGAAATTACCGCAAGCACATTTTAACAGCTATAGCATAATTGCTTCATTGTTAGACTAGGAACTATTTAAATCACGCTCGTAACATAGACATTTTATAAAAACATGTTTATTCGTAATATGAAATGTAAAATCTGATGTTTCTTGATCTGAAAAAATTGGCATTCATTGACAAGAAATTTGGTGCTGTTGTTAGTAAAAATTTATACAGTATTATTAACACAGATTTTTGTCAAGATAATTGACCACTTAAGGAAACTAGGTGTTATCAATCTTTCTAGCAATAACTTTACTTCCTAACCTTTTGCTTAATGTAATATTCTAAGTTAACATCTTGATTATAAGTTTATTATTCCCTCTGTGTTATCGATTTTGTTATTTTGCTGTTTGAATTCTTCTAAGCAGATAGCTTTTCTTAGTTGATAAAATTTTGTGTTGTAGCGCCAGTCTATAAGATGATTTTTTAAAGGTTTGTCCTCTGTAATATCTAGTTTATCCATTAGCATGAAGCTAATGTTCTGAGAAATGTCAGATGTTAAATAAGAGATTTTACATTTCCAATTTAGGTGGACCTCATGCATGATATCCATATGAGCGTCTAGATGTCGACTTTTATATTTTATTTGACGAGAGTAAAGTGAAAAAAAAAAACAGAGACTACCAGAAATGCAAATTATTTGACTATATAAACGATGTTGATATTAAATAACCTGTGTAATTTTGCAAAACTGAACTGGTGGTGGATGTACGACGTCAAGGAAATTCGTTTAAAACTCACTTCAAATGTGCCTAAGTCCAACCTGCGTAGAAAGACAGCATTCAGAACTTTGTTTTCGATAGAATACTGATCTCTGACAAGAGAGAAAAATGCCTAAAACCATCAATGGGGTTACAGATTTATAAAATTTGCAGAACTAATGCTATTAAAAAGAAAGGACAATAAGAAGGGAAATAAAGGTTAATAAACTAATGTATAGAGGGCCTGTTCCCTTAGATAATTAATACTTAAAATTGTGGATTACAGGAGCTTTGAACCACGAACTTCTTGAACTATCTTTAGTGTTTTCACCATTAAGAATCACCCAGACGATAGATATTTGTTTGACGTTATTGGTCTTATTCCAATTATCAAAATACAGACGCGATATCTGCCCTTTCGTTCGACAACTAAACATGGGAATTCAGCCGTAATATGTCAATGATAACATGACCAGACTAATTGCTCTTTCGTTATATTTAGCCTCCTCTATTGTTTTTCTTTTATTCTCTCTGTCGAGAATGTTTTTAAAAATTGATTTTATTTTCATTTCGTTTCGTTTCTCTGTCTGTTTCTCGTTTTTTATCACCCTAGTTTTTCTTTAAGTTTATTAATTTATTTACTAAGCTAACACTAATTACAAAATATTCCTAAATTTCCTTTTCTGTTTTAAATTTCCTTTTTGTTTTCTATTTTATTCTGGTTCTTTTCTCACTCTTTCTCGGTTTTTGTTTCTTTCCGTCTTCTAATTATGGTCTTTCTTTCCTGTTTTATTAGAAGTTAATAATCAAAAAAAGGATGATTAAGGTAATTACCTTAAACATCCTTTTTTTGATTTTTGTGTTTTAAATAATATTTTGTAATATTTCTTTACTTTTTATAAAAATAGGAATACTTCTTTCTATCTTTCTTTCTTTTTTGTTCTCCATTTATTTATTTATCTTTTATTCTTTTTTATTTCTTCCTTGCTTTTGTTTTTTCTTTATTTATCTTTTATTATTTTTCTTTTTTCTCTTTCTTCTTTTAGTTCTCCAATATTTAATTATTTTGTTTAATTATTTTTTCTTTTCTTCTCTTTTTCTCTTTTTCTCTTTTTTTATTTTTCTTTTATTCTTTATTTTTCTTTCCTTCTTTCTTTTTTCGTTTTGTTCCCAATTTCTGTCTTTCAGTTTTTTCTTATTTTGTTCTCTTTTCATTTATCTTTATTCGTTTCTTTTATTCTTCCTTCTTTACCCTCCATTTTAGCTTTTCTGTTTACTTTCTTTTTCTTTTTCTTCTGGTTTCTCTATTTATTTAACTTTTTTTAATTTTTTCTTTCTTTCTTTCTTTCTTCGTTTTATTCTCGATTTATTTATCTTTTTTCTTTTTTATTTTCTTCTTTTCACCTTTTTCTCCATTTACTTTTTTCTTTCTTTTTTTCTTCTTTTCTTCTTTTAGTTCTATATTTCTTTATTTTTCTTTTCTTCTTTTTTGTTTTTATCCTTTATTTTTGTTTTTTATTCTTTGATTTTATCTTCCATTTTTTCTATTTTTTCTTTCTTTCTTTCTTTATCTATTTCTAACCTTTCTTTTTCATTCTTCTTTACTTTCTTCTTTTTGCTCACTATTAACTCATTAATGCTTATACTTTATTTTTCATTCTTTTCTTCTTCATTTTGTTGTGTATTTATTTATTTTTTAAAATTTTTCTTCTATTCATTCTTCTTTTTCACTATTTATTCATAAATATTTTATTCTTTATTTATTTTTCTTTCTTGCTTCTTTTTCTGTATTTTATTATTAATTTTTTTCCTTTATTTTTCTTTCTACCATTCTTTCATGTTTTCTCTTTATTTACTAATTTATCTTTTATTCTTTCTTCTTATTTTCTTTTCTTTCTTCATTTTGATCTCCGTTCATTTATTTATCTTTCATTATTATTTTTTCTACCTTCTTTCTTCTTTCTCTTCTCAATTCATTTATTTAGGTTTTATTCTATTTTTTTTGGTTTTTCTTTCGTTTTGTTCACAATATTTTTTTTATATTTTTCATTCTCTCTTTTTTCTTTTGTCTTTTTCTTTTTAGTTTTGTTCTTCGTTTATTATTTTTTTTCGTACTTTTTCTTCTTTTCGTTCTTTTTTTTTGCTCTCTATGTTTTTGTTTATATTTCCTTCTTTTTTTCTTTTTTATTTTCTATTCATTTCTTTTTTTTATTCTTTATTTTTTCCCTCTTTCTTTTTCGTTTTGTTCCCCATTTCTTTATCTTTTATTCTTTTTATTTCTAATTTTTTTCTTTTTTCTCCATTTAGATTTTATCTTTCATTTTTTTTTCTTTTTTTCTCTCTTCCTTTCTTTCATGGTTTTGATCGTTATTTATTTATTTATCTGTCATTTAATCTTTCTTTTTCTTTCTTTCTTTATTTCTCCAGTTATTTATTCATCTTTTATTCCTTTTTTCTTCCTTTCATTCTTTGTTTGTTCTGTATTTATTTATATTTTATTATATCTTTTTTCTTTCTTTTCTTTTTCTGTTTGTTTTCAATTTATTTATTTTTCTTATATTCTTTCTTTTTCTTCCTTTTTTTCCCTATTGATTTTTTTGTTCTTTCTTTATTCTTTATGTTTTCTTTCTTTGTTATTTCTTCATTTATTTATCTTTATTCTTTTTTCTTTCTCCCGTTCTTACTTCTTTTTTTAATTTATTTATCTTTTATTCTTTCTTATTTCTTTCTTCTGTTTTTATCCTTTTAATTTCCATTTATTTATTTATCTTTTATTCTTTCTTATTTCTTTCTTCTGTTTTTATCCTTTTAATTTCCATTTATTTATTTATCTTTTATTCTTTCTTATTTCTTTCTTCTGTGTTTGTCCTTTTAATTTCCATTTATTTATTTATCTTTTATTCTTTCTTATTTCTTTCTTCTGATTTTGTCCTTTTAATTTCCATTTATTTATTTATCTTTTATTCTTTCTTATTTCTTTCTTCTGTTTTTGTCCTTTTAATTTCCATTTATTTATTTATCTTTTATTCTTTCTTATTTCTTTCTTCTGTTTTTGTCCTTTTAATTTCCATTTATTTATTTATCTTTTATTCTTTCTTTTTTTTCCGTTTTATCTTCTTTTTGTTCTCTATTTATTTTTTCATCTTTTACACGTGCGTTTTTCTTCCTTCTTTCCTTTTTTACGCCATTTATTTGTCTTTTCTTTTTTCTTTTTTCCTTTCTTTCTTCGTTTTTTCATTTATTAAACATTTCTATTTCATTATTTTTTGTTCGTTCTTCCTGTTTTTTCTTTTAGTTCTCTGTTTATTTATTTATTTTTTTATTCTTGTTTTTTCTTTCTTCCTTTTGTTTTACATTTTTTATCTTCATTCTTTTTCCTTTCGTTCTTTACTTCTTTTTCCATTTATTTATCTTTTAATCTTTCTTTTTCTTTCTCTTTTTTCTTCTTTTTGTTTTCTCACTTTTCATTTACCTACTATTATTTGTTTCTTTTATTAAACGGAATATTTTCTTTATTCATTTTCAAAAATGCCTATTCTTTTTCTTTTCTTCCTGTCTTTGTTTCTTTGTTTCTTTGTTTATTTTGTTTCTTTGTTTTTGTTTCTTTTTCCTTTCTTTCACCAATGTTTTCTTTAACGTTCTTCTTTATTCACTTTCGGGCTCATGGTTCTTTCTTTTTTCTTTGTCTATTTCTTTCAGTTCTTCATTTTCATTATTTTTCCTTTTATCCATTTTAATGTTTACGTTATTCAAACTCAATCGTTCCCACTGTTTTTCTTTCCTTCTTTCTGCTTTATTTATTTATTCGTTTATTCATTTTCAATCATGCCAGTTTTTTTTGTCTTACAAATTTTTGTTAAATTTCATTGGTATTCTTTCTTGGATAAAGTCCATGTGTTCTTACTTATCTTCTGAGTTTTCAATTCACTCTTTCTCTCGTCTTGTCCCTCTTTTATTCCATTCTACTTACTTTCATTCTCCTCAATTCTTTTACAACAACAATCCTCTCTTTTTCTTTATCCTTTTCGCTTTTCTTATTTCCTTGAATAAATATATGAAAAACAAAACAAAACAACCATTACTCTTACCAAGAGACTTAATGAACCGGCAACACTAGAGGATTAATACGAAGACAAATGGCAACAAACAATGAATTTGATGGCGCCTTACTGTTGGCCGTCACCAATGCTCTTTAGAGCAAAATACTGAAAGATTTGGCAAGCCTAGACGTGTTTAATATTTATATTATTTAGACACTGTCGCTTTTATAATGAACAAACTGTTTGTGTTACTTATGAAATCATAGGCAGGATTTATTAAATACATACAACACGCCCATTTTGTACTTGTAAGGTACTGGACTAGAAGAGCTTAAGACAAAAAAAGTAAGCAATGGTTATATTTGGGCTGCCAATGCGCAAAGACGCATTTCTAATGCTAACCAGAGTACTGAGAGACAGAAAGATCTTAGTAGAAACAAAGAAAAGAGTGCTAGACTACTATAAGATATCTGTCCTTCTATGTTGCAGCAAATGTTCGACCAACACTTCGAAGATAAAGGATAGCAACAGAAATGTGGTTTTACAGAAGGATGCTGAGAATACCATGCACCGAGACAAGGAAATGGAGAGGATGCAACCGAAAAGAAAACCAATACTCACCATCAGGAAGATACTGCTGAAGTTTCTGGGGCACGTAATGAGAAAGGAGGGATGGAATACTAATACTCACAGAACGGATAGTGGGAAAGAGAAAAAGTAGGAAGCAGCCCGAGACATATTTGATGGGCCTGAGTAAATGGATGGCGGAGCGGGGTTTGGGAGACATACCAAGACGAAAAATATTTAAAACAAAGACATGGGCAAGTAGAAGTCCGTGATCGTTTCCGTCGTGAAGAGACACGACTGATAAAGAAGACGAAGAAAAGATGTTTTTTTCAATTTTTGAATTGCAGCTCACTGACTAGCGACGCCTTAATCCTCCTGTGTTATTTCATTTCAGTTTTGCTGGAAACACATTTGGTAACACAATATTCATGAGTTCATTAATGACATATATATTTTTAAATACGTTTTATTAAACGTTAAAGACAACTTGGTCTTGCAGATTTTCTTTTGTATTTTATCATATTTTGTAATTATATATATGTATTTATATGTAAATATTGTCCATATTCATTAGAAAATATGAGAAAATACAAAAGAAAATCTTCAATACTAAGTTGTCTTTAACGTTTAAAACAAGGTGTTTAAAAGAACGGATGCTGCCTATATACACGTATATATATAATTATCCGCAGACAGATCTGTTTCGCTGTATCTATCACAGCTCATCAGTACAATTAGACTCTGATTGCTTTTTAACCCAGGATTGAAACCCGACCGAATTGGGGTCAGACAGCGTTTCTGCCTCTGGGCTATGGGCGTTCGGTAGAAGAAGGCAGACTTTTTAGCGTGTATATTATCATTATACGCGCCCAATAGCCAGAGTGCTCTAATTCATTTTACTGAATATATATATATATATATATATATATATATATATATATGTGTGTGTGTGTGTGTGTGTGTGTGTGTGTGTCTTTACGGGACGGGGTTTGATACCAAATGTATTGACTGGTGGAATAAAAATAAAACTACAACACATAGCAATTCGGAATTTATCCCTTCCACTGATAGAAATATTCACCTCACCAAAAAGAAAAAAGAAAAAAAAAGGAATTTCTTTTTTGAGGATAGTGAGAAGCTGCCTCGTCGCATTTCCCTGTGGTCTCAAAATCTTCCTTTCAAGTAGAATTTGATTTTTTTAAAGAAAAATTCGTAAGAGGCGAAATCTAGTAAATCCAGTAGTATAATCACTGATGGAATCTCTGTTGTCTGATGAGATTCCTACATTCTACACACTTTCCTACCATGCAGTGTTATAAGCAACGGAAGTTAGCGACCACTTTGTAACTTTGTGCGTATCCGCAACAGAAATTCAAGGTTAATCTGTGCCAAGCCGGTTTGACCTGCGAATCAGCCCTGTTACAAGTCCCGATGCTTTTTAATCACAACTTATATATATATATACATATATAAAAGTGACGTCTACAAAAAGACATATATCAAACAAATATAAAATATGTAGTAATAAGACCATATACGGATATTATAAACATGATTGTACAGTTAATGGTTCTAATACTGAAAATGAGGAAGAAAGAGTTTGTCTTTTATCCTGAATGACTGAATTAATACCAACAGGCTAATGCTATAATACCTAAGAGAATAACAATTTTGAATTGGAGACCGACTGAGCACGCGGCTTACAAATCTATTTGTAACTGAAACTGCAGTGACACAAACTAACCTGATGAGAATATGGTCTTTTAAAGGAAGTTTCCAAATACAACTATCAGCTGCTTCGAGTAGAGATCAAGTGACAGCATTGCTGCTCGAAGTTTAAATATTCTTATCACCAACCGGTGTTTCGTAATTCTGCCGTTTTTATAGCCTACACTCTCCATCGGATTCCATTTCAATTTCATCCTTTTATGAAGATTTGATGCTCCTCACGAACTATGTACACAACTGTAACCTTCATCTTTTATTAGGAGTTAACAGCTTAAATTCAAGAATCTATCATCTCTTATCATCTTATGTTAACTATAAGACTTACTTGGATCAAGCCTACTGCATTAGCTTACATAATGCCATATCAACATTTTACACATACAGTTTGCAACTTCCCTGGGTGTTGTCAACATTAGCTTTTATATGATAACGGTAAGAATTGGTGTTTTCATATAAAAATCATTCAGAATTCACCGACAGAAGATTTATTATTATTGACGTTTGAAATTTATATTCCTCTTTTATTTTTATGTGCAAGACTTTTTTGATGTTACTTTTGGAAAATGTTCAACTGATTTTGTTTTTGTTATTTAGTTAAGCTTTTTGTCTTTGACATTGTAGCATGAGCATGAGTATATAAGAGCTATATATATATATATATATATATATATAGAGAGAGAGAGAGAGAGAGAGCGAGAGAGAGCGAGAGAGAGAGCGACATATGCTGTATTAGAGAGATAGACAGATATATAAATATTCATACAGAAAGAAACACACACACACACACACACACACACACACACATATATATATATATATATATATATATATATATATATATCAGGTCTGTATGCAGATGACTTTTTTATTTAATCGTATCACCCCGAGTAAGGCGGTAACGCCACTGATGTGCAGAGGACTACGTAATAGTGAGAAGATTGGAAAAAAGAAAGCCGGAAACCACATCCTAAACAGGGAACAAGGGATGAGCATCTTAACCTGTTCAATAGACATGGGTGGAGTGTGAACCGGGCGATAGAGAGATCTATCTACTCCAATTGAAAAAAAAAAAGAAAACAAAGTGAGAAGATTGGAAAAGAGAAAGCCGGAAATCACATCCTAAACAGAAAACAAAAGATGAGCCTTTCATCCTGTTCAATAGACATGGGTGAAGTGTGAACCGGGCGTTAGATAGATCTATCTACTCCAATTGAAAAAAATAAACAAAGTGAGAAGGATATTTTTGTATTATTTAAACACGTTGTATTAAACGATAGAGACAACTCAGTATTGTAGATCTTCTTTTGTATTTTATCATATTTTCTAATGAGGCTTTTTATTTCCGATTTATATTTATGCAAACATTGTCCATAGGTTAACCGAGTACTTTTGAATGTCATCGTTCATAATGAGGGTCAAATTTTACGGTTTTACAATTTTAAACATAAACAATTGCCTTGTAGCAGAAAACGTGTTACAACATTTTGAAGAATTAAATAAACATTAAAACTGAGTTGTCTCTATCGTTTAATAGAACGTTTTTATAATAAAAAGATATTGTCAAAGTATACGTACTTTACGTTGATATATATATATATATATATATATATATAGAGAGAGAGAGATAGATAGATAGATAGATAGTAATAATGAAATTAGAAATACAGGTTCCCTTTTGTATACCTTGAACACACATTTAAGCTTGTTGTAGTTTAAATGTATATAATATTTCCATTAATATTATTTTCAAGAAAATTAAATGCATAAATAAATATATATACATAGGAAATATATTGAGAAGAAATTGTATATATATATATATATATATATATATATATGTGTGTGTGTGTGTGTGTGTGTGTGTGTGTTTGTGTGTGTGCGTGTGTTGAGAAGAAAACTTAATACAATTGCTTCTTAATATATTTGCTTTGGATAATATTCACGTATCTCTGTAATTCTATCTAATTGAGAATTTATATTAATTAGATAAACTATTTTTGATTATAGTCTAATTCCCTGTCTCTCATATATATATATATATATATATATATATATATATATATATATAGTCTGCTTCATGGATAGGTCTGCTGTTGTTGCTGTTGCTGCAGCTGGAACAGATCAAGTAATGTAGATTTCGTTAAAGCATTTTGATTTTCTGGCGTCAGTCTATATTGCACGATGGTGAATAGCCTTTTTAAAGATTATAGGATTTATTTTCATTATTGATTTAAAAATTCTTATAATTGTTGTTGTTGTTGTTTCTGTTGATGTCATTGTTTGGATATTTTCGTTCATCAATCTTTTTTAACTGATCTGCTCGTACATCTTATTTCTCTTCTTATTTCAATTTTCAAAGCCGCAATGGAAGGGTTGGAATAACCATATTTTAAGGCGTGTAGCACTCTGCAAACATTTATCATTTTTTGCTTTTGTCAAGAAAAGTTGATGAATTATATAGAAGTTATCCAAAGTTATTTATGATTTAATTCCTGTGAGCCAGTCACAAGACAAAGAACTAAAAACATATGTTTTGCATAAACAACAATGTCTCTCCCACAGCTTTGCATTAACAAAAAAAGTCTCCCTTGCATAAAAGTCTAAAATGAATTATTGTCCATATTATTATTATTTGGCAAGGAGTTCCATGTAATACAACTGATACCAAAAATGATAGAAACTATTTTATTTTATATTTTTACTAAGGAATTCACTCGGTGAATATAAGTTTTAATAAAGTTTAATTTTTTGCAAGTTTAGTTGCAACAGTAGAATATCTGACCAAAATTGTTTTAAAATTAATTTCTTAATTAAAGTTTAAAAACTGATGTTAAAATTTACAAGATTTATAAAAAATTCTTTTAAATTTCTATAAATTGAGCCTCGTGAAGTATAAAATTTACACGTGAAAAATCTGATTTGTAGAAATTTTAAAAAATAAAAATATTAGCAAAATATATTTTTTCATTTTGGAGGAAGTGAAAAAGAAAAGCATGTGCAGCAATTTACAAGGTGCAGTGTCTGAAACTTTGAAACATTTTATGGAATTGGAAGTTATATCTGTTTTTGAATTTGTAATTTTAGTATATAACGAGCATCATAACCCGGCGTTGCCCGTGCAACTCAGAACATTTTACTAGTGGGAGAAGATGCCACTTTTTATTTTACATATTTTGTTTTTGTTTGAAAAACACTTATTTTAAACAAATATTTCTTTTGTTTCAAAATTACGGGGAAAAATATTCACATTTTTTGCTGACCAAGTGAATTTTTAAAACACCGGAAAAAGTTGAATATAAAAACTCATTTTTTTTAAAATAAAAAAAAAGTATTTTAGTCGCGTTTGACACGCGTGATTTGATTTCCGTGACGTAAAACGTCGGAATAAAAATTAAATATAAAGGCTCATTATTTAAAAAATATATATATTTTAGTCACGTTTGACACGTGTGATTAGATATCTGTGACGTAATCCACAACCACCTTAGATCTTAGATCTCTTACGGAACAAATGTAAACAATCGTGTCCATTTGTCAAAAAGTGCGAAAGGGAAAATTGCTGAAACTCAAAAAGTATGTGTCGACCTGGCTTCCCTGGAAATATGTGTCTCTAGAAAGCTTGAATGGCGTAGCTTAAAAAGTGTAGGCATGCACACACAGACTCACAGATTGCCTTTTATATATATAGATTATCATACATGTAATAAAAGGATCTGCAAACATTTGTTGTTCCAGATTGAAGAAGACGGCACTTTGAAGAAACACTGATAAACCCTTCTTGTCACAGCTGACTATATTGCAGAATGCAGTCGCGACGTGAAGAAAATTTGAAGTTTGGTACACAATAGGGATTTTTGCTGACAGAGATGGTCACCAAGCTTTACCCTACCTACAGTATAATCCTTGGTCCATGTGATTGTTAGTTGTTCCCAAGGCTAAACAAAAAACTTGAGCGTAGTTGTTTTGAAAAGAAGAGAAGTTAGAGAGAACCCATTGTGTTTTAAATCGCTGGAAAGTGTTTGAAAATGATACCGTGTGTGTGTATGTGTGTATGTTTGTGTTTGAGTGTTTGTGTGTCTGTGTGCGCGCGAATTGGACTCCTGAATTTCTAAAACATTTCTTATTAGAGGCATTTATTATTGCGCTAGAATATTGTATATTTAGTACCATTTAATAATTATGCTTATTCCTTCCTTAGTTACTTAGTTCCTCCGTCCGTTACACCACTTACTCTCTATGCGAGCTTTTCCTTCCCCTCTATCTTTTTAAGCGTTACTCTCCTCAGCCTTTTTCTCATCTTTGCCAAACGAAAGGGTAGTAAAAAGTCAGTGAGTGGGAGAAGACAACCTATAGCATTACCGTATCAGTAGCAGTTTAAGCTGGTGGTTGTAGCAGTGTGTACTGTAAAATATAGTAAAAATAGGTAGGACTGTTGTTGTATCCCGCGAACTAATAACGAAATTTCTGGCCTCTACACCCTTGGCCATTACTCAGTTGGTCTTTTCTGTTTACAATGGACACAGGAGCCATGATTTTTCAGTAATAAAAAAAAATTTTCTCTTTCAAAATCTCTCACAAAATAGCGTACAGTATTTTGACTATGGTCTGTGTATAGGGCATTTAATATAATATAAGATTACAGTAAATTAGCTTCTATAGACATTACTTTTATAGATATTTTAATAAAATTACACTTTGTGTTATCGTTATTCTATTATCCAATTATGTTTGAAGACGTTACTATCATTTGTAGTATGACACAGTAAAATTTTTCCAGAAAATGATAATTATCCTTCGTGGAAATTTCACGGGTTCCGCTAGTATAATTATTATACATCTAATAGGTTAATATGCCAACTATTGTTAATAAAACAGAGGAACGTAACCGCCTCAACATTGGTACTGGATGCAGCAATTGCCCCCGTTGTCCTCACTGCCGCAGCTTTAGTGGTCATACGCCCTAACCGAGCTCTTTTTTAGGAGATATGTGAAAAAATCTACAGAAACTGAGGTTACCAAGTGTGAGTGCCTGTTACTTTAATCGAAGATGGCTGTTAAATTACTTAGAACGCAATGTTTACAATACTCACACAAACATCAAATCTCGTGATGCAATCAGGTTTGTAATATTAAATGGATAAATTTCTAGGCCTTCCTTCCTGTATCTAGGATTGTTGCACATCATGAAGAGAACGTTAAGGCAGTTGTTTTGACGATACTGAAAAGATGAAGAAGGCTCTGACAAGCTTTCTGGAAGCCTTTCATATGGATGATTCCATGAGATCTTTGCTAAGTGAGCGGAGCGCAACAGCAAGTGTGCTAAAGTTACAGGATCCGACTTTAAAGAAGATTATAGTTTTTTACTTCTTTGTAGTGATTAAAAGTCTTTGCTGAAAAAACAAATCTTGAAAAAGAAAGAAAAAGGTCCCAACTATCAATCACACACACACACACACACACATATATATATATATATATATATATATATATATATACCATAAACACACACACACACACACATACATGCTGTTACAAAATTACAAACACACACACACATACACATACGCGCAAACACTCACTACAATTAATGAACAAGAGCAGCAACCAGGAATGACCATTCGTTGAAAGGCAGGAACTCACACGTACGCAAGCTCTGTTGCCATTCTGAAAATGAAAGTTTGATCTCGAAATATTATAGTATAATAAACAGGTAATACTTAACAACTTTTTCACCTTCCTTTATTTTACTAAACGCATTGTGACAGCCTTCAAGACCTAACCATACATCTAATATACACAATGCTTCAAGCAAATTAAAAAAACTTTCCTAAATCTTGAAAATTTCTGGAATACACAGAGTATTTTTAAAAAATTTTCTCCCTTAAGAAATGTCATTTTGTTTTTTTTTTGCCCCTGCTGGAAATGATTCACACGATTATCTGTGATATCAATTTATATTTATGATTAATGAATACGGTTATATGCCAACGAAATGCGCATTTTATACGTATTCTGTGCCACCTAGTGCAATGGATATCGGCTCGGAATGAGCAGAGTTCGAATTCCAGTTTCCGTCACTTACGCTGAAATACACTTGCGAAAGATATAATCCATCTCTTCTACCTCTAGCTATGGGTTGAGCAGCTGGGCCGATCGGGGTCTATTGCAGAAAGAAATGGCAAACTGCTGCGGGAGAATCTTTTGTCTCGTTAGTCATGGCTCGAAAAAGACATGATCAACCAAGTGTGTATACGCTATGCCACCAGCGCTGGAAATGTTGTGAGCAAAAGAATATATTTGTTCTTGGCTTTAACGGACAAGGCTACGAACTACCACATTACCCTGTTAATACTTTGCCCATGCCGGAAATGATTCACACGGTTCTTCGTGCTAAAATTTTAAACTCATGATTATTCTAAAAGAGATGCTAATTAAATGCGCATTTTATATGAATTCAGCTTTAAGAAAATTTATGTTTTAAAGTAAATATAAATCGTATAATAGATTCGAGGTGGGACAGGAGATCCCAGTGCTGAAAATGCAACTAGTAAAAGAATACATTTAGTTGTTTATTTAAAACAACGGACAAGGCCACAAACTATAAATTTCTCTGGGAATGCAATAATTATTTTTCTGTAGATTTTTTTTACACCAGATTAGACATATAGAAACATCATTTTATGCTAAAAAATACTTTGCCTTTTTAAATGTTGGAAAAACAGACATTTTTTAAATGAATACAGCCTAGATATTAATCCACCTACACTATTTGTTATTGGAAGAAATTGGAGGCCCTTCAACCCGACTGAAAAATGTTTAGAGTGTTGCAATATGTTAATAGCCCTAAAAAGTGGATACGATCAATTGCTTTTACATTGGAGCTCAATGACTGATGATTGACCCTTTTTCCAACAATAAGAGAAAAATCAACTCTAAATGGCTATTTGTCAACTGTAGAATTCAGAAAGTTTACCATTCGCCCGTTTATTGAATGCTGCTATCACATCTGTTCGGGTGCCCCTACTATTTACCTCGGGGTTCTTGACAAAATCCAATGGAAAATCTGCAATGTGATCGATCCTGACTTAGTAGCTCTGCTCCAGTCTCTTTCTCACTGCCGTAATGATTAGCTCTCTGGTGCTCCACTCTAAAGACTTTACTCGATCTACTAGTCTAGAGACTAGGTCCCACCCTTTTACAGTGAAACCGATCAAATGTAACCGCAACTTCTACTCCATTAGTTTCTTTTCTCGCTCTTCCCACCTGTGGAATTTCCTTCCGTATACTTGCTTCCCTGACAGCTCCAAGAAATTAAATGTAATGTCAGTTGCCATCTTCTATCTCCTTGATTTGCATTGTCTCCTTCATGATCTTTTACCATCCACTCAACTCTCATGCAGCTCTCTTCACACTAGTGTTCTCATCCTTCTCTTACCCATTCTCTGACATCCACACTAACTTGTTCCTTATTCTCATCTTATATACCCCCATGCGCACCAGTGGCAGTACTGCCTTGCTTGGGGTGAAATGATTATAAAATTTGCCTGGATGAACAAGCCAAAGACTATATCTGCATGCATACTTCTCGATAGGAAGAGAATTTCGTGCTAAGAATGCACAATAAGAATTTGTATGGAATGCTTGTATTAAAAATGCGGAATTTAAGGCGATAATGTTTGATTTACTTCCTTTTTTCTTTATATTTTTGATTTTAAAATGCTAATATAACATTTTCGAGGTTTTGCATATTATTATAATAAGAATAAAAAATAGAATTTAAAAATGAATTTTAATGTTTTTTATACGCTTGGTTGTCGAATTATTCGCTGTTCTAGCGTTACAGAAAAAATTAAGTTAACTTTTATAATTCATTTACGATTCTTGTGAGGGTTGTTTCTGTTTTATGGCCGTTAATGTGAGATTTCATATATAGAGGCCGTTACTGATGCAGTTACAGAAAATTATGCACTCCTAAAAATATAATACAGTGTAACCCGGATATAAGAGAGTAGTCGGAACCGGATAAGAATTATCTTATATCCGGGTTTCTCTTGTTTCCTAGTTTCTCTTATATCCGGTTTTCTATCTTGTCCGGGTTTCCCTTATATCCGGGTTTGGTCTATTTTATATACATTACCACAGGCTCTATTTTGGGACCAGAAAAATATATCTTATATCTGTACTTCTCTTATATCAGGGTATCTTATATCCGGGTTATACTGTATATTATTGCATTTTGAAATCTGTTTATTTTGTCTAAGGAAGTCCAGTAACAACTAGGAGAGAGAGAGAGAGAGAGAGAGAGAGAGAGAGAGAGAGAGAGAGAGAGAGAGAGAGAGTTACGATCTTATTTCCGACAGCGTTTGTTGTAACAATTTTTGTCGTCTGATATTTCAAATTTTTCGGCAGAGAGTTTTGCAGGAACGCACCACTCTAAGAAATTATCATTTTTTTTTTCGTATTCCTATTAATTATGCTTCAAAGATCACTAATATGACAAAACTAAAACAAAGACATTCTAAGAGGATAGTTGATTGCGAGGTAATTACATTATAAATTGGTCCCCTAGCGAAACCATATAGATAAATCAATAGATAAATAAAAGGTATATAAGCAAAATATTTAATAATAATAATAATAATAATAATCCCTTGAAACACCAGCTTAAGAGATATACAAAAAATTGTCTTATTAAATACAGCTCACACACTAAGGAAAACTTTGTCTATGTAACGCTAGGGATGATAGGGGAATGAAATAGGGCCATAGCAACACGCCACGACCTACCTTAGGTTTTCCCGCAGACTTGGTTGATAGTGCGACATAGCAGAAATCAAAATATGATGAAAAATCACATAATAATAATCAAGAACCATATAAGTCAAATACAAAATATTGCGATGGAGGAACGAGAACAGCTCCCAAAATTACAACCAACAAAGCATAACCTCGAAACTATTAAGCTCTACAATGCAGCACTCAAATTAATTTTAAATGACAAAGACACTCATATATATCTCAATGAAGCAATATATGCATCAATATGAGCAGTTACAAAAACAAAAAACTGAACATCAAATTAAAAACAAGGCAGTCTCGCAGACATGAAGATCCAACTTAGAAAAGAAAAATAGAAAAAGAAATCGAACAACTTAAAAGTGAACTATCAGTACTCGATGAACTAACAAGAGGAATAAATGTAAGAACTAGAAAATGCAGAAGAGTTGAAAGAAAATACAATATTAGAAATGAAAATGAAGTTCTTTCAACTAAAGAAAAAATAACGCAAACAATACAACTGAAGGCTCAAAGAATAAGACGCTATGAGTAAAGATCAAGATTCTACAGACAAATAAGATTTTTCAAACCGATGCAAAGAAATTTTACAGATTAGGATTTGGTTTCCGATTTTCTCACTTAGTTTTCTTTTTCAATTGGAGTAGATAGATCTATCTATCGCCCGGTTCACTCTCCACCCACGTCTATTGAACAGGTGTAGAGGCTCATCCCTTGTTCCCTGTTTAGGATGTGTTTTCCGGCTTTCTCTTTTCCAATCTTCTCACTTTGGTTTCTTTTTTTTTTTTCAATTGGAGTAGATAGATCTATCTATCGCCCGGTTCACTCTCCACCCACGTCTATTGAACAGGTGTAGAGGCTCATCCCTTGTTCCCTGTTTAGGATGTGTTTTCCGGCTTTCTCTTTTCCAATCTTCTCACTTTGGTTTCTTTTTTTTTTTCAATTGGAGTAGATAGATCTATCTATCGCCCGGTTCACTCTCCACCCAAGTCTATTGAACAGGTGTAGAAGCTCATTCCTTGTTCCCTGTTTAGGATGTGTTTTCCGGCTTTCTCTTTTCCAATCTTCTCACTTTGGTTTTTTTTTTCAATTGGAGTAAATAGATCTATCTATCGCCCGGTTCACTCTCCACCCACGTCTATTGATCAGGTGTAGAGGTTCATCCCTTGTTCCCTGTTTAGGATGTGTTTTCCGGCTTTCTCTTTTCGAATCTTCTCACTTTGTTTTTTTTTTCAATTGGAGTAGATAGATCTATCATTTGCCAGGTTTACACTCCACCCACGTCTATTGAACAGTTTAAGAGGCTCATCCCTTGTTCCCTGTTTAGGATGTGGTTTCCGGCTTTCTCTTTTCCAATCTTTTCACTATTACATAGCCCCCTGCACATCAGTAGCGTTACCGCCTTGCTCGGGGTATTACGATTAAAAAATGAATATATATATATATATATATATATATATATATATATATATATATATATATACAGAGAGAGAGAGAGAGTACTGTACAAAAGGTTTAGAACAAGAACTATTTTGTCTTTTATGAGGCATATTGACAGAAAATAATTTACTTAAAGTTATTTAATTTACTCAACAAACACTTTAACAAGAAAAATACCTGTTACAAAATAAATTTAATATTTGCTATTATAGCCTGTTGCTTTGGTCACAGCCTTCATTCTGTCAGGTATTGGCATCACAAGCTTCTTCAATGTATCTAATAGTATCCCCTGACAAGCAGCTTGTATTTGTCCCCAAAGTGTATCTTGCAAAGTAACAGTAGATTTATCAATAAGAAAAAAGTCAGTTATATCCAATGATAATAGAATAATGAGTTTTTTCAAAATAAATTGTTTAATAGAAAATAGGAAAAATTAATTATAATTTCTTTTTAATACATTTTTTTACATCTAGTTTTAAATAATAAATATTTATTAGCAATTTACTTGGCTTTTCACCGTGTATTTGAATTTCAGTGAGTTTTTTTTAGGAAAATCACCCATGTCCTCATACTTTTGCACACTATCGGTAGTGTTCAAAAGTGTTAGGACAGGGGTGATTCTAAACTTTGTTTTGATGCCTCATGAAAGATAAAATTCTTTATCCGCTACAAAACGTAAAAGTTCCTCTACAATAAATTCCTAATATAATCTGCGGTTTGAGGCATCCACTGCGGGTCTTGAAACATATCAACTTCAGATAAGAGGAGAATGACAATTCTGAATTCAAACCGAGCCTAAAGAGGGATGGGCTCTATCGGGATATCTTACCTTCAACACACCCACTGCTGTTATGGCTTCAAGACATGTGGTGCCATTCCGATCCAAGCAGCTAACGGGATTCGTAATACAGAATAGAAATAGAATGTTCAATTCGTTGCAAACTGAGAAATATAACGCCAGAACATTACATCTTAAATTCATTCATTTAAAAAATTTATATCATATATATGCAACGTTTCAATCGTTAATTCTTTTATTCATCGCGTTTGTACAAAAGTATTTTTATCTTTGTCAGAACGAACTCGCGATTTAGCAGAAAAAATATCAGTGTGTTTATATTTGAAGAAAAACCTAAAATAAATCTACTTTTTTTTATCACAAATGTATTTTTATATTCGACGAAAAACCTAAAGTTAATAGACGTTTTCTTCCTGAAATAACTTTTTTTAAAAAGTTGTCATCAAGAAAATAATTGAGGTTTTTCTCCTATAAGTGAGTTAAATTTAATTTTAATTGAATTTTAATTTTAATTGAATTTTCATCTTAATTGAATTCTAATTTTAAATGAATTCTAATTTAACTTTTAATTGAATTTGAATTTGATTTGAATTTTAATTGAAAACTTAATTTTGAGTTGTCCAAGTTTAATGAACAATGGTTAGGAATGAGCACTCGTTAGAACTGAGTTCAAAATCCAATCAGATTTCTTACATTTACTTACGCTCAAACACTTTTAAAGAAAGGTCGTCATCCATGTTCTTTCTCCTATATGTGATTTAAATTTAATTTTCATTGCATTTTAATTTTAATGGAATTTTAATTTTAATTTTAATTGAATTCTAATTTAATTAAATTTAATTTTCTTTTTAAGTGAATTTAACTTTTAATTGAATTTTAATTTTAATTGAATTTTAATTGAAAACTGAACTTTGAGTTGTCCAAGTTTAATGGATAATGGCTAGGAATGAGCACTCGTTAGAACTGAGTTCAAAATCCAATCAGATTTCTTACATTTACTTACGAGCAAACACTTTTAAAAAAGTATTGATCCATCTTTTTTCTCCTATATGTGAATTAAATAACAAGACAGACTGGGTACTATAGACTTGGATGGCAATTTGTCAAGGAGAAGTAGAACACTGGTGACAACAGGTTTATGACAATGACAACTCTAATTTCAAAGCAATTACTTTAAAATATCACGAATAGATCTCAGCTAAATTATTAAATGATTTTGTTTCTTTAATCATTCTTATGCCATGTGGTGTACTGGATAATGACTCGGTATGAAAAGTCAGAGAGGCGAGTTCAAATTCCAATCGAGATCGTAATATTCACTTACGTCTAAATAACCTTGGTAAAAGTACGAATCTATCTATTCTCCTATGAATATGGATTGAATATCAGGAAAGACTGGTTCTCATAGCCTTGGTTGCCAACCTGTCTATTCCAGAAAAAAGGCAATCTATATAGAGAAAAATTGTTTGTCAATCATAAATCAAATATGGCATGTTAACCCAAGCTTGTATTATCTATGATGCTTTTATTTTGACTGAAGAACCTCCAGTTGACTTGTCATATTGGTAAAAAACAATTAGAAAATAATTGTTTTGTAACAAAAAAAAAAATGTGTATATATTTTATAGAGTGAAAAAGACTTCTATGACAATTTAATTACGTAGAACGGATATTTCGCTAATATAAAAAACAAGAAACGCACACGCAATATCAATTTTCCTTCAGATTTCTAGATTCAGAAATATTTTTCAGCGGATAAATAGGACGTTTCAACTAATCCGGTTTCGTGGAAGGTATCCATGAGTCAGAAAACAGAAGCAGAAGAACATCATACAATAGAACCGAAGGATACGAATACTTCAATTCCCATCGGAAGGATGCTGGAAATGTCAGCCTGCATTTGTTGATCAATGGAATGTGTCGTTGGAAGTTTCAGAAAGATTACTGTATGCGACATGCCTCTGACGAATGTTGAAGGCATTCATCGACTGAACTCTTGTATTAACAAAAAAGTAATGAAACCTTTTAATAATGAAAAATAATAAAGAAACATTGTAATAATGAAAAACAGTAATGAAATAATGAAACTTTGTAATAATTGAAAAACAAAAATGAAATAATGAAACCTTGGAATAATGAAAAACAATAATGAAATAATGAAACCTTATAAAAATGAAAAACAATAATGTAATTATGAAAGCATGTAATAATAAAAAAATAATGAAATAATGAAACCTTGTAATAATGAAAGACAATAAAGAAACATTGTAATAATGAAAAACACTAATGACATAATGAAACTTTGTAATAATTGAAAAACAAAAATGAAATAATGAAACCTTGGAATAATGAAAAGCAATAATGAAATAATGAAATCTTATAATAATTGAAAAACGATAATGAAATAATTAAACCTTGTAATAATGAAAACAATAATGAAATGATGAAACCTTGTAATAATTGAAAAACAATAATGAAATAATGAAACCTTATAAAAATGAAAAACAATAATGTAATTATGAAAGTATGTAAAAATAAAAAATAATGAAATAATGAAACCTTGTAATAATGAAAAACAATAATGAAATACTAAAACCTTGTATTAATGAAAAACAATAATGAAATAATAAAACCTTGCAATAAATGAAAAACAATAATGAAATAATGAAACCTTGTAATAATGAAAAACAATAATGAAATAATGAAACCTTGTAATAATGAAAAACAATAATGAAATACTAAAAGCTTGTAATAATGAAAAACTAATGAAATTATAAAATATTGTAATAATAAAAAACAGTAATAATATAAAACCTTGTAATAAGTGAAAAACAATAATGAAATAAGTAAACCTTTTAATAATGAAAAACTGTAATTCAATGATGAAACCTTGTAATAATAAAAATAATGAAATAATGAAATCTTGTAATAATAAAAAATGAAATAATGAAAACTTGTAATAATTGAAAAACAATAATGAAATAATGAAACCTTGTAATTATGAAAAACAGTAATAATATAATAAAACCTTGTAATAATTGAAAGACAATAATGAAATAATGAAACCTTGTAATGATGAAAAACAGTAATGAAATAATGAAACCTTGTAATAACGGAAAAACAAAGAAGAAATAATGAAACATTGTTATAATGCAAAAACATTAGTGAAATAATGAAACCTTTTAATAATAAATAATATAATGAAATATTGAAACCTGTGTAATAAAAGAAAAACAACAATAAAATCTTGCAATACTGCAAAAGAAAACAAAATTTTGCATAAAGTGTAACGACTACAAGAGTTAGTCGACACACGGGAGGATATTTTTCTACGCCATAGTTTTCCGGCAGAGCAAGGCTATGGTACTGTCTGCGGAAAAAACGCTCTGGGAAAAGTAAAATATCAGGAGGTGTTCCGTCCCGAATTTCATAATTCATAATAATGGAAACGCTTATCTCAGAGATTTAGACAACTACTAAGGCTAATACTATCAGCAGGTTTAAACAAACAGCAAAATATAAGATAAATAATAGTATTTCAACATTTATGATAAAAATGTTTTATCTAAAAAACAGGCAATTTTTATGTTACGAAGTGTAAACAAGCAAGAAGATACCAGCTATAAAAACGACTAAAAAATTAATAATAGAGCGGTAAATTTCTAATTATTCGTGAAATAAGTGACACTAAATTGGTTCAAATACTCATTGGCAGCTTTGACAGACGGATGACGAAATTAATTTATCCGCACGTTCCATAAAATATTTAAAAAGATTAATTTCCCTGGTTTAAATTGGTTTAATAGAGAAAATATTCCAATCAATCCTGAACGAATTATCGACTTCATGTCAATATTTTTTATAATACTATTTTTTATTTTTCGTATGAGCATAATCGAAAATGTAATTTGTAGAAAGGTAAACGTTTTATTATCAGACGTCATGTCAGCTTTATGAAAAACTTCGACAGCTCTGCCTATTTCCCTTGCTCCTGTTAATGCCATGAACGGATTATTACAGCAGACACATTAGGAGCCAAAGACCAGTGTGCTGCAAATAATTATATAGGTGTAGAAATAACGTTCAAATAAAATATGAAATAGCATTCTTATGTTTTTCGGACTTTACTTTTTTGTTTCAATGTCTAGGACACGAACTATTTTCGAATTTTGTACATTAATCATTGTAAATTACTAACGGTAGATTATGCTCTTCCATATCTAAACTTATTTATAAATAGACCTTTGTCTGTGTGTGTGTGTGGGTCTGTGAGTCCGTTACCTATAGACTTCGAAACGGCTGAACCGATTTTCTTGAACATTTACAGTTGTACTATAAGCGTCTGCGAGTGTTCTTAGCTAGGTTTTGTGTCGAGGTACCTCCAATAAATATCGAGTGGTTCGATTTTAATCAAATTGGATAAACTCATAGACAAAGATATAAGAAACGATATTCAGAAGTTTCAAGGTTGCACTTCTTACAATAGTCCAGAAAATCGATAATATATATATATATATATATATATATAAGGCTAGATGTTTGTGTGTGTGTCTGTTTATCTGCCTGTATGTCTCTATTTTTTCAACTCTTTAATTTTAGTTTGTACTTCCGGTTTGGCTCTAAGTAGGTATAATTGTAGTTCTTAGTCTCAGCCATGATTCCATTTACTCAGAGGACTTATTTAGCCTTCAAACGTCAGTTTACGACGAAAAAACATTTGATCTCGATACAAGGAAATCAAAATTTGACTTACATGCATTTATTTTTCTTTCAGTCTATGCTTTCGCCTTAACTGGAAACAACTATTGCTTTTTAGTCTTTCGTGCTAACGTCCAAAGATTCTTAGCCCCAGGACCATGGATTAGTTTTAAAGCTTTCATTACACACGAGCAACGCCGGGCTATACTGCTAGTATTTTTATGTTTCTGAGATTAACTGAGTTCAAATTTCTTACAATAATATTTGTAACATTTTGAATAGTATTTCGTATTCGTCAACTGCTTTTTTATTAAGCTATTGATAATTGATGAGTCATAATTGATGTTAGTTTAATTAGGACTAGTATTTCACGTCATTTCATTTGACTAATTATATTGGTTTGCCCAAAAAGTTCGTTCGGTTTAAAAAACTACATTTTGGACTTAAGCGAACCAATGCATTTGCGAGCTTACATCCATTCATATTAGGTGTACTGCCACATCACATTAAAATACCTGTTTCTGAACGACAAACAAAGTTAGTATATTGATCGGTGACTGATTTGGTATACCAGTTGTCGTAATTTTGGTTATGCGGACATATATGAGGACAGATATGCGAGCGGTGTAAATAGAAAAGGGTCGAATTGTAATCAGAGAGCCAAGTTTCAAATTCTGTCGGTTCATTATATTCACAAGCAAATACATTTAGGAAAGATATAAATATCTTTTCACCCAGCTCCGGGTAAATAAATCACTAAACCATGATTATCTAAAAATATTTTCTGGCTTTAAGTAATCTAGAAAGGGTTGATAAGGCGTAGAAACGAATGAATCAGTATGAGATTAGATATCTATAAATATCTTCGATGGATCAAACAGTTCGAACACTTTTCCTCATCTTTATTGACATGTTTATAACATTTCGGCCGTTGTAGGCTCTGGTCTTTTTCAGTTGCTAGGAAATTTGAACCAAGCTCTTTATTTTGAACATTGAGGAATATATCAGATTAAATAATGCAAATACTACCTCATCTGAGAAGTAAAGAAAAACAGTAGTTGTAATACTGGATGAAATTATTGTTAATTTTTGAATTAATATTTCATATCATTTCGACTTTTTTATAATACTGGGTTGACCAAGAATGTTTGTTTAATCGATTAATTGAATTCTCTACATAAAAAGTAGACATGGTTATTTACAATTCTTTCGTGGAGTAGTTTTTGCACTGAAGGTTATAATCGTGCTATGTCGGTTGCTAATCGACGTAACGCACCCAATGTTAGGAACTTGGTAATCTCTCACTCGAAGCTGACTCAATAGTATTCGGATAACTGCCGACTAATATCAATTACCTAGTAGTTCTATTGAACTCCAGTAGAAGTCTAAAGAACTCCACTGAAATTCCCACGTACTTCCCGTTAATATAGGGGGGAGAGTCCATTATCTGAAGAATAGGTGTGTTTCCCCATAACACCCCCTCTTAAATTTTATTCAGCAGGGGTAAAACTTTATTTATTTTTTACAGGCAATATGAATGAAGAAAAAGAAACAAAAAGATTCACTTTCCCAGCAGAAACGTAGTATATCTCCTAAGTTTTGGATCCACTTTTAATAGACCCGTTTTATTCCTTTTTGTTTTGGATCGACGTACTTCCGGTAAAATTGTTGCTGGTGTTGGAAGTTCGAATGTGTCATAAATTACCTCCATTGGCGTTTCTTCCGTAGAACCGCTGTCAACCACGTCCGACGAGCGTCTTCTGATTTGGTTAATGTACCTCTTGCACGTAAATGTTTCTCTTTTTACCAGGTACAGCATGTTGCCGATCCTCTTGTCAATTATTCCAATTTCCCAAAAAACATGTTCTGTCTGTAGAGTTTGAAAAAAAGTTCCACCTGGGTGGTATTTTTTATGTGAGTAAATCTTTCTCTGTCTGGCTTTGACTTTTTGAGCAATAACCTATCGAATACAGATCTAACTGTTTCATTATTTGGAGTAATCCTGTATACTTGTAGAAATTTCTGTAGGGCTTCTTCTGCGGGTATTTCTCTAGCTTTCTTTAAAGCTCTTTTAAGGGTGTGGACGAATCTTTCTGCTAACCCGTTTGACCTTGGGTGATAGGGAGCTGTAGTAATATGTTGTACATTGTACACCTTGCAGAAATCATTAAACTGTCTTGACGTAAACTGGCTTCAACAATTCTAGTAAGATATTCTTTGTACTTTGGGTTGTCTGTTGTCTAATTCTATGTATCTTCGGTCATTTTGTGAAACTATCTACTGATATTATGTAATAGTATCCATTTAGTGGACCTGCAAAATCCACGTGTAACCTAGACCATGGTAGGTCTATTGTTGACCAGGATTAAATTTTATCGGGGGTGTCTTTGACACTTTGCAGCTGTATTCTCGATGTCCCTGTCCATGTTCGGCCAATAAACAAAGCCAATAAACTAGCATTTCATCCTAGTACTGTCCGGATGACCAATGTGGAAATGCTTCAGTATTTTCTCGTTATTCCGTCTTCAACTTGGCTGGACTTTTTTTTATTTTTACGTCTTTATTTCTTGTTCTGCAGTGCGAGCTTTTGTGTTCCCATTCCTCCGCAGTTGAAACATTTTTTGTTCCTAAAATTGCACTCTCTGTACCAGTGTTACCCACCGCAAACAAAACATGGTTTCGGGAGTTTTTAATTATTTTTTCCAGGTATTTTTAGTAAATATTTGTTGTACTGACTTTCTTCTTTGTACCGTACTTTCTTTATGTGTGAAACGCCAGAATGTTCAATCTTTTTTTGCATCTTTTTTTACACTAACCTGTTTTGTATAATGCTCTGCCAAATCTTGTACTGTAATATATGGGACGTTTTCTAATTTCGTCAGTACCATTTTTCTCATCTCTATGTCTGTTTCAGATACGAGGCCCTGAACGAATACCAAGCACTTTAAATTGTCTGCGCTCAAATCGGCCAGCTTACATTCTTCGCAACACTTGTTTACATTTGCTGCATATGTTATGTAATCTTGTTCGTCCTCCTTCATTAATTCAAACATTTCCACCTCTTGTGGAACAGAGAAAAGTTCCATTAATATATTTACCGCCTCGGTAAACTTTAAATCACAGGTCTTTTTAGATAAAATATAATTTACCATTTTGCTATGTTCAGATATTCTTAAATTATTTAAAAGAAGTCTCACTTTCTTTTTTCTGACCACGAATAGCAGTCTACGGTATACACGCCTGTGTATCTTTTGTAATAATCCTCGAAAGTTACTTCTTCGTCTGTATTTTATGTGAAAGTTTCGATCAAGTTCCAAACTGTATTCTCTGGAAAAGAATCTTGAATATTTTTCTCTTCTCTTTTCTTAGTTACATCCAGAATTTTCTTTTGAAATTTCCTTTGTATCTGTACCATATTTTTTTCGAAATTTTAACTGCTTGTCGAAAAGTTCCTTCTGGATTTGCTTCTGGAATGTACTTTGATGTTCTAGAATTTTTGTTTGCTGTTCCGTCTGGACTTTAAAATATTCCTGGAATAAACCCTTAAATTCCTCCATTTTTATGCAATAAATTTATACCACTTCTTATGTTGTTGAGGGGGTATCAGATGAATTTGTAATTCGCGGCGTATTGAGCAACTGTATATTGAGAATACAACAATATATATTTATTTATTATTACGTGTGCGAATTTCGTTGCCAAAAAATTGTTTTTTTAACTACTCCACGGATTTTGAAGTCTTCTCAGCAAACATTTTGTTGCTTTGTGACTTGGAGATCTTGCTGTCAAAGTATTCGTAACTTTGCAATTTTCATCAGCCAACTGTCGTGTTGGTAATCTTTTCTCTCCTACTCCGCGTGACTTCGCAAAATTTTTGTCGTTGCCGATTTTGTGGTGACTTTTGCCTTGAGAAAAAACAAGTTTTCTCTCTTCTTCCGAGTGAATTCGTAGATCTTCATCGCCAATTATGTTGTGGTGTAGTTTTTGCAATGAAGGTTATAATCGTGCTATGTCGGTTGCTAATCGATTTAACACACCCAAATATTAGGAACTTGGTAATCTTCCACGGTAAGCTGACTCCTTAGTATTCGGATAACTGCCGACTAATATCAACTGCTTCGTAGTTCTACTGAACTCCCATGAACTTCCCAAGTACTTTCAGTTAACTCTTATTAATATAGGAGGGAGAGTCCATTATCTGAGGAATAGTCGTGTTTCCCCTTAACGTTAACACAAAAATAGTTTTGTGTACAATTCTGTCTTGATCCAGTTATATTTGTTTAGAAAATGGTTCTATTTACAGGTTTTTTTTATATAAAATTAGATATCGATGAGCGAGAAGTCAAAAGATAGACACATTTAAAATAATAAAAATACACGAATATTAACTTGTTCGGAAAGGTGAAATAATTGAACATTAAAGGCCCTAAATACTTGCCAAATACTAAGTAATAAATTAAATTACAAATCACTATTCATTGCATGCGCAAAGCAATATAAAACATTCACACATAAAGCAATAGAATGTGTACACACGCGATAAAATATTGACAGAGATTAATAATAATATGTTTACACAATTATGGCGTCAACACAGTTTTATTTGTGTTTACATTTCTGTCTAGACACAGTAATATTTGTTTATAAAGTGGTTAGATTGGCAGGTTTTATTGGATTAAAGTTTTGACAGCCATGAGCCAGATGTCAAATGATAAGCAAACTTGAAAACAGGAAAAACACGACTATTAACTTGTTTCTAAGTGAAAATAATTGTGTACAAAAGACATTAAATATTGCCAAATACTAAATAATGAATTCACTTACAAAAGTATATTTATTACATACACAAACCAGTATAGAAAATACACACACAAGGCAAGAGAATTTATACGCACAAAATAAACTGTATATGCGAATTTTTTAACTGATGCAGTCTTTCTTATCAAATGCTGAAACGGCAATTTCTTGAAAGAGCTTTATTCTAGATTTCTTTGCATTAAAACAAGCAACCCCATGGGCCCTATCCTTAGACCTACGCTGTTTTTAAATTTCATCAGTGACATTCATGACAGCATCAATTCTTAACTGGGTGTCTACGCTGATTGCTGTCTTAATAGTAAGTCTGGGTGTTTCATGATGTCAAATTAGCAAAGGAAAAAATGTATTCTGTATTTAAGCGAGTAAAAGAAATTGCTTGTTTATTTTAAGCCCCTCAAACGAAAGGTCAGTCTTTTTATCGTCTGATAGAAACTTTTTTTACCTCTCATCATCACGACTGTTGGAAACTATCAAGAGAGATATTCATTGCGCCTTCTCAGTCTAACGTTCTTCGCTGACATGAAGTACAAAAAATGTATTCAATCAATTTCTATATCTTCTGCTAGGATAGTTGGATCACTTCTTCTATGTGCCATGTCCCTTCATGAAGTAGGCGATCATGGCCTTCCATATCTCCCCATCCCTGGTAGCTTTTAGCACGCCTTCTCCTGTTACCGCATCCAAACCACACTCTGCCATCCACCTGCTCATGCCTTTCAAATATGTTATCCGCTGCTTTCCTTTTTCTTTTCTCCGCTATCTGACCTGTTAGTGTCAGATTCTCCAACCCCTCTTTCCCCATCAAATGTCCCAAAAATTTCAACTGTCTCTTCCTGATGCTCAGTATTAATTTTCTGTTCGTTTCCATCCTTTCTAAAACCTTATCATTGCTCAGATGCTCGATCCATGATATCCACATCATCCTTCTGTAGAACCACATTTAAGTTACTTCAAGTCTTTTCGTCTTTCTTTGATGATATTGCCAGCATTCACTGCCATATTGAAGAACATACATCACATAGCAATCCAGTACTATCTTTCTGTTTCTAGCGAAATTTTCCTGTCTCTTAATACTCTGCTCGGCTTCTGGAATGCGTGTTGACCATTTCAATTCCCTTTCGGATCTCAATGTTGTACTTTCCGTCCCTGGTTAGAACACTATCCGTGTACTTAAATGTTTGTACCTGCATGATTTTAGTATCCACAATCTGTAATTTGCATTTTGGGATACTCCGTTTGCTGATGACAATACATTCGGTTTTCTCGTATTTTATTTGTAGTCATTTATTTCAACTTTCTTCATCTAACTTTTTAGGAGGTCTTGTAGTTTTCTTTCCGTGTCAGCTATCAAATATGTTGATTATCACCTGCTCATTCGCCTTACACCACTGGACCCATGTTTCACCGCGGTCGTTGCAGATTCAAAATCCAAAGTTGCCAGTTGTCTGCTCTTTCCTCACCCGGCCATAAGTCCACCATTCGTTCTTGCTTTGAATATTGGTATATATTGTCTTTTTGATACGCCTGCTATATATTTAGAAATTCCTGATAAAATCAAAAGAAATATCTGAAATATGATAGGTCAGGATATGTAATCGAAGCTTCACTCGCTGTACTACAGCCGTAGCTTCCCTGTGCCTAAATATTCTAATGGTAATTGTTTAGATGAATATTCCTCTATGCTACCCAGAATTTGTGAATTTAAGCGCAGTACTAAATTGATGACAATGCCTAATTTTCCAGTTGAAATGGCAATATGCTGTATTCCGGGAGGGGATAAACAGAGAAAGAATAGTGCAAGAAATAACTCTTAACACTGAGCATATACAAATACCTCAGTACAATAAGCCAAGTTCACCAACGAACTGTTAACACGGATGCCAATTAAGAAGGCAACGTATAGGACGTATGCGTCCGTCTTGAGAAGTAGGCTTCCGTCTAGTGACGTCTAACTCTCGTCTAAGGCCGATGGCTGTCAACTCGACGAATCTCGATGACTCCAGTGTAATGGCGAAGACTCTAGTATAGTCACGAACACGCTCGATCTCTCTGTCGAGTGCTCTCTGAAGTTCGTTCTCATCTAGGTCTGTCTTTTATAACCCGGCCCATACCCATTCCTGTGTAGGAGAGGATATTCCACCACAACACAATATATAACCAAAACGTCTATGCTAAAAATGTTTCATATCGCACTTTTCATTTCTGGCACTATCTTCCAATTTTCTGTTTCCCGTTAAACTTTGATCTTCATAGTTTTAAATACCTTGTAAAGCATTATCTTCTGTCTTCTTAATTCTTGTTCTTTTATTGTTCTCTCTCTTTAATAGTGTTTTTATCAAATTGTGTAACACTAGGAAACCTCTTGAGTCTACGTGACTTAGTTGTCTTGATTGGAGTGATATGATCAAAAGATGTAATAAGCATTTGAGGCAATACGCATAGCTTCAAAATAATATAATAACCATACTCAAGATGATCTGAAAACAAATTAAATGTTTTAAATAAGTAAATAAATATTCCAAAACAAAACTTATCTACTTAAACCACCACAGAGAAACTTTCCTCACCGCCATCGGTATGGTTGATGCAAGTCTTTTTCGCTGTCACACACTGCGCTTCTTTGACCTTACCTTTTCAAGTGACCTGAAATGAAACGAATATATCGGATATGTTGCTGTGTCTAATGCTCAGTTGGGTCTCTGTACCAAACCAGAATTTTTCTTCGCTTCAGAATCGATCTTTCACACTTATAAATCTACCGTTCGTCCTTTCATTGAACACGAGCGCCATATCTGATTGGGTGCTTCTATTTATCTCGCGATTCTTGACAAAATCCAAAGAAGGATCTCCAAGTAATTGGTCTTGACTTGGCAGCTTGTCTTCAATCACTTTCTCACCGACGTGACGTTACGTCGCTTCTCTTTGTCTTTTCTACAAATATTGTCATGGCAACAGCTCTGACGAGCGTGCTACAAGATCGTCCCTTAGGCACCACCCTTTAACCGTTGAAATAGTTAAATGTAAACAACACTGCTATTTCACAGTTTCTTTTCTCACATTTTCCACCTGTAGATTTCACTTCCGTTTACTTGCTTTCTTGATATCTACAATCATTAAAAATGTAAATGTAATATAAATTGCTATTTTCTATCTTCTTCAATTTTTTTCATCTTATATCCTTTCATCAATAACATATGTCACCAATCTTTTCTCATATTGTAACCCCCCCCCCACGTTTACTAGTGGCAGTTCTCCCTTCCTTGGAGTGACATGATTAAAAAATCAGAAGAGGGGTTGACAATCTATGGCTTAATTTTAGCTTATTATATGGTTAACTTGGGAAATTTAAAGGGAAAAGACAAATAAAAATAAATGTTTTCGTTTAGCAACAGCTCAACCTCTATCATTATTGAAATATTCATTTCACAATTATATGTTAGTTTTGGAGATAATAATGTTTTTAGTTACACGAAATCTTACCAATTAACCCATAGCTGGGAAGAGATGAGGTGGATATCTTTTCTTAGGGTAACCTGTGCGTAAGTGAACAAATCCAACCGGAACTTGAACACGACTATCTGATTAACAACTTTGAGCGATTATCCATTACACCACCTGGAGATACAAGCTTAGATCAGGTAATCTTTTCGAGTGGATACCCGTCTAGATATTGATCAGAATCGATGTTGCTTAACATCGGTGATCGTATGTGAACCGGTCTTTGGGCGTGATATAGCTGTAAACCCATAAAGCACAAGATTGATTATTTCTGTAACATGTTGGAATTCGTAAGATAACAATATTCATCATAATAAAAAAATAATGTTATAAAAATAACCATGAACGCATCTGTTGTGAAATCATTCTTTTTATTAAATAGTGAAACACTTTTTTTCTGTAGAAATTTTGAACATATGAAACAACATTTAAAGATAAACAATTCTCTTTTGCTGTCTCATCTACATTATAAGACATATAATATTTTATGTAAGTTTCATCTACTAGTGCTACCGTACTATATAGCCAGTGATGGTATCCTACCGTTCGTGCGAGCCGATCCGTAACTTTATATAAGTCTCGCGAACCGGTTGTTATAGTAAACGAAAATAATCTTATATATTAATTGCCTATATGAAACAGTTGATAATATAACTTATACCAGTGCTGTAAGTTCTGTGGAGACACAAAATGTTGATAAAAAGTAATTAAGAAAAGAAGTTAAAAAGGTGGCAAATCTGCTCATCGAAATTTGATAGGACGTTCATTGGATCTTTGGGACTACATCGATTCAGTTCAAATGTGGCTAAAAGACTATAACAGAGTTGATGACACTTGATATTAACGAACCGAAATATGATGAAAAAAACTTTATTCTAGAAATATCTTAATAAATAAATATTCTCAATTAATTTATTAAAGTGGTTTAATTCTTTTTAATACTATCAAAGGATTTTCTACAATTCCCGGTTGGAAAAGAAAGTAAGCAAATTGTTTCTAAAGATTACTGTAAATTTAGGACGTTTTATTGCATATAACAAAGTATTATCCATCATATACTCGGATCTTTGTCGACTAAAAAGGTTATTCTGTTGGGTTTTTTTTCTGGTGAACGTGTTTGATACACACTTAACTGAATGAAAAATAAGACCTGTGCAAGAGTGCGTAGGCCTTATTGTACAGCCATCGGCTATTTAATGAAAAACTCTACTCCGTTGCTATTTATGCAACCCGTGCAGTGATGGCACGGCCACCCTAGGCGAAGCTGTTACTAGACAAAAGTTAAACGGCTTGAGTGAAGGATCCTACAGATTACTCTAAATTCAAGATGTTTTATTGCATATAACCAAGTACTACCTATCATATACTCGGATCATTATCGACTAAAAAGGTTAATATATAGTTTTGTTTTCTAGTGAGCGTGCTTGATACATACCTAACAATGAAAAACAAGATCTGTCCAAAGGTGCATAAGCCTTATTGTAGAGCCATCGGCTATCTAGCACAATGAAAAAGACTATACTCCATTGCTATTTATGCAACCCGTGCATTGATGACACAGCCAGGCTAGGCGAAGCTGGTACTAGACACGGCCTGAGTGAAGGTTTCTTTTAAAGAACAAACGTACATTTGTCCGTGATTAAGAAGGACATTCAGTTTGTGAAACCTTTTTTTGTTGCTTGACCTGGAGAGGGACAGAATTCTTCAGTTTTACATTCCCAATAGTGAATGAATACCAGTCCGGATTTGAGCCAAAATTGTAAGATAGAAATGATCACATGTTCAGCTACATAGCGACCCTACGACCACAACCAGTCATATCCAGTAAACGTTCCACTAGTAATCACATCTTCTGTTAACAGCGAGCATGAAATATTAAATGATACGCAGGTACTGCGCCGTATTCATCTTCTGCACTGGCTGTTATTTTTTTAGTCGCTAATGCCTTCCTCAAAGATCCAGGTATCGGTCTATTCCTTAGATAGGGATTAAATAGCATGACATAATGATTGCTCAGGACTGGAGTAATAAATTGTTTGAACCATGGTAACTCCGAATTCAAAAATTTGGAAGAGGTTATGACAAAAAAAAGATCACTCCCCCAAAAAGTTATAACTATTTACATATATTAAAGAAAAACAAGAAGTAGTTAATTATGCATTTTGGGAGCAATCTCTCTATTATACATATTTCATTACATACTATATAACAATGTACTGCATTTATTTTTATTTTTTTGACATTCGCACAAGTGTATTCTTCTCTGGACATAAAGTGTATTCGGTATATCCAAACGCATTTGGTTATTCTATAAGCCATTATCAATGATGTGAGTCTGTTTTTTTAATTATTTCAACTGAATATATAGAGATAAATAGACATTTATCGTAAATGAAATGTTTTTTCAAACATGGTCAGCACGTTGTGGCCGTGTTTATAGTTGATAATATTGAGTGTTAGTTTATTTTACTATTACAGCTTCTATTATCTTTAGCTTTATATGTGAAATTTTCATAGTCGAATTTTTCACAAATATTTTGTGAACGGAAGTCCAGGGGTTACTGTGAGTAAACAATTCTTAATTGAGCTTTTACCGCACTTTATGTCAAGAAAAGAAAATGCTCGCACGAGTACATAAAAATAAAAATGAAAATTCAATCCCACTACATTGTCAGTCATCTTTAATATATATTGTTTAATACATAGTTTTCGGTTATAATAGGGTTAGACTAGTACACATCTATATCTAAAAGTGTTCTATGCAATTATATTGTAAGACTTTTAAATATTTTTCATTTTTAAACGAGTTATTTCGCTACCCAGGTTTCTACTATGAATGGTGTCTTCAGGCAATTTTTAATAACTGATTTTATCTTTTACCGTTTTTCTTTTTAAGAACGCTCTTGTAACGGTGTTTTATTTGAACGTTCACGTGGCAGGGAATTTATGAACGCTCAAATGTTTAAATTAAAAGTAATCATGACGTTTTCATCCATGTTTGTATGAGGTATTTATTAGTGTGGATGCATTTAGTCATAATTTCTGTTCTTTCATTTAACAGTTCGTCTTTATTTGGGTATGTCATAATTTCTAATTTTTCTTCTTGGTAGAGAAATGAAAGAACAGAAATTATGACTCAATGCATCCACATTAGGAAATACCTCTTAGGCTTATACAACCATGGATGAAAAGGTCATAATTCCTTTAAATTTAAACAATGCACGTTCATAAATTCTCTGCCACGTGAACGTTCTAATAAAACACCGTTACAAGAGCGTTCTTAAAAAGAAAAACGGTAAAAGGTAAAATCAGTTATTAAAAATTGCCTGAAGACACCATTCATATTAGAAACCTGGGTAGTGAAGTAACTCGTTTAAAAATGAAATATATACTAATATATATATATATATATATATATATATATATATACATACTGTAATATATATATATATATATATATATATATATACATACTGTAATATATATATATATATATATATACATACTGTAATATATATATATATATATATTGTAATATATATACATATATATATAGATATATATACTGTAATATATATATATATATATATATATATATATATATATATATATATATATATATATATATATATATATATATATATATATATATATATATATATATATATATATATATATATATATATATATATATATATATATATATATATAGGGTGTATATGGGTGTGTTTGTGAAAAATGGAGGGTAGATGTATGTGCGTGTTTTTGTGCTAGTGTGTATCATGAGAATTTTCGAGAAAGTGCGGGATAAGTTGTTTGGTGTGGTCTCAAGTGGGAACAAAACGCCATCTCATCCTTTCTCAAGTTAAGCGTTTCCGTCGAGTATGTTGATCCCCGGCGGTCTTACGTACATTTCGAACCGATATTTCTTTCTTTGATGCAGTAAAGGAAATGAATAGCTGCGGTGATAGAGGGGAATAAAAAGCTCGTAAAACCGGAACTGCAATCTCCTCTTGTTATGGAGGTGTTCCTCACAATTGCAACGCAATTCTTGAGCTTCCTATCCGTTTCTATCGTTTTGGCAGCTTTGAATTCTTTTGCCCGCTATCTACATATAGGGATTATTTGGTATTACCTCTAAATTCCGGGTGCGTAGTTTCGTAATAGGTAATTAGGTATCCTAAAAATACTGGATTAAAAAGAAAACACTCGCATTCTCACTGATAATCTTCTTCAATGTGTCATGTCCATTCAAAACGTAGGTGATCACGGTCCTCAACATCTCCCTATTCCTTGTTGCTTTTAATATTTACATCAAACGCGCACATGACACAACAGACAAGGTAGTAAAGCGTAATTAACCTTGTGAAAGGTACTTATTTGTGTCTTCTCCAGCCAGCTATGGGTTGCAAGACAGATCTGGTTTTATTTCCTTGGTTGGTAACCAGTCTACCACAGAAAGAAATGACAATTTACTGCATGAAAAAGTCAGTCACGCATCGAAAGAGGCATTATCGTCTAAACGGGTATCATGTATGGCCCTTAATTGACTGATTAAGAAACAAGAAAGAATTCGTCAGTATACCTTTAACAAATATCACTAAGAATCTCAACTGATTAATTTTTGGGCCAAAATCGGCTCTGGATGTAAAATTTCAGATTTCAATTTATTAGCCAATCAATGGAGTTATCCTAGACCTTCTTAAAACTGAAAAATCTGAAAAAATTATGATTTTAGGCTGCTCCGAAATTTGAGACAGCACTCCGCAAAAGATCAAAGATATTTTCTCTCCTGATATGAACATTTCAAAATTACGCGAGGATATTTATAAACCATTAAACTTTAAATTTTAATAAATGTAACATTTATCATTGAGAAGCTTATTCACTTTTATAAATTCACGAACTTTTTCGGTAAAATTTTGACCTGTTTTTTTTTATTTTGTGCAGAACTCATATTGACACCTTTCGTATAATTTATTACCCTACATTTGATATATATATATATATATATAAAGAGGAACGTCTCGAAATAAGCTCGTAATTTTAAAATAAATGTAGCACACATTAAAACATGCGAACGAAATTCTGACAACAAATATATTAGTAGTAGTTATAACAAAATCTTGCTTGCTAACTGCTGAAGAATTGCACACATTCATAAAACTATGTAAATCCGCGACACTTGTTAAAAATAGAACTACCTTTCTATCGTATCAGGACATTTTCGTTCTGTTGTAAAGAAGAATAAAGTATTTTTGTGGGACTCTGTTTTGAAGGGATCTTTTCATTCATTTCTTTCAACTTGAATGAAAACAAATACTAAACACTAAAATGTATCTATAATTTTTGGAGCGTGTTTGACAATTTTATTTTGCTCTTTGGATGCTATTCTTCTAAAGTTATGACATAAATACCCCTACACATTGTGTTTCAACCTCTTCACTGCAATTATGGATATTCAGTATCACACAGTAGTTCAGAAGTTTTCATTATTCTTTATTTCCTACTTAGTTTTCTCTTTTTTTTCTTTCAGCACAGTCAATGAAATACTAGACAATTTTCTCACAGTTAAATAAGATATGCGAGGAAAAGAAATGCGGTTCTCGCAGCGTGGAGTGAAACCCATTTGCTTCCACAGAGTCTCAGCTATCCAACTAAGTAATATTTTTAAATTTTCCGGCAAACATTTAACATTATCAATTTTTATCTTCAGAATCGATCATACATTTAATCTTTATACAGCTAACATTAGATTATGCGTTGAATATTGCTTATAGATCTAGTTAATGTTCCTGCTGTTTAATTAGAAATTCTAGTTAAAATCAAAAGAATCAACAGTATTAATGCCCCTGACCTGATCTGACCTAGAGTCTCTGATTCAGTCATTTTCTGACAGCCGTAACATAGCTTCCGTGTTCTTTTTTTTTTTTACCACCGGCTTAAGGCGTTGTTGTTGTATTCAATCGAGTTTGTATGTCAGTTTGGTTGCTCGTGGTCAAGATATCTCAAGACCCGATGTAATGATCCGGTTAAAATTTTCACGAATGTTTGGTATTATGACTGGTATAAATTGATTTGCTATTTTGGTACAGAAAATTTTTTTTATTTTTCTGTTTTTTATTAATATTTTTCGTACGTTTCACATGCCAAATACTTAATTGCCACCCCTAGATTCTTTTACTTAAGTTTTCTGAATGCACTTTTTTTCCACAAAAATATTATGACTTCTAATCTAAATTTAATATTCATTATCCAAGGCTAAATTAAGCTAATTGTACTTATTCTCATTTTAATAATTATTCCTTGCTAATCGCTAAGATAATATCAGTATTGCCGTGGCAGATGTTTGCTGTCTTTGACTGCTCTCGTTTATAAACACTTTCGTGGTAATGGTTCGGATGAACTTTTGACTATGGTACCTAGACTTTATGTATTTAAGCGCAGCATTAGAATGTCGATGAATTGTCATCGTTTTGCAGTTAGATTGGCTAGATGTAACCGTAAATTCTATGATGTTTTCTATTCTTGTACTTCTTGTTTGTAGAACTCTCTTCCAGCTCATTGCTTTCCGACCAGCTTTGATTTAAAAAAATTAAAAGGGATGTCAATCATTATCTACTGTATTGATTACTCTCTACTTGCACCGTAATGTTTCTCTTGGCTTTTTGTTCTTCCACAATCGGTAAAGTCTTGTGTGTTTATTGCCTTGCATCGAGTCTATTATATATTAAAAAATGTATTTTATTAATGAAAAGCAATTTATTTTTTCATTTGCTTTTCCTTATAATCCGCGTGGCTTTGAATGATAATTATTTTTCTTATATATTTTGAAAAATATTTTAAGAAGTTTTTTATTTTTATGTTCCTGTCTCACTTTGGAAGAGTTTATGTCAATAGGTTCCTGGGATGTGCAATGAGGAAACAGGGCTTAGAGAAGCTGATACTAACAGACCAGATAAAGGTAAAAAGAGACAGAGAAAAGCAGCGGAAAACATATTTGAAGGGCCTGAGCAGGTGGATTAGAGAACGGGGGTTGCGTGGTGTCACAGGAAAATGCGTGCTATGAGGGATAGGGAGATGTGGAAGGCCTATGAATGAAGTCATTTTTTCTTTCTTTTTTTAAAATTTTTTTCCTCTCGGAAATGAAAGATTCACGTGAAATTAAATAAACAATGATTTTATGGTAACGGTATTGGCATTATTAAACGTTTCTTTGCAAGGATACATTTGGCATTCATTGACCGAGCAACCAATACTGCTGTCAGTTGAAATTTATGAAGTTTCTCTCTCAAAACAATTTCTCAGGAAAATTAAGAGGACTGAATTAAGAGCAAAATTACAACTGTTATTGCTCTTTCCAGTATTTGATGGGGGGGTTCCTTTCAAAACGTTTGTTTGAAGTTGTGTTGAATAATAAAATATATTGACAGGGACGTGCTTAGAGTCCCCGCAGACCACACAATTGCAGGGGGCGCAAATTCACTAGGGGCTGCAAGGACAAGGCTAATAGAAGAAAAAGAATATACTAAAGGGCCTAAGCAGATTTAACTTCATAGCACTGCCTAAGAATCTAGATGCAAATGAAAGTGAGCTTCATCGAATTATCTGACTAATGAGCCACAAAAAACCTCATCATCCAAATTCTGATGAATAGACCGCCCAGCAAAATTAGGCCAGAGTTAAAACAAGAAAAGCGTGGGTTTGTCCTTCACAACAGACAAATAATATGTAATACAAATGGAGAGAGACATGTGCCTGTTTTAGAGACTATGCAAAAGCATTTGACAAAATATACCACAAAGATTTTTTAGTGCTGCTCAAAAGCCTTAACATATTTAAGAAATACATTAGAATAATCAAGAACCTGTACTGCCAGCAAACCGCCCACATACAGGCAGGAAATGAATTCAGCAGATATAGAGAAGTGGAAAGAAAGGACTACAAATAAACTACAAGAAAACCGAATGCATGGTCATCAACAATATGCTAACTACAATAGAAGAATACTGAAAACAAAATGCCCAAAATGCCACCTACAGGTGGGGAATGCTGAAATCAAGCAGGTACAGAAATTAAAATACCTTGGAAGTATTCTAACAGAAGATAGAAAGTGTGATACTGAGATCTGAAGGCGAATTGACATGGCCAAGGACGCAGAAGCTAAGTAGAGTATTAAGAGACAGAAAATTTAGAAATAAATCAGAGAGTACTGGATTGCTGTGGGATGTTTGTTCTTTAATATGGCATTGAATACTACACAATCTCATAAAAAATGAAAGAAAAACTTGAAGTAACTGAAATGTGGTTCTACAGAAGGATGCTGCGGATATCATGGATTAAGCACGTGAGCAATGATGAGGTTTTGGAAAGGCTGGAAACGAAAAGGAAATTAATACTGAGCATCAAGAAATGACAACAGAAGTTCTTGGGACATTTAATGAGGAAAGAGGGAATGTAGAATAAGATACTCGCAGGCCAGATAGAGGGGAAGCAGCCGGTAACATACATGATGAGCCTCAGCAAGTGAATGACGGAGCGGATTTTAGGTGGGATAACAGGAGAAAGCGTGTTAAAACCCACTAAAGCTAAGGAGACATGGAAGGCCATGATCGCCTACGTCCTGAAAGGACACGGCAAATACCAGAAGACAATTTCCATATAAAATATTGTGAAAAGGAAGGTTATGTTGCTTGCGGCATTCACGTGTAAATGAGAGGACAGTCGGAATATCAACGAATATTGAGATCCACATATGGAGGGAGTCCATGGATATATATATATATATATATATATATATATATATATATTTGTGTGTGTGAGAGTGCGTGTGCGTGCGTGCGTGCGGTTGTGTGCGTGTGCATAAGTGTATGTGTCTGTATGTGTGCGCGAACGCGCTGTTTCCGTAAAATAGGGTATAGAATTTCGCGGTGTAAAATTAAATACCGAGAGATCGAGGTGACATGTTGCGGGTGTAATTGGTGGTAACGCTGCCCTCCTAGAGGGAATATGATAAATTGATCCGATAACTATTTACGTCCAGCGAAATCTATTTAAGATCAGGGATTCGAATCGTACCGTATTACACACGTCGTATAGACATTTATCTGTAGGCATTTCTTCCTCTCTCCGATCAGTGAATATGGTCTTTCTGATCAAAGTCACGGAATCTAATTACAGGGCCAGTTCTTATCATAGTGGATAACCAAACTGAAAACGGATATGTTTGATATATTTGAATATAATTTAAAACGCGAGCAGAATCCAGTTTTGTTATATGGCTCATGAGTTTGATTTTACTGTGGAGTTAATGTTCATTAGCACCTGGATTCTTAAGTTCACAAATACCACGTAATATAATTAAGTATTACTATTCGATACAAGTGTACCCCTGCCGTCAAAAATGAAGGCAAAAACTAAAGAAGTTTATATATATAATCATAGAAATTAGTATGTTAACAAGTGTCGTCATAGAAGAAGATTTGTTTTGTTCTGATTTATTTAGCTAAAATTTAATTTTTTCCTTAATTGTGGACACATGACAAACAGAAATATGTGATACATTTTTTGTGTTAGTTTCTGTACACTAGCGACATTATTGGGGAAGCGTATTTCTACTACCAGTGAAAATTTCACGCAATTTCGATGATTAGTTTTTGAGATACAGAAAGTTTCACTTAGGCCCCATAATTTTAGACGGTAATGTATATATATAAGTTAGTTAAATGCCATACGTGATAGGCGACCATGTCTCGAAGCAGACATTACTGACTGCGTAGAAATTTTCCCGCAGTAGCTTCTGTGGGTGGTAGATTGGTTGCTAACCAAGGTTACAGAACCCAATCTGCCATGTTATGCAGCCCATACATGGAAGGAAGAGACGGAGTAATACCTATACCTGGGATATTTGTGCGGAAGTGAATAAAACGAATATCAATTGGAATTCGAACTCGGCACTCAAATTTCTCGTTCTGAACCGATATCTACTGCACCTAATACAAGTAAATATTATAACAAAGACAACGGTCCTTATTATAATAGAGAGGATTTATATATATATATATTCTTCACTATTCTATGATATAATTATTGCGCAAAAAATAATAGATCACATGTGGCAAGAGCTTTCATAACTAGTAGTAAAGTTTAATAACTGGTAGTAAAAAGAAAGAACGGATACAACTGTGCCTCGTTATTGTCTCTCTAATGAACAGAACTAAGGCTTACTCACTATTGTCTTTTTCTCCATGATCGTAACAGTAGGATTATATATATATATATATATATATATATATATATATATATATATATAACGGTTTTTTTTATAATAGAGATGATTATTATATTATTATTATTATCACTGCATTGAACAGCTACTTTTTAAATGCTGTGCCCTTTCAAAATATTCAGTCTCCTGCAGAAATCCATAAGCATTTTTAAATGTACCGTCTCTATTTAGGACAAAAGCAACGACTGTTCGCTTCCGGCGGCATGGTCTCTAATTTGTGGGGTTGTGAGGAGCATGGAACCTCTTAATTGCTGTTGTTCGCAGGTTCATTCTAACCCGGTGTGATGGCACCTGTTGGGGTTTCAGCTATGGGTAAATTGTTAACCCGTAACCTGGGGTCAAACCAATATGAAAGTATAAAAATAGACTTTTAAAGAAAAAAAAATTGAAGGAAAATTTTTTCATAACACATTTTTGAAGAAACAGATTATTACTAGCAATACATTTTTAATACAAAACTAGAAGGAATTTTCAGTTTACTAAAATGCAAAAAAAAAAAACTTTTTAATCGAAATTTAACTAAATCAACATTCTCACTATAACCAAAATTAAAAAATCCCTTAAAATCCTACCTTTCGGGCATTAACCCTCTAGGGCCATTCGTATCATATTTGATACAGTATTTCCCTATAAGGAAACATTTGGTATTTCCCTATAAGGAAACATTTGGTATTCATTGACTGAGCAGTTAGTACTGCTTTCATTTGAAATTTATAAAATATTTCTCTTAAAAAATTTTTCAGGAAAATATTTCTTTCAAGGCTTGTTTTCATACTGTATCAAATATGATACGAATGGCCCTAGAGGGTTAAATAACCCACATCGACACTGTTCTCTACTATTACCGGTCTTTTGTCACTTTGTTATCTCTCCTAAACCCCTTTCTGCTATCCATGTACTCAAATTAGCTAGGTTTGCGTTGTTTTTTTACTGTACCTCTTGCCTTTAATTTGTTCAGTTAGTGTTATATTTTTAAGCACCTTTTCCTCATACTGTGCCTTAAAACTGTTACAACCACCATAGACAATCGCATCTACCTCCCATTAGCATGGGACAGGCTAGCCTCCCAGAGAATAAAATACTACGCCTCCTTGGCCTTACACTCTCGGCGGACCTCAAATGGAATGACTATATTGAATCCATTGCCAAATCTGCTGCTATGAAAGTCGGCTCCCTGTGCAGGGCCCGGAAATTTTTCCCACCTGAAATTATTCTGCACATATACAAATCTACCATCCGCCCGTGTATTGAATATTGCTGCCATATATGGTGGGTGGCCCTGCTGCTCTCCTTGGGCTTCTTGACAAAATACAAAGGAGGATCTGTAACGTGGTTGATACTGACTTGGCAGACCGGCTGCAGCCGCTCTCACACAGGCGTGATGTAGCTTCCCTGTGCCTCTTCTACAAGTACTTTCATGGCTTCTGCTCCGATGAGCTTAGATCACTGGTGCCGCCTAAGCACGAATTTACACGAGATACTAGATTAGCAACTAGGTCCCACCCTTTTACAGTTAAACAAATAAGATGTAACCGTAAATTCTACTCCAACAGCTTCTTTTCTCGCGCTTCCCGCCTGTGAAACTCCCTTCCACAAGTCTGCTTTCCCGACAGTTACAATCTCCAGGTGTTTAAATGTAGGGTCAATAGACACCTCCTATCACACTAACTCCCAACTATTCTCAGAACACTCTCATCTACCCAATCATCATTCTCGGTATCCTCACCCGCCTATCACCCACCCTCTGTTATTTCCTATATTTAATCAGCCTTTCTCCACTCTACGTAGCCCCCTGCACAGTAGTGGCAGTGACATGCCTTGCTCGGGGTGAAACGCTTATAAAAAAAAAAAAAAATGTGTCCTTTTTTTTTTGCATTTTCTTTAAAACTTTTTTGTCAAATCTTAAATATTGCATTCTTTATTCTATTGACTTTAACGAATCCCGACTGTTTTAGTATTATTTCTGGTCTAATTCTGCTGTTTTAATTCTGCTTCGTTCTCTATTCATCAAAATCCAGATGATAGATTGCTCTATGGCTCATGAGGCTGATTTTTCAATAGAGTTCAAATTCATTAGCATTTGGATTCTTAAGATCATAAATAGGGAACTTACTTTGAGAACTAAACTCAATATATATATATATATATATATATATATATATATATATATATATATATACTGTTTATATTAGTTACATTTACCGAACTGTTGTCCTCATCTTATTCACATTCACGACGTTTTGGCTATTGATTGCTTCAGCCTCCTTTCGGTCCTGGGCATGACGGTAAACTGCATCCGTTAGCAAGGCCTCTGATTTAAAGTTTGACGAGCATGAAACCACCTCTTAATAGATACCACTCTTGACCCGGAGTGATAGCACTTGTTATGGTCCCTCCTATGGGCAAATAGTTAACCCTCAAATTAGGGTCAAAACTCTATTAAAGCATAAAAGTACACTATTACAGAAATATATACATAACAATAGACTTAGATTGAAAATATACATTTTTGAAGGAAACATATTACCAACAATACATTTTTAACAAAAAATTATTACCATAACGTTTTTGAAGGAAAACATTTTTAATACAAAACTGGAAGACATTTTCAGTTTTCTAAAAAAAAAAAAAAGAACAAAAAATCTTAATTAAAATCTGACTAAATCAATCTTCGCACTAAGAAATACCATAAAATCTCATCTTTTAAATAAGCCACTGATATATGCCGTTGAACAAAATTCAAACTCAAAATCAAACTCTAGCCTTTTTCAGTTAATAAAAACCTTGGTTGACTGATCATAAAAGTGACTTTAGCTAAAGATTTACGAGCTAAATGCCTGGCCTTAGATAGAACAAAAATCTGTTGAGCTGAGTTATTTTAATTTCTTTAAATAATCTTTTCATCCGAGGAAAGGGACCAATGCCTCTAATGTGTAGAGGGTTACAGTGAGAAGATAGGGAAGACAGAAAAGAAAAAAGTTCAGGTGATGTTGCACAAAGGGTAAGAGAGAGGAGAGAGTCAAGGAAATAGAAGATGGCAATTGACGTTGCATTTACACTTTTGGAGATTGTAGCAAGCATAGGGAAAAGAGTTCCGTAGGTAGGAAGCGTAAAGAAAAGAAAATGCTAGAGTAGATTTGGCGGTTAGATTTGCCTATTTTGACGTTAAAAGCGTGGGACCTAGATGCTAATTTAGTTGCATCGGTAAACTCATGAGTGAAAGGCTCCAGGGAATCAAGTTCGTCAGAGCAGAAGCCCTGCAATGTACTTGTAGAAAAGACAGAGAAGCCATATTCTGTCGGTAAGAGAGTAGCTGAAGGCAATCTGCCTAATCAGGACCGATTACATTGCAAATATTCTTTTAGATTTAGTCAGGGACACTTAGATGAACAGCAGAAGAACCTGACCAGATATGGTGACAATATTTAATTCATGGATGAATGGTAGACTTGTAAACGTGCAAGACCGATTATGACGAGAAAAAAAACATTCTGGTTCGGCACAGCGACCAAACCTTCTTAGCAGTAGATGTAGTTATTGATTCAGTAAATCCATTCTACTTGAGATCGGATGATAGAAAGAGACCGAGGAGGCATGGTTTAATTATTTAAGGGAGGTTAGTGCGATCTGTACTAATGGAAGATAGGAAAGAAAATTAAAATTGTGTTATCTAAATTAAGTAAAATTAAAACCATTTAGTTCTGTTGACTAGTTAAACAACTTGGTTAAAAATCCCAACAATTATCGCCTGAAGAAAGTTGGAACGTACAACGGTCGCAACGTCGTGAATATGGCACCAAAGACAAGAATAAAAGAACGAACAAAGACAAAATGTACGTATTTATCCCGTCTCACCAGTGAGACGTGACGTCACACAAGATCGGGTTCAATGTCGCGCATTCGAGAGCGTACAAATGGGCCAGGGTTAAACGTTGCCCAGCCCTCAAAGCAGATGGTTTTACAGGTATGACTAGCGATCTATCTGTCTAAGGCAAAGACGGGGTACAGCCTACGCAGACGTTCCCCCGGAAAGGGTACTGCTCAGTATTTTTCTGGTTTTTTTTTACCCAGCTCCGCCTCTTGACGAAACTGAAAGATGGCTATCCCCCATGCGCTAGGTAAATATTTTGAAATAGTGTGAATAGTTACAATATCTCTTCAAAGGCGTTTATCCGTTACAATTCGCAAAATCAAGGAACCGCAAATATTTCTTTTTCTTTTTCCTCTTCTATGTGCCGTGTTCTTTCAGGACGTAAGCGTTATGGCCTTCCACATCTCCCTACATCTAGTAGCTCTTTCTTTTGTTATACATCCAAAAATCGCTTTGGCATCGATTTACACAAGCTCCTCAACTATGTTACACGCTGCTTCTCCTTTTATTTAACGTGTGAGTATCAGATTCTTCAAACCTTACTTCCTGATTACATGTCCCAGAAAATTCAGCTGTATTTTTCTGATGATAATCATTAACTTCTTTTTCGTTTCTATCCTCTACAAAACCCCATCTCACATGTTTGGTCTATGGTATCCTCATCATCCTTCTGTAGAACCACATTGCGGTTTCTTCAAGTATCTACTTCATCTTTGAAGAGAATCTCCAGCATTCCCTGCCATATTGAAGAACAGACATCACTTAGGAATCCAGTACATTCATGTCTCTCAATACTCTAGTCAGTTTCTGGGGTGTAACCATGCCCATGCCAACTCTCCCTCGGATCTCTGTGTCGCAATTTCCGTATTCTGTTTTAATACTTCACAGGTATTTAAATTTCTATACCTGCGTAAATTTAGTATTTCCCACCTGTATTTGGCTTCTATTTATACTTATGACCATGCATTCAGTTTTCTTGTAGTTTATTTGTAGTCCTTTCTGTTTTCTCCAGCTACCTTCTGTAGGAGGTCTTTTAGATTTCTTTCTGTATCTGGTATTAGCATTGTATCATTTGCGTGTCTTATACTACAGAGATTGTGGCCGCTGATGATAAATCCTGGCATGATACACATAATTGTGTCGCTGTAATAATCTTATTTATTGTATCAACAACATCTTCCGCAACGTATCTATTTACTCATCCCCCCCAACAGGGCTGAGTTTTGACACACGATCGGTTTTTAATGCAAGGAACACCAGCGCGTATGCTCAAAACACTGCTCAAATATTACCCATTCCTTACATATGCAATGACACATTTATGGTTACGTAGGATAGATTCTTCAAAGACTAAATCGACAAGCACGAGGCAGTGAACCAATTTTCTTAGCAGCTGACCTTCCAAGGAAGGCAATGATGTCTTTCCAATCTTAATTCAAAGTCGCGTTGACTGTATTACGCAGGCAGTTAGCCGGATTTACAAAGATATTATAACAATGCAAGGATATTAAATAAAAAATCTAGTTATAACCTTCTTTTTTAGGAATATGGCACTGGAAAAAAATTGTCAACGTGACAAAGATCAGCAAACGGTTTGTGATTAACTGTCTGGAATTTATGATTATAGTAGTAAATAAAACCTTACTCGCTTTTCTTTTGTTGATACCTTTCACTCTATCTATTCAAGTGTAGAATTATGTGAGAAAGTTTGAATAAGCGATAAAGTTTCCTTATTTCAAATTCTCAGACCCCTTTCAACGTATTGGTATGTAGCGCGGAACTGGATAACTTAAATTATTGGATTGCGTTTTAGAAAAAGGTTTCCTGCTTAATTTTCTATTGTTTTAGTACTGTAACAAGAACTCCTACAGAAGGCAGTCAATTGAAAGAGAGAATAAAGAACTAAGCATTATTTGCAAGAAGACATTATACATGGTTATTAGTAAATGGAACAGCCTGACATGCAAATAACAAATTGGATATACTGAAATAAAACAAGAACAATAATATCAGGGAATTATTTTACCTGAGCACGGATTGTTCGACACCGAATTCCAAAGATCGATACGAAAGGGTATTCAGTCGTGTTGAAGGAGAAAGCTCACAGATCCTTTCACACGAATGCGTTTGTATCTCGAATCTTTATTCTAGGTCCTACGCTGTTTCTGATCTACATCAGTGATCTTCCTGATGTCATCAGTTCTCAAATCGGCATCTATGCAGATGACATCACTATTTACTCCCGTCTCTATAAGAAATCTGCCAAAGCTGACAAAGTAAACATGGCTGTTGCTTTTTAGAAGGACCTCAAAATTGGTTAACTGGGGATAAAAAAAAAATTGGAAATTTTAATGTCTCCAAAACCAAAATGAGCTCTTTTAAGCACCAAAGACAAACTTTCTTGCCAGTCATCAATATCTCTGATTTTAATCTCCTGGAGAGTAACACACAGCATTTCCTTGGTCTTACTTTTTCAAATGGCCTCAAGCGAAACGACTACATCGAATCTATAGCTGTATCTATTAAGATTTTAGGGTCACTAGGCCAGGGAAGAAAGTTTTTCTCGTCAGAATCGATCATGCCCATGTATTAATCTACTATTCATCCGTGTATTAGATACTGTCGCCATATCTGATCGGGTGTTCTTGCTATTCATCTCGAGGTTCTTGACAAAATCCGAAGAGGGTTTGTAATGTAATCGGCCCTGACATGATATCTCGATTTCAGTCATTTTCTCATCGATGTAACGTGGCTTCACTCCCTTTTTTTTTCTAGTAATATCTTTATTGAAACTCTTCTGATGAGCTTTTTTCCGTGGTGCAGTAAAAAATATTATTAGTCGTGATCTAATGAGCTTTTCTCGCAACGAAAACATAGGATCTTCCATTCAGAGAAAAACCTGGTGTCATTTTGGGACAGAAGCTTACTTGGGTTTCCAATAATTTTGTATGAACACGGCTTACGGCCATATGGGTTGAAACTGTTTCTTATGCTAACACCGGTTAAACAATGTTGAGTGTAGAGAGTGACGGTTTGCAAATAACAAGATCTATAAAGATCTGAATGTGCAGATAGTATAATAGATATTCGCACGGATTTGGAAACAAGAAAGCCGAGTTCAAATTCCTTTGTTAGTTTCACATAGACGCAAATGTATAAATGCACATCTCCTCCCCACCAGCTTTAAGTGAATTTGTATTAGTAGTAATCGTATCAATAAATCATTTAAATGTCATACGTTATAAACGATTAGACCATCATGTTTTTTTCCGATCTACGAGGGTCATTCAATAAATAAGGTGAATTTTTCGGTATAAGGACTTCTACGAGGGTCATTCAATAAATAAGGTGAATTGTTCCGTATAAGAACTTCTACGAGTGTCAATCAATAAATAAAGTGAATTTTTCGGTATAAGGACTTCTACGAGGGTCATTCAATAAATAAGGAAAATTTTTCGGTATAAGGACTTCTACGAGGTCAATCAATAATTAAGGTGAATCTTTCGGTATAATGACGTCTACGAGGGTCAGTCAATAAATAAGATGAATATATCGATATAAGGACTTCTACGAGGGTCATTCAATAAATAAGGTGAATTTTTCGGTATAAGGACTTCTACGAGGGTCATTCAATAAATAAGGTGAATTTTTCGGTATAAGGACTTCTACGAGGGTCATTCAATAAATTAGGTGAATTTTTCGGTATTAGGACTTCTACGAGGTCAATCAATAATTAAGGTGAATCTTTCGGTATAAGGACGTCTACGAGGGTCAGTCAATAAATAAGATGAATTTCTCGATATAAGGACTTCTACGAGGATCATTCAATAAATAAGGTGAATTTTTATGTATAAGGACTTCCACCAGGGTCATTCAATAAATAAGGTGAATTTTTCGGTATAAGGACTTCTACGAGGGTCACTCAATAAATAAGGTGAATTTTTCGGTATAAGGACTTCTACGAGGGTCATTCAATAAATAAGGTGAATTTTTAGGTATAAGGACTTCTACGAGGGTCATTCAATAAATAAGGTGAATTTTTCGGTATAAGGACTTCTACGAGGGTCATTCAATAAATAAGGTGAATTTTTCGGTATAAGGACTTCTGGGATGGTCATTCAATAAATAAGGTGAATTTTTCGGTATTAGGACTTCTAACACAGATAGTAGCTTAATTTTTTTTTTATTTTTTAACATAGTCTCCCAGCAGTGTCACACACCTTTCCCATCTGTGCACAAGCTTCGGTATTCCCTCAGCGTAAAAATCTTTAGACTAATGTCTCAACCAATCGCTCGCAGCACTTTTCACTTCATCGTCACTTTCAAACTTCGTTCCTCTCGTGAACGCTTTCAAGGGACCAAACAGGTGAAAGTCTTAAGGGGCAAGGCCTGGGCTGTAAGTGGGATGAGGGAGCAGTTCCTTACCCAGCTCATTGATGGTCTCCACCGTTTGGGATGCTGTGTGAGACCTTCGTGTAGGCAAGGTCATCATGGACAATTTTGTGTGCTGTCCAACAGATAGGCTCAAAGTCCTTGCAATTTCATCCACTGTCACCCTTCTGTCAGACTGAATGAGGTCATTGACTAATTCCATTACCTCAGCAGACCTCACTTCTGTAGGCTTCCCAGCCTTGTCTTCTTCTTCAACACTGCTTCGTCCTTCTTTAAACAATTGAACCCACTTGTAGACATTTTTTGGCTGAAACATGTGGCACCATACACAGTTGATATTCTCCTATGAATTTCAACTGCTTTGCACCCTTCAGCAACCAAAATCTTGATAACTGACCTCTGTTCAATCCTGAAGCATGCTTCTTGTTCGGCCACCTTTGTTAATCTCCAAAACACTCAAAGCTTTTTGCAATCTGCAAAAAAAAATTAAATCCCTTTGAAAAAGAAGTGAAGGAAAAAAAAGTAAGCTTCTATCTGTATTAGAAGTTCTTATACCGAAAGATTCACCTTATTTATTGAATGACCCTCGTACCACTGACTAGGCAAAAGATTTTTCCGCAGTAGGTTGCCATTCCTTTCTGCGTTAGACTTACCAAAGCTATAGAACTCAATCTGGCCTGCTATTCAACAGATAACCGGAGAAGAGGAGATAGATCAATACATTTCCCAAGGCTATTTGCTCGTAAGTGAATGCAAAGAATTCAGCAGGGATTCGAACTCGGCACGTCGATTCCTCATCGCGAACCGATATCAAGTACACAACAACACAGATAATAAATCATTACTATCTCAGTATTTTCTTACTTTAAAATAAACTTTAAATGGTTGATAAGCTGTAAAAACACAATCGATCAATAATCCTAATATTTACTCGCTTGAGTTATGGTGTGCGGCCTGTTTCGATAAGGTTGACATATTCTGACGTTGCTGCTCCCTGGTCAGAACTGTGCGTTATCAACTGTGCAGCAATTAATGTCACTCATCCTGTATAATGTGCGACAGCTCTCACAACTCGATTGCAGCCAACGTCGACGAGGCGTGAAGAGGCAGACGTTAGAAGTATCGTCAGTATTGTCTTGTCAGAGAGAGGATGGCTGAGTTCTGCTAACATCCGTTGATACCAAGCTTCGCGAAACGACGTCATTTATGTAATCGTACAAATCAATAAATTACCATCTTTATATCGAAATGTAAATATACACCAGACTTCATATATTCAAAGTGGTTTTTGAGAAATTTTGATTAACAAATAGGGCATAATACCGAGTAACACTGAAGGACAGATATAGTCGACGACTTTGAATGTCAGGGATAGTAAATCTTTTTTTCTTTTTCATCGGGGTATATCCAAAGAAAAAAAACTATATTTAATACATTTATGCGGATTGATAGGAAAGTAGGTCTGATATTTTTGTTGAAATTTCTGGATTCAACCGTAAGTTCTATGCTAATAGATTCTATTTGCAAAATCTTTGCTTGTGGAACTATCTCTCGCTTGTGGAACTATCTATCTTGCTTTTGCGTCAACTGGGATTTTCTTGGAATGTAAAAGCATTACTAATCTTCATCTATCTGGTAGAAGTCAGTTCTCTCATTGTCCCCTTTGTTTGTTTTCACACTTTGCAACTGTTTCTCTTTCATTTTAATGAGGTTTAAAGATTTGCCTGAGTTAAGGTGATTGAATCTATCTATCTATCTATCTATCTATCTATCTATCTATCTATCTATCTATCTATCTATCGATCTATCTATCTATCATATTCTTTTAATATCTATCTATCTATCATATTCTTTTAATATCTATCTATCTATCTATCTATCTATCTATCTATCTATCTATCTATCTATCATATTCTTTTAATATATATCTATCATATTCTTTTAATATCTATCTATCTATCTATCTATCTATCTATCTATCTATCTATCATATTCTTTTAATATCTATCTATCTATCTATCATATTCTTTTAATATCTATCTATCTATCTATCATATTCTTTTAATATCTATCTATCTATCATATTCTTTTAATATCTATCTATCTATCTATCTATCTATCTATCTATCATATTCTTTTAATATCTATCTATCTATCTATCATATTCTTTTAATATCTATCTATCTATCTATCATATTCTTTTAATATCTATCTATCTATCATATTCTTTTAATATCTATCTATCTATCTATCATATTCTTTTAATATCTATCTATCTATCTATCTATCTATCATTATTCTTTTAATATCTATCTATCTATCTATCTATCATATTCTTTTAATATCTATCTATCTATCTATCTATCTATCTATCTATCTATCTATCTATCTATCTATCTAGTGATCGAGACTGAAGGAAAGTCATATGTATTTGTATGTATGTACTAGCTAGACGCATCTTAATATTTGATATATTTATGCTTACTTGTTACTGACACTGTATTTTATATAGTATTCCATAATGTAGAGATGTTTAAGGCTTTGCTTGGGTTGAGGTGATTGAAAAATACAAGCGAAAATTAAAAAAAAAAACTTTCAAGTCGTTTAATTGCTATACGTGATACACACTTAAGCTATTCTGTCACTTTCGGCAGAAGATTTTCCCGCAGTTGGTTACTTTCCGCGGTATACTGGTTGCCAACCGAGGCTGCACAACTAAATCTGTCCTACTCTTTTAACCCACAGCTTGAGCGGGAACAGACGGATTTTATTACATTTCCAAAGAGTATTTGCTTGTAAGTGAATGCAGCAAATTTAACTGGTACTCGTACTCGGTTTTCCGATTTTTTGTTACGAGCCGATATCCATTTCACCATGACGTTCAACCGCACCGAACTTCTGCAGAATAAAACATTCTTCTTCTTTCATACGCCTGGTACTTTCAGGACGTAGGCGATCATGACCTTCCACGTCTATCTATCCCTGGTGGCTCTTAGCACGCTTTCTCCTGTTACATCACGCAACCCCCATTCTGCCATCCACCCACTTAAACTAGTCAAGTACGTTACACGCTGGTTTCCTCTATCTTTCCTTCCCGCCCTATAGTTTGTTAGTATTAGGTTCTCCATAACTTCCTTCCTCATTTCATGTCCCATGAAATTTAGCTGTTTCTTCCTGACGCACAGTATTAATTTTCTTTTCGGTTCCATCTTTTCGAAAATCTCATCATTGCTCACATGCTTGATCCATGATATTTGCAGCATCCTTCTATAGGACCACATTTCAGTTGCTTCAAGTTTTTCCTTTACCTTCGATGAGATTGTCCAGCATTCACTGACATCACATAACAATCCAGAACTCTATTCTTTGTTTCTAGTGAACTTTTCCTGTCTCTTGATACTCTACCCAGTTTCTGGAATGCGTCATTCGCCATGCCGAAACATTACTGAACATAAAAAGCAAGATATAATGAGTTTTATAAAACATTGCAAAAAATCTAGGATAAAATATTACAAGACCGACTGTTGGACATAAATAAAAAATCAAGACACAAAATATCCAGCATTATTATTATTATTATTATTATTATTATTATTATTACGAATAGGTCATGAGTTGGTTTCTCTGTGACACTTGCCTTTAGTTTCTGCTGGGGATTTTCGTTGCCGATCTGTTGTGTAGATGTTGGGTAACTTCGCCGCAAATATGTAGCGACCGGTTTGCCGGAAGTAGGACAGGAAGCAAAAAGGTAGGTTCAAAACAGTGTATTAGTATAGGCATATCACGTTGAATATACCGGTTCTCGTTCAATCACCGAAATTAAGCAACCTGAGCCTTGTCAGTTCTTAGAGTGGTGACCTTTTGGGGATGTCCAGGCGCTGTAAGCGTTCAGTGACGGATGTGCGTCGTGGTGAAGTGGATGTCGGCTTGGAAAGAGAAATCAGTGATCCGAGTGCGAATTCCAGCTGAGTATCCTGCATTCACTGAAGCACTGGTACCCTTGGGAAAGGTATTAATACGTCACTTCCGTCTAGTTATCGGTTAAATAACAGGATGGGGCCTGGAGGCAACCCATCCAGTGTTAGTGTCACAGTAAAAATTATAAGTGAACCTTTTAAATGCGTCATACTTCGTAGTTGCTCGTATGTTCAGTCCATGGTATTCTCAATAGAACTAAGTATTGATTCCTTGAAGTTTCTTCTTCATCTATGAGAAGATTTCCCAGCATGCATTGCTATACGGGAGGACTGACATTACATAACTCTTCAGTAATATTTTCTTTGTTTCTAAAGAAAGTTTCCTGTTTTTTAATAGTTTCCATGACTTTTGGTGTACTTAATATAAATGCATACATATGATAACGCTAATCTTTGAAACCAAACATTTAAATATTCATATTTACAGACACAGGGAACCCGCGCCTTGAAAGGATGGCAATATACAATCTTTCTGTTCATCAATCATTCTTCGATTTTGCTTCACGCTACTCCATGTTCTTATTGCTATATATATATATATATATATATATATATATATATATATATATATATAAGCATGCGGTGTAGATATAGAAGAATCCAAAGTAGTATCCTGTACATACAGTGGTAGGATAACTCTCTAAGAGCGCTCTCTCTCTATATATATGTATATAAATACATAGAGAGCAAATATAAGAGAAAATTTACGCAGACACGTTATTTCATGGTAAATCAGTGATATGGCCTAATTCAGGTAAACTGTCATCAGCTTCCGTTTTTATTGTATAGAAGATTTTACACGAATGAAATTCACAAAGACCCCGTCCCGCCATCAAAAAAACGGAATAAAAATAAAGATGTTTTTGTTTTGTTTTTTGTTTTTTTTGCGTAGGTTTTGTGAATTTCATTCGTGTAAAATCTTGTGTACAATACTGACGGAAGATGATGATGGTTCGCCTGAAATAGGCCCTACATCCGATTTACCGCAAAACAACGTGGCTGCATAAATTCTTCTGATATATATATATGATAAAACATTGAACAGAAAACGATGCCTAGAGGTGCTGTGTAATGCATTAGTAATGCCTACGTAATGCATGCATTTCACGTAATTGTGTGTCGTTAAAAGAAGCATGGTATAAAATCATTAGCGAGAGCGACAATTTTCTTGTCAATATTAACCCCTAAAGCATCAATTTATTTCTTTTTTTTAGGCGTGTCCATTTTCACAGAATCCAGTGCGCCGTAACCAGTGTCTAAAAGACCCGGAGGCCTTCAATACGATTCTCTACACTCAGTAACAAAGAAATTCAAATGGTACATTAACCAAAGAGAATTTTCTAATTCAGTATCTATCTGACTACCTATTTTAGTTGCTTCTTTTTCTACCTGACTTATCTATCTATCTATCTATCTATCTATCTATCTATCTATCTATCTATCTATCTATCTATCTATCTATCTATCTAGTTATAAAGATTTAAGGAAAGTTATATGTTTATGTATATATGCATGTACAAAGTGCATCTTTATATTTGATATATTTATACTTACTAATTCTTTACTTATACTGTATTTTATACGGATATATTATATTTACTGCGTCACTTCACATACAATTCTTTATATACACGCATATATATATATATATATATATATATATATATAATTATGTAAAGGGAGCATGTGAAATTAAATATGGGAAAACTAGTGGGATATTTAATTTTTATCCTTTCGTCAGTTAAGAATATATATACCCTTATAAATATACAGTCATGCGCAGACAGATCTGCTTAGTTGTATCACATATCACAGCTCATGAGTACGGTTGTTTCTTGCCAGGATTGAAACTCAAACAAATTGACATTAGTCGGCGATTCTACCTTTAGTGTGTTATATACAATGTAAACACAGGCCAGTAGCTGAGAGTGTTCGAATTCATAACTGAATGAAGAATATATACATATATTTAGATAGATAGATAACTATATATATATATATATATATATATATATATATATATATATATATAAGGATAGCTGGATAGATAATCATCTTGATATATATCTGTATATATATATATATATATATAGAGGGAGAGAGAGAGAGATAGATAGAAAGAGAAAAAGAGTGAGAAGTGTGAGGTACAATATGAAAGAGGTGTGAGAGTATAATAGCGAGCGAGAAAATAGAAGAGTCTATGTCTAGATAGTAAAAGAGAGAGATAAAAATAACGTTTCTCTGATATTGAGAGGCCTTATCTCATAACTGCTACAAAGTTAGATATATACTCATGAAATGAATGTTGCCTAAATTGAAGCCGGTTTATATTTTTCGTTTTGCGAATGTGCTTTGTTGGTTTATAATTTTGTCATTTGCACAGATATCAAACATGTGTGAGAAAGAAAGAACACCAAAACTCAATTCACTTCACCAGAAATCTGAAACGGTACGCAGTACTGCTTGAAGTTATGTTTTTATTCATTTTCCCCAGAGCGACATATTGAATATCTATATCTATATCTATTCCACAGATAGAATGTCTATCTCTCCCCACTTCTCTCTGTCTTTCTCTCTCTCTTTATATATATACATATATATATATATATATATATATAGATCGTCATCTATGAGAAGATTTCCCAGCATGCATTGCTATATAGGAGGACTGACATTACATAACTCTTCAGTAATATATATAAACGGATATATATATATATATATATATATATATTCGTGTAAAATCCTTTATGAAATAAAGACGGAAGTTGATGATGGTTTGCCTGAAATAGGCCTATACTTCCGATTCACCATGAAATAACGTGTCTGCCTTAATTTTTCTTATATTTGCTCTCTATGTATTTATATGCATATATGTTTAGAGGTCTCTTGGACAGTTATCCTACCACTGTAAGTACAGGATACTCCTTTGAATTCTTCTATATCCACACTGTACTTCGTTTCTTTCTTTTTTACTTCCCCTCCCCCGCCCCCGAGTTCGTCCTCGGTGGGTTATTCAAGACGATCTAAATCATAGTATAACTATTAATAGTATCAGCAGAATTATTTCTGTTACTATTAATATTGTTATAATTACTATATATATATATATATTTAGTATATCGAGGCTGCAAGTAATTTTCTAAATATATGCTGTTAAATATAAGAGACAATGAATGTCTATTATGTTTAATCATGAGCTGTTCTAAACGTCGTATTTTTGTTTTAATTTCAGTTGAAAATAAAGAAAAAAATTCTCCAAAATTTGGATAATTATTTATTGGTTTTCCTCTAAGCTTTCGGCTCACATGAGCCATCTTCAGAAAGGTTGTTTAAACTGAAATATTATAAAATCCACCATCACCGACGATTTTATTTTGTGTTGACATAAAACTCCGCTTGGCAACGGCAATAGTTACCAAAAATAATAAACGCAGTTCTTATGTTTGCGATGCTGTTTTATGACGTCACACCGCGGGATAGTGCGAAATGACAACAAAGCCATGTTGTCAAATGCAATGTAATATGTTATTTCCTGTTTTAAAGTTGATTTTTTTGAGTGTTGGTTGTGTAGATTTGATGTACATGGCCTCCAATATCTGCAGGTTCCTCTTACTGTGTGTATGAGTAAGGCTCACCGTATTGTTAACCAAAATCTGTCTGATATTACCTATATGTTTATGTTTTTCAGAGAAATGTTGTTTAATAGTACTCTGATCAGAAAGATGACATGTAAGTTAAAAAGTTTAAAACAATTGACCTCATAGTCTATAATAACCCAACAAGCACTAAACTAAATTCTCTACAAAAAACCAATGTAGTGTACCAATTTACATGCCCAGTCAGAGATTGTATCTCTGAAACTAATAAAAAACCTAGTACATATATTGGTTTTACTACAACCACGCTCTCCCGTAGACTTACATGTCATCTTTCTGATCAGAGTACTATTAAACAACATTTCTCTGAAAAACATAAACATGTAGGTAATATCAGACAGATTTTGGTTAACAATTCGGTGATCCTTTATTATTTTTGGTAAGTATTGCCGTTGCCAAGCGGAGTTTTATGTCAACACAAAATAAAATCGTCGGTGATGGTGGATTTTATAATATTTCAGTTTAAACAACCTCTCTGAAGAAGGCACGTGTGAGCCGAAAGCTTAGAGAAAAACCAATAAATAATTATCCAAATGTTGGAGAATTTTTGTCTTTATTTTCAACTGAAATTAAAACAAAAATACGACGTTTAGAACAGCTCATGATTAAACATAACAGCCATTCATTGTCTCTTATATTTAACAGCATATGTTTAGAATATTTATATATATATATATATATATATATATATATATATATATATATATATATATGTAAAGGAAGCATGTAATATTAAATATGGTAAAACTAATGAGATGTTTAATTTTTTATCAATTAAGAATATATATACACTTATAAATACATAAATATATAGTCATGCTCAGACAGATCTGTTTTGTTGTATCACAGATCCTCATTACGATTGCTTCTAGCCAGGATTGAAACCGAGCAAATTGACATCAGTCGGCGATTCTACCTCTGAACTTTGGCCATTAGGTAGAGCTTGAAGGATTTTAGCGTGTTATATACAGGTGAATAAGGAACGAATAAAATATTAACAACGTTCAAAACATTAATTTATAACAGTGCTCTATATAAAAATAGAGCTATGAATATTCATCATAAGTTATAATTTAGAACATGTACAAATTACAATTTAGTACAAAGTGTACATTTTGTTTCAACATTTTTTGAAGGGAATGGAAAACTCGCTTCCTGATATTGGTAAATTCTTTACTAACTTCTACACCTATGTTCTAGGATTTTACCATCTTTAAAAAAAACGCCTTATACTTCACTAATACAGATATTTTATCCACTACCAATTCCAGATCAGAGTGTTAAAAAAAGGTCCCACCACTTGGCCGGTTATGTTGTCTCTCACACCTCTCTCTTATTTGCCCATCTTCTCTTACTTACTTTCACCCTGTATGCATTTCTTACTTATTTCTCTTTGTTAAACCTAAACGCCGGGTCATCAAAGGCTGTAAATGACCATATTTTATTTCCTCCTATTAAAACTGGCGTATTTCCTTTTCTTTTGAACTTTCACCGTGTCGCATTTGCTCTTTCTCCCCCGTTTTCCTCTTACTGTTCTATATTTCATCAATGTCTCTTTTACAATCCCTTATTCAGATTTCTCTACCCTCTTTACCTCGCACACAAAGAATTACTAATATAAGGAAGCGAATTTTCTATCTGCTTTCAAAAAATAGCGTTTACTACCTGATGAGACATTGTCCTTTCAATGTCGAAACAAAATGTACACTTTTTAGTAGATTGTAATTTGTACGTGTGCTAAATTATAATATATTCACTCGGATATATATATATATATATATATATATATCCGAGTGAATACAGAACGAAGAAAAAATTCTTACAACGTCCAAAACATTAATTTAAAACAGTGCTCGATATATAATATATAGAGCTGTGAATATTTATTATAAATTATATTCACACCACTTGATGAAACATTGAAGTTTCAATGTCGAAACAAACGTACCTTTGTCGTGGATATATATATATATATATAGAAAAATTATGTACATGTTCTATGTTCTCGCCAAACCAGTCTAGATGAATTCTTTGTACTCTCGATATTGAGCCCTATACGATAATCACCTGCTTGCCAAATATATTTTATCAGTAAAATCACTGAAAAACCAACAACCTTTGCGCTAAACTCAATAATATATATATATATATATATATATATTGATTGATTGATTGATTGTTTAATGCTTACTTTTTGGTTACAATAGGGTTAGACCAGTCCAGATTTGTTTTAAAAAGTGTTCAATACAATTATATTGTAGAACTTTTGAATATTTTCCAGTTGTAAACTAGTTATTACGCGACCTAGGTTTCTCATGGTAGAAACCTATGTCGCGTAATAACTCGTTTACAAATGAAATATATATATATATATATATATATATATATATATATATATATATACACTTATGTAAGTCATGTTTCTATAGAATTGTAATGTATGTAGTTTTAAGCCACGCTAAATTTATGGATTAAAGTGCTCAACATAATGTATAGATCATTTATAAATATAAAAGTGGAAATTGAAATCATTAATCATATATATATATATATATATATATATATATATATATTAGCAGTTTAATCTGGCTTCACTCTGGCAGTTTAAGGAATAATAAGAATAAAAAACATATGATGAATTTACATAGCAAAATACTTATACAACGTCCACCCTCGTCACTTTTATACATATAGATAACAATGTAGAATGTCTCTATTGGATTAGAGTAGGAGGGGGAGGGGCAACATATACAGATATATATAATATAAAATGGGGTGATCAATTCTATATTATAATCAATACATAACTGATCCCTGATTTTTGAGGTGATAATATATATTTTTTTACCCCTAATTTTGGCTTTTCGAAAAATGTCAAGCTGCCGTTAGCGTTCTAAAATTTTGATCTACATCTGAGCGCAACTCCCGTGGTTTTAGACCGCAAAATGCAGACGCTAAGTCGAATTCACTTATCAGTGTGAAACAATCACTGATAATTATATCCTTAAGATACTGTTTTAGAATAATGTTCACCAAATGGAAGGTCCAAGAACCACTCAAGATAGAACTTACTGAGAAATATGCACAGTTTGTGAAAATAACGGTTAACTTTAGATTTGAAAAAGTTGAGATTGTATTGATAAGAGAAACAACCTCTTGGAAATTCTTTTCCACAAAGTAACGGTTATTGGAATGACCTACATCTACTCAATAAAACTCGAAGGGATTAGGTGTGGTTTGCTCCAATATGCGTAGCATGGCGGGTTTTAGTTTTAAAGGTTAAAACAGGTGAAATTAAGAAATGTAGTTCGTCTGAAGACTTTCGATAGAAATCGCGACATATCAGCGAGAAGGTAACAATGTTTCGTCTATAGAAAAGAAGATGTTTGGAAAATGATTAATCGCTAATCAGAGAAATACAAATACTTGCATCTCACCTTGGGGAATTATAAACGATGCTCGTATTTCTCGGTAGCCGCTACCTCTAACCATTGTCTCTTTAATGGAATCTCATCCAATATTAATGGTCACTTTTCTTATCTTAACATATATACATTTTCAGGTAAACACTTTACTTCTAAGACTTCTAAAACTTTTATAGTATCGCTAAGCTTGATATTTTTTCTGGTTTTAACACGTCAATTAATTCTGGAATAAAGAGGGCCACCAAAAACCTAGTTGAATATATATTAGTTATTAAATAACTGCATATTATTGTGTAGTTAATAGACATGATGGCAGAGTAACAGCTGATTCTGCGGAATGTGTAGTCAACTTATTGATTCCAAATTGCCGTATCGCCTATTGCAATAATGTGTGAATTAAGCAATAAATTGTTGAGCTTATAGGTAAGCCCATCACATCTATGGATTGTAAAATTAAGGAACATTGATCAACGAACAGCCAGTCAGTTAAGTTCGATTAGGTGTTCATTTCTCGAAAGAGACATGATTGACTGGGCAGAAGATTATCCCGCAGTAGGTTGCCATTACTTTCTGTGGTAGACTGGTTGTTATTCAAGGCTATAGAAACCAATCTGTCCTGGTATTTAACCCATAGTTGGAGGGAAGAGATAGATTAATACCTTTCCCAAGGGTATTTACGCGTAAGTGAATGCAACGAATTCAACTGGAATTCGAACTCGGCTCCCCGATTTCTCGCTCCAAGCTGATATCCACTTCACCGCAACGCACATCCTCAACGTTTTGCACACACACACACACACACACACACACACACACACACACACACACACATACACACACACACACACACACAAAAAAAAAATTTGTGCTAAGTAAATTACGTACACAATTGAATTCAACAGTCCTACCAATATTTGTAACGTTAATCTAAACATTATACCCAACAGACGTTACAATAATTTTCTAAAATTAATATATCTGTTAAAATTCATTACTTTATTCGCATTCTTATAAAAGGAAACCAAGTAAACCATGAAGAATTGTTGACTGGTAATTTTTTTTATTTTACTTTGACTGTTTATAGCCGTAGAATTATGGCTTGTCTGTTGTCTTTTTTTATTTAGCGGCATATCAACCTCTATACGTCATTTAATGTTGGAATATAAATATTTTGGAAGCAATTTGGTTTCATTTTTAGAGATAGTATTGGCTTAGTGATATAATTCTTAGCGAATTATCTATATGTAGGGGAAAATATGTGTATTCTTACCTTTCTCTAAGGTATTTGCGCGTAAGTGAATATAACCAACACAAGTGGAATTGGACACTCTGCTACTCGATTAAAAATTACCAATATATTAACCATATATCCAAATTTACTTTGCCTGGTATTCCGAGGCGGTTATCAATCTAGATATTTACCAGGTTCGACGTTAATTAACTTGGGTGATCGTGGACTGGAGTTTCCATTTCAAACGTAAGCCTGGTTTGAATGGTTGTGATAAAAATAAGATGAAAAGGAAGGAAAACGTTTTTGAACATTAATAAGAATTCCTTCCCAGTATTTACTTTATTCAGACTATTGTCCTCTCCTTTGTTGCAATTTGTACGACGTGCCAGTTGTTGCTATTTGTACGAGGTGCTGGGAATTTCGAACTGAACACTTTATTACAATCAATGGGGTATATCATTCTCATCCCTTGCGTAGTAGTAATGCGTAGTAGTAATGATTTATCTCCCTTTAACCGTGCAAGTTACTTGTTCACCACTGCTTTAACCTGATATTGAACTCACAACTCTTTTGGTCAAATCACAGGAACTAAACAACTTCTATAGCCACTTATGAACCAAATGTCCAATAAGGAATGTGAATGATATACCCCAGTGATTGTAATAAATGGTTCGGTTTGAAATTCTTAGCACCTGAAGAAGGCCGGAGCCTACAACAGCCGAAACGTCGTTCAAATGGCATCAAAGATGAGGACAATAGTCCAAATAATGTAAATTCTACCTCATCTCAGAAATATAGACAAGCCTTCCTTCAATTATCATTTTGATTTCGGATTTTTTAAAATTTTTCGTCCATTGAAAAAATGAAATGATTTATTTTGGCATATTAACAGTCATTTTTGTTGTCATTATTTAATGAAAAAATAACCATTTTTATGTCCTTCTGAATTATACATCAGACGATCAATTAGCTTTGCCAATTATTCTTCTAAACGATATGGACAACAGCAATTATGATAAATGAGTGGAAGTAACATATATCAGATGAAGCTTTGTCAACTATGATTAATTTTTGACTAAGATTTCTTCAAGATTGATTTCACCAGATTTTAATCACAACTGCTCAAACCGTCATCTACGGCTATGTGTAAATAGTGAAATTAAAATTAAAGATTTACTCGTCAATAATAAAACATTGTTGAGTTTAAATTTTGTTTAACGGCATATCAACCTCTGCGGATTATTTAATGCCAAAAAGGTGCGGTTTTAAGGTTTTTTTTTCAATTATAGTGAGAATGATGACTTAGTCAGATGTTGATGAAATTTTTTGTTTTTATTCTTTTTTATTTTAGAAAACAGAAAATGTCTTCTAGTTTTGCATTAAAAAATATTTTGTTGAAAATATTTTTCCTTTAACAATGCGTTATGGTGATAATTTTTTTCTTTAAAAATATCTTGCTGGTAATATTTTTCCTTCAAAAAAGTATATTTTTCAATAAAAGTCTCTTATTATGTATATATTTCTATTATAGCGTAGTTTTATAATTTCATAGCGTTTTGACCCCGTTTGGGGGTTAACTATTTTTCTCATAGCTGGGACCCTAACAGGTGCTACCACTCCAGTTCAAAGTGGACCTGAGAATAACAACAATTAAGAGGCGGTTCCATGCTCTTTACAATCTCCCAATCAAAAGCCTTTCTGCCAGATTCAATTTACTGTCATGCTCAGGACCAAAACATCGTTGAGAATCCATCATTAAATAAGAATTTCAACAGTATCCAATTCAAACAGATGTTAATTTTAGTAAATGTTCGTGATATCTACTCTAGGTACTTTGAAAAATACACAAACAAATGCTATAACTAAGGTTTAGAATTAGTTTATAAAATAAAACATATTTCTTGAAGCTTTTCTTAGTTCTGTTTTTAAGCTAATAGATTACATTTAATATTTCCAAAAAGTTAAATACTCTGTCGGATGTCAAAAATTAATTTAAATTCTCTTGTTACTTTTGCTAAATTAATTTTATTATCACCCTTTTATTCGTCTTTCATCGCAATGTAATTCTTTGAAATAAACATCTTCAAAAAATAAACGACACTTTTCTGTATATTTTTATTTTTGTTTTTAGAATATTATTTAAAGTATAATTAATCTGATTTGAAATAAATATTAATTATTTAAAGCTTTAACTATCACAGAAATGCAATTTTTAACCATACAAAAGCTATGCATTTAACCGATAGTAGCTGTGTTGACGTGTTTGACAATGTGATAACAGATCTAATGTTGTTCTACAGACATATAATCTGTAAAGCGTAGTTGAGGGAAATAACCTGAGCGACATTTGTATTTAATGTTTACGTACTCAATAATTTGAAAATTTTATTTTTCCAGCAAAAAGTTTTACCGTTCACTAAAATCTCGAGTAGAAGTCTTGGGTTTAACCCTTAAACAGATTTAACGTATAACTAATAGAATTTGAAATAAATATTATTAAGTTTAAAATATCAAAATAAATAATTTTCAAACCTGAGATTAGTAGCATATTTAAGGGGCTTCCTGGTTTGGCAACTTGTTGACAGAATGATATGTGTTTAATTTTGTTTTCTAGAGCCTTTAGTTGTTAAAAAATAAGTGAATCAACTTTAGCTCATTCTATACATAATTTTTAAGTACTCAGCAAATAATTAAGAAAATATTCCCCGTAATTGAATGTGTTTTGAATTTAAAATATTTTTTGGTTTATGTTTACGATAGCTATATGCTCTTGTTTTCTGATAATATCGTGTATGGTCTACCATATAACAGAAATTAAGCATGGTTACTCCATGCTTGATTATGCCAAGGCACAGTGCAAATTACAAGACATCAGATTCATCATGAGTCGGTCAAGGGGGAGAAGGGGTAGAAAGTTAAACGGTTGGCAATTTCGGGTTAGGGCACCGCAATTGCCGTGGTGAGAAATGGACTGAATTATTCACAGTGAATAACCAAATAATAGCTAACACTTGGTTCCAAGAGCACTCAAAAAGGCTATGGACATGAAGGAGTCCAAGAGGAGAAATTATTAACCAAATTATTTTTGTCACTATCAACAAGTGTTTCAGAAACGAAGTCCTTCACTGCAAAGCTTACCCAGGTGCTGACTGCGGAAATGACCAGCTACCAGTTGTATGCAAACTAAGGATAAATCTAAGATTATTAAATAAACCTAACAGATATATAATACTACAGTACAATACTCGTGAATGGCCTCAACCTGCAAGACATGTTTATGGATAGTGTGAAAATTAAATACAAAGGACAAATCGAAAGCAGAAGTTCTAGATGAAACGCTTTAGTAACATGGATGAACATCACTCCAAAGAAAAAAGGACGTTGGAAGAAAAATGAGTCACTAAGGAGATATCTTATCTAATAGAAAAGAGACAAAAAACGATGCCAATATATGGAACGGAATACAAGAAAATACACAAGGGAATAAAGAGAAAAAGCAGAGTGGCTAAAGTAAGATAGCTCAGCGACAAATGTGCCGAAGTGGAGAAACTGAGTACAACAAATAACGGTGATATGGAGAAAAAAATAAAGGAACTAACAAGACAAAAGTCTTGCTCAAGATGTATAAAATCAAATTACAGTTTAATCATAACAGAAAAAGAAAAGAAAACTTTAAAGATGGGATGAGTATATATTACATCTCTTCCACGATAAGGGGGAGCAACAAACAATGCACAAAAATAAGGATGGACCAGAGATATTAAAAACGGAAGTGGAATCGGCATTGGCCAAACTGAACATAAATAAAGCAGCAAGACTAGATGGGATTGTAATAGCGATGCTGATGCCCTTATAAGATATTGGCATAGATAGGTCCACAGAAATAACAAATGCAATCTACAACAACAGCAACATACCGGATGAGCAGATCAATTTTCATAGCACTACCTAATAAGCCAGCTGCAAAGGAATGTGAACTCCGCCGAACAATCAGCTTATGAGCCACATAACAAAACTTATCATTCGAATTTTGATTAACAGAGCGCACAGAAGAATTAGTCCAGCGATAAAACAAGAATAGTGTGGCTTTGTAATCAATACCAGAACAAAGAATGAGATGTTTATGCTCAGAGTTCTATCTGAAAGAACAACAGAAATGCAGAAGAACCTCTATCTGGATTATATAGGGTTATCTGTGTTTTATAGACTACGCAAAAACTTGAAAGAAATGCTTGACAACCTCGACATTTTCGGAAAGACGTTAGGTTAAACAAGAATATATATTGGCATCCAACCGCTTTTTTTTACGGATAGGAAATGAATTCAGTAGGTATACAAAAATAAAAAGGGACATAAGACAAGGATATGTTTTCTCACCGGATCTGTTAAACTTATAAGCAAAATAATTCTGAAAGGAATAAAAACTTTGCCAGGATTCGTAATTGGCGGCCACAGTCTCAACAATATATGATACGCAGATGATACTGCGCTGATAGCAGACATGGAAAGGACAATGCAGAAGGTAACAAGAAGAAGCGAAAAGAAAGGACTAAGCATATATTTCAAGAAAACTTAATGTATGATCATCAAAAAAAAAGAAACCCCAAAATGCCAATTACAGATCGGAAAAACTAAAATAAAATAAGTAAAGAAATTTAAATACCTGAGAAGCGTGCTGAAAGTTGATGAAAGGTGTGATCTTGAGATCCAATGACGCATTGGCATGGCCAAGGACGCATTTCAAAAGCTAACCAGAGTACTAAACGACAAGAAAATCTCATCAATCACTTAGAAGTAAGTGCTGGATTGCTATGTGATATCTGCCCTTCTGTATGGTAGTAAATGTTAGACAATCTCTTCAAGGATAAAGGAGAGGCTTGAAGCAGCAGAAATGTGGTTTTACAGAAGGATGCTTAGGATATTATGGGCTGAGCACGTGACTAACGACCAGGTGTTCAAGAAAATGAAAACGAGGAAAAATACTTAACCTAAGGAAGAGACAACTGAGGTTTCTGGAACATGTAATGAGGTAGGAGGGTCTGGAGAATTTAATACTCACAGGATAGAGCGAAAGAGAGACAGTGAAAGCAGCGCAAACCTACGTGAAATTTCTGAGCGAATTGATCGCAGAGTGGGGTTTGAAAGAGATACCAAGATGAAGGATTTTGAGAGCTACAAGAGACAGAGCCAAGCGGAAGTCTATGATGGCCTACGTCTTGAAGATACACGGCCCATGAAAACGAATACAAACAAAACAAATTTAGAATGAAACAAAAACCAAAATAACTGAAGAAAGAAAAAAATAATTCATTTTTTTATGAATCTTTAATCGTAATTTCCAAGTTTATTTGTAATGATAGAATCAGGATATTGTACTTTTGATGAAAATCAAATGAAATGAAAATTAAAATTTCTTTTTAGGGGTGGTATCATTTTAGTTTTGATTTTCCCTCCCATACTGAAAAGATGATCTGCTTGAGCCTTTTAGTAGCCATTTTATATTTGCCATTTTCTGAAAATAATTATTTTTGGCTGTTCTTTCGACTGAAAGAGGATTAATATATGCTGTTAATCATTTATATAAATGTTATATACATTAGACATTAAGACTGCTTGCTAAAAGCAACATCTGTTGGAATTTAAGATTACTCAGAATTTTGATCAGATGATGCACTGTCAACCATGATTAACATTTTACTAGTAAATCTTTATTCTTAAATTTTCTGTTTACATATAACCATTGAAAAAACGTATGTATAGTTGTGATGGAAAACAAGTTACATGAAGATGAAAGAAAGTCTCATCAAAAATTAATAATTCTCGCTTTAGTTATTCTGGTTTCAGTTATACCATTCCAAAAATTCTTCTGCGAGAGGAAATGACTTTCCTTTTGCATGATAGCGGCCATTTTATTTTCGATATTTTCTGGGAAATAGGTTTTTGTTTTTGTTCTTTTGATGACGATCAGTTTACGATGTTTATAATTCTTGTAAACGTTAAGAAAATAACATCTGCTGGAGTGTAATATTGCTTAGAAATTTATGCAGATGAATCATTGTAAACTATAATTAATGTTTTAATGCTAACATGCTCGATTCATGATATCCGCAGCATCCTTCTGTAGAACCACATTTCAGCTGCTGCAAGTTTTTCCTTCATCTTCGATGACATTGTTCAGCATTTACTGCCATATTGAAGAACTGTCATCACATAACAATCCAGAACTCACTTTTTTGTTTCTTGTGAACTTTTCCTGTTTCTTAATATTCTGCTCAGCTTCTGGAATGCGTCCTTCGCCATGTCAATTCGCATACAGATATCTGCGTGGCACTTTCGTACTCTGTTAGAACATTTTCCAGGTAGTTGATTGAACATAGCCCTTTAGATTTATGTCAGCGGGAAACGTTAACACGAAAAGGTGGAATGAGTCCTTGTCTTGAAATGTTCAGATTCTGTTCACTCTTTTTTTTTAATGAATATCCTTTAATATTTTATTCAACGAATTTAGCATGGTAGGTTTTAATTCTATTTTATTTCATTCTGTTGGAAATCTTTAATATAAACTTTTTTCTTATGATATTTATTTTGTCTATATTTGTCCGGCACGAAATGAAATTGATTTTTAAGAAATGCATCAATCTTTAATCTTTTGTTTTTATTGTCGTTGTATGACTCTTTATTACTTTTCATTTTTATCGTTTTTCCCTTTCTTTTTTGGATTTCTGTTTTCTTTTTTCATTTATACAACCTCTGATAAAAAGGTATGGTCTAAAATTAAAAAAGAAACATCCTTCTCTCAATTAGGTTGTGATTCATTATTCCTTTTTGCAGATTATTGAAGAGTAATAAGTATTAACTGACTAAATATGCTCAGCAGCCTCGACATTTTTGGGAATTACATCAGAATAATTTAGAATCTCTACTGACAGAAAACTGCATGCATACAAAAGGGTAACGAATTCAGCAGATTTATTAAGATAGAAAGGGGCATAAGACAAGGGTGTGTCTTTTCACCGGATCTGTTCAACTTGTACAGCGAGAATATTTTACGGACTCTAGATAGTATGCCAGTGTTTGTAATCGGATGCCACCATTTGAACAACATAAGATACGCAGATGATAACAGTGCTGATTGCAGACACGTAAAGAACCTTCAAGATCTACTACAGAAGGTAGCTGAAGAGCGTGACAAAAGAGGACTACAAATAAACGGCCACAAAAATGAATCCATGGTCGCCAGTACAAATACAAGTGGGGGTTACTAGAATTAAACAAGTAGAAAAATTTAAATTCCTGGGAAGTGTTTTAACTGGAGATGGAAAGTGCGACACAGAGATCCGAAGATGAATTGGCATGGCGAAGGAGGCCTTCCAGAAGTTGAGTGGAGTATTGAGAAACCAGACAATTTTGCTAGAAACAATGTAAGTGAGTGCTGGATTGCTTCGTGCTGTCTGTCCTTCAATAATGCAGTGAATGCTGGACAATATCATCAAAGATGAAGGAAAACCTTGAAACAACTGAAATCTGGTTGTACAGAAGAATGCTACGAATATCATGGATCAAGCGTGTGAGTTATTTTTTTTTGTTGTTTTTTTGAGGCTTAACGACCTATCAATCCTTACCGGATCATTTAAGGTCATAACCAATGATTTTGGGTAAGGTTGTTTTGTTTTTACAACCTTTTTTTCTTTTCACGATTCCTTGGGATTTGTTTCGTTTTTTTTTAAGAGCAAGGTCCCCAAGTCCTATCCTTGTTATTTAACCCATAACTGCAGGAAATGGACGGATTAATACCTTTCCCAAGAGTACCAGTGCTTAAGTGAATGCAGGGGATTCAACTGGAATTCGAACTCGGCTCACCGATTTCACTTTCCGAGCCGATATCCACTGCACCACAACGCACATCCGTCACTATACGTTTACAGCACCTGGTATTCCCAAGCGGTCACCCATCTAAGTACTGACCAGGCTCAACGTTGCTTAACTTCGGTGATCGAGCTAGAACCGGTGTATTCAACGTGAGAGGCCGTAAGCATGTGAGTCATGATGAAGTCTTGGAAATGATGGAAACAAAAAGGAAATTAATACTGAGCATCAGGAAGAGACTGCTGAAGTTCCTGGGACACGCAATGAGGAAGGAGGGCTTGGAGAATCTGATACTAACAGGCCAGACAGAGGGGAAAAATAGACAGGGGAAAGCAACGGATAACATATTTGAAGGACCTAATCAGCTGGATCACGGAACGAGGATTGCATGGTGTGACAGGAGAAGGCGTGCTAAGAGCCACCAGGTATAGGGAAACGTGGAAGGCCATGATCGCCTACGTCCTGAAAGGACAAGGCACATAGAAGAAGAAGATAATATCAAAAGAAGAATCTGCAAGGTTTTCAGTCTTGATGTTGCATCATTGTCACAGCCGTTACGTATATTCCCTGTATCCTTTTCTATAAATATTTTCATGGTTGTTATTCTGATGAACTTTCATCTTTGCTATCAGTCCTGAATTAGGGTAGTGTAGAGTTTTTCCGTTTTAGTTTTCTTCATTTATGTTAGGAAATGTATGCACATGGGTAACTTTTATTTTATTTCACAACTTTCTTTAGTTTAATTTCCCTTTGCTCCCTCATTATAGGAGAGAGATGTTAGTTACTTGGTAGATACGGAATGCTTTTTTTGTTTTCAGTATGCAAATCATATTTGTTGTTGTGTCTGTTTACGTGAGTATTTGAATGATTGTTTCCTTTATTGAGTTGCGTATAAATTTCCTCTAGTTAACTGATGTTTCTGCCAGAATTAAGGTTTGTGTGGGTGGGGATTATTACTAATATTGTTTTGTTTAACTTCTTGTATACAAATATTATATATTGTAAAAAGTATTAGGGTTTAATATTTTTTAAAAAGTTATTATTTTATTGTCTACTTCACAGAAAATTGTTTTTATGAACACTACTTATGGCTTTATAGAGACATAGCGGTATTACGGTGACGTATATGAATTTGCACGAGATACTAGATTGGCAACTAGGTCCCACCCTTTTACAGTGAAACCGATGAAATGTAACCGCAATTTCTACTCCAACAGCTTCTTTCCTCGCACTTCCCGCTTGTGGAATTCCCTATTGCATGCTTGCTTCCCCGACGACTACAACCTCCAGGAGTTTAAATGTAAGGTCAGTAGACACCTCCTAAAACACTAACTCAAACCCACTCTCTCCAACTCTCTCCCTATGTACATCCTAAGTATTTTACGGATGGTCGGTCTTCATCTATTTTTTAAATAAAATTAGCTAGCCACTAACACTTACCAAAACATACTGAAATACTCCTTATACCAAAACAATACTTTCTAACGTACTATTTTTTTAAATCGTGTCACCCAAGCAAGGCATTCCACTGCCACTATAGCACAGGGGCTTACATAGAGCGATTGGGTATGGGAAATGTCAGAAGGAGGGTGGTAGACGACTTAGTGATGTTCGAACTCACTACTTAGTTGTAATTTGCTTATGGAAAGAAGCTTGTTAACCATTACACGAAGTGGTTAATAGAAGAAATATTATATGATTATTAAAAATTCGTCTAGTAACTACACATCAGGTTATGGACTTAATGATCAACTCTAGCCTATTTGTATATATTGTTATTTATTTTTTTATTTTGGTAATATTTAACTGATATTTTTAATTTCAAATATTATACAGGATGTGGCAGAAATATCTTCTATTTTTAAAATTCTCAATAGTGTAGTTCTGCTTAACTTAGGAAAGTGGCTCTTGTGTTTTAATTTAGATGTTGTGTTTATTTGATGTGCGTTGAGGTGCAGTGGATATCGGCTCGGAACGAGAAATCGGGGAGCTGAGTTCGAATTCCAGTTGAATTCATTGCATTCAATTACGCGCAAATACCCTTGGGAAAGGTATTAATCCGCCTCTTCCTTCCAGTTATGTGTTAAATAACAGGACAGATTGGGTTCTATAGCCTTGGCTAGAAACCAGTCTACCGCAGAAAAACAATGGCAACCTACTGCGGGATAATCTTCTTCGTCAGTCATGTCTCGAAAGAGACATGATCGCCCAAGCGTGTTTCACCTATGGCACTTAACTGACTGACGTTTTATTTGATGTAATCAACCACTATCATAGCTGTGAGCAATGCAAACCCTATGTTTGCTTTGGGAACCTCAGCGTGCTGTAACAGTTATCAAGCTTGTCTCGTTGTCTCTTGTTACAACTGAGTAGTGAGTTTATTCCTCACTGGGTGCCCCTATATTTTTGATCTTGTGTGCTATTTAAGATACACTTAGAAAATCAGCATCCTGCGTTTGCTTTTGACAATTTTTTAATGGCAACAGAGAGCTTTTGATGTTCACTTCGTGTTTCGTCAAATTGGTGTTGTTTCGAATAGAAAAACGATATTGTTATAGCTTTAAAATTTCAGGACCACAAATTTACGGTTTAAAAGAAAGGCACCTGGCAGACTTCAAATTGTTCGAGCTACAGAAAATGTCCAGTCTTTTTAGACAGTACGTTTTGTATTTTTTGATTGAGCAGAAGAGATTTACACATCGACTTGAACATTTATCCATACAAATTAATGCTTGTGCAGAACTATAGGAACGCCTCTGGGAATATCGCATGGCTTGCTGTGACGATATACTTCAAAATGTTTCCGCAAATGCTGTTCTTTGCACAAGTGAAAAAGCTCTCTTTGATCTCTCTGGCTGCGTTAATAAACAAAGTTTTCCCTACAGGACGGAAAATAATTCTAGACAGCTTTATGATAGACATCTACACAGCAAAAGAGTGACTGTGTGGTGTACGGTTGAGAAATTTGGTGAGTAAAGCCGTTACTATTTGGCTAACTACGCGGACCATTCTGGAATAAAAATTAAAAATTCCTTGGGAGACAGGATGTGAGATTTCAACAGGATCAGCCATCTCACTCACAGTGAGAAGATGGATGATATCTTTGGGATAGATGTTTCCAGGACATTTTATTACCTTACATGGTGATATAAGACGTTCGGCACGCTCGGGCAATTTCACCCATCGAGATTATTTTCTCTGGGTTACTAGAAAGCTGAGGTCAACAAACATCGACCAGCAACCATTGATGTCAGTCAGTTAAGTGCCATACGTGACACACTTTTGGGCGATCATATCTCGAAGGAGGCATGACTGACTGAGCATAAGATTATCACTCATTAGGTTGTCATTACTTTTTACGGTAGATTCGTTGCCAGCCAGGTCTATATAATAAAATCTGACCTGTTATTTAACCCATAACTGGAGGGAAGAGACGGATTATTACCATTAACAAGAGTGGTTGCGCATAAGTGAGTGTAACAAATTCAACTGGAATTCGAAGTCGGCTACCCGATTTGTGGTTCCATACCCATATCCACTGCACCACAAACAGCTTAAATCCATAAAGTCTAGACCCCATAGCGAAAAATTCATCAGAACACTTACCATGAATGTACCGCCAAAATATTGTTCGGGTGATAGAAACTGAAGAAAATAGAGGCCAACATTTCGAGGACTTTATTTTTGAAAGCAAATTGATATAAACAATAGCCCTTTCTTTAAAGTACACTGAAATAATTTTTAATAGCAATTTCGTCTTTCTGTAAACCTTTAAAGTATAGGTGGTATTTCCGCCGCAATGGCTGGTTAAAATATAGAGAAAAAGAAAAAGTCTTGTTAAACTGTCACCAGAAGGAAAATGGTTAAATATCCTATTTTTATCGGCATTCTTTTCAATTATACAGAACAAGACTGATGGCATCAACTTTTCATGCGTTATTTTAAATACAAACGACATAGGTTGCTGTTTGAATGAAATATACCTCGGGAAAATCAGTCCTGTGTTATTATCATCAATCAATACCAGCGAGTGGCATTGCTCTAATTTTTATTTTATTTTATTTTTTTCTCTGCTATTACTTTCTATCTTTTCTTTTTTTATTGGCCAATCTTCATTGCTGGAGTCTACTTATTGGTTTTTCTATTCGACTGCATCGTGTTTACAAGTTTTTTTTTTAACACTTTGCCGTAATTTTTTCTTATATTTGCAAAGTCTGTTGCAAAGTATTGAATGTCTATCATTATGTAACACTTCTTTTGCCTAATTTTTAAATTATTATAGTAAATTTTTTTTTCTTTTCTTTGAGTTGTAATTCCCCGCGGTGTGAAGCCCAGAGAAACTACGCTTACACGGTCTCTCGTCTTCTTTACAAATATCTACTTAAACAAGATTGAAATGGGGAAAACCCAATACCCGCTATTGTAGATATATTAGAAACCTGTGTTAATCAGACACAGTGTCTCAATGCTGGTATACACAATGTGGATCTGATAAACTCAATTTTCATTTTTAACGTGTTAACCACCAAAGAACGTACGGGTGGTGTAATAGTTAGCATCTCAGAATGAAATGTCGGTGAGCCGAGTTCGAATTCAACTCGAAATCATTACATTGTGAATTGCCATGAATATAAGATGCGCAAATGATATTCTTCTTCTTTTCTTCTTCTATGTACCTCGTCCTTTCAGAACGTAGGCGATCATGGCCTTCCACATCTCCCTATCCCTGGTGGGTCTTAGCACTCTTTCTCCTGTAAACTCTCGAAAACCCCGTTCTGTCATCCACTTGCTCAGGCCCTTCAAATACGCTGGTTTTCTCTGTCTCTTTTCTCTCTATCTGGCCTCTGCGTATCAGGTTCTCTAAGCCCTCTTTCCTCATTGCATATACCTGAAACTTCAGTCGTCTCTTCCTGATGTTCAGTATTAATTTATTTTTCGTTTCTATTCTTTCCAACATCTCGTCGTTGCTCACATGCTCGGTCCATGATATCCGCAGTATCCTTCAGTATAACCACATTTCAGTTGCTTCAAGTTTATCCTTTCTTTTCGATGTTATTGTCCAACGTTCACTGCCATATTGAAGAACTGACATCACATAGCAATCTTGTACTCTCTTCTTTGTTTCTGGTTAAAGGTTTCTGTCTGAATACTTTACTCAGCTTCTGGAACGCCATGACAATTTGGCTTCAGATCTCGGTGTCGCACTTTCCGTCTCCTGTTAGAACATTTCCCAGGTATTTAAATTTTTGTACCTGTTTGATTTTAGTATCCCCCACCTGTATTTGGCATTTTGGGCTACTCTTTTTGCTGATGACCATGCATACAGTTTTCTTGAAGTTTATTTGTAGTCCTTTCTTCTCACTCTCTTTAGCTACTTTCTGTAGGAGGTCTTGTAGATTTTTTTCCGTGACTGCAATCAGCACTCTATCATCTGCGTGACTTATGTTGTTCAAATTGTGGCATCCGATGACAAATCCCGGCGTAACATCTAGGGTCCTCAAAATATTCTCCCTGTACAAATTATCAGTGCGTTAAGTGCCATACGTGATACACGATTGGGCGATCATGTCTCGAAAGATACATGACTGACTGGGCAGAAGATTATCGCGCGGTAGGTTGCCATTGCTTTCTGCGGTAGACTGGTTGCCAGCCAAGGCTATAGAACCCAATCTGTCCTGTTATTTAACCCATAACTGGAGGGAAGACACGGATTAATAACTTCCCCAATGGTATTTGTGCATAAGTGGATACAAGAAATTCGACTGGAATTCGAACTCGGCACCCGATTTGCCGTTCCGAGTTGATATCCACTGCGCCACAACGCACAAATTATACAGTACTGAGAAATGCTGAAAAAGAAAGAAAACTACAAGACCTCCCACATAATATATCTTCAGGAAGCGAAAAGAAAGGACTAAACACGACAATGAATGCAAAGTCATCAGTTCAAAAAGGGAACTTAAAACGCCAATTACAACTCGCGAATAGTGAAATTAAGCAGGTACACGGATTTAAATACTTGAGAAACACTCTATCCGTGTACAAAAAGTGCGATACTGAGATCCGAAAGCGTATTGGCAGAGACAAGGATGCATTCTAAAGGCTGACTATTGAGAGACTGGAAGAAGAAATGAGTGCTCGACTGATGTGTTATATGCTGTTTCTTGATGGTAGCGAATGCTGGACAATCTCCCCAATGATGAAAGAGAGAGTCGAAGCAGCAGAAATGTGGTTCTATAGAAGGACTAGCAATATAACCCATCTTTGCTCGGATGTAATGAAAGCTTTAAAACTAATCCATGGTCCTGGAGCTTAGACTCTTTGGACGTTGGCACGAAAGACTAAAAAGCAATAGTTGTTTCCAGTTAAAGCGAAACCGTAGACTGAAAGAAATATAAATGGATGTAAGTCAAATTTTGATTTCCTGGTATAGATATCAAATTTTCTGCACTATTATAAGAACTGCAACCTTGAATTTTCTGAATATCGTTTCTTAAGTCTTTGTCTATGAGTGTATCAAATTTGATTAAAATCGGACCACATCTTCTATAACCCGATTTTTTAGATTATCGATTTTCGATATTTATCCGGGGTACCTCGACACAAAACCTAGCTAAGAACACTCACAGACGCGTATAGTACAACTGTGTAAATTTACAAGAAAATCGGTTCAGCCGTTTCGGAGTTTATAGGGAACGGACACACACACACACACACAAAGTTCCATTTATAAATAAGTTTACATAAATACTCAGGATATAATGGCACGAACGTGTAAGCAACGACAAGGTACTGGAGTGGATGTAAACGAAAAGGAAACTTATACTTAGTATCATGAAGAGACAGCTGAATTTTCTGGGAGACCTAATGAGGATGGATGACTTGGTGAATCTAATACTCACAGAATCAATAGAGAGAAAGTGAGAGACAGGGGAAAGCAGCGCGGGTCATATTTGATGGGCTTGAGCAAGTGAATGGCGGAGCTGGGTTTGGGAGAGATATCACTAGGAGAAATGTTAAGAACGACAAGGGGTAGAAACAAGTGGATATCCATGATCCATGATACGTCCTAAAAGAACACGGCACATAAAGAAGAAAAAGAAGATCATTACATTTACTTTTATACAAATAACCTTGGCAAAGTGTAATCGACTCTTTAAAAATTTTGATAACCGTGGGTAGACAAAAATTATTAGCCCCGTACAAGCAACATTGAGCCTGGTCAGTACCTACATGGGTGACATTGTAGGCATAACAAATGGCGTATGCTTGGATGGTAAAATTATTAATGGTTTACAATTGTTAATATAAGAACCACTTTCCAGCGTTCGTTATATTCACTTACGCTCAAATATCCTTGGTAAAAGTATAAATCCACCTCTTCTCCTCTAACTATTGGTTAATTAGTAAGCGTTTTAATCTTTATTATATCCGAAGAAAACATTATGAAACATATTGTATGACTCTAAATGACCTACAAAGCTGAAGAAAACTATCAATCAACTCTTATAAAAGAAAGCCACTCTCAGTTCACACAATCGTGAGAATTTGGTCTTCTACTCAAAAGAGAACTCTAGTGGCATTAGAAAGGATGCCAAGAAATGTATTCTGTTACTGAATACAAAGCCGGGTAAAGATTTACTATCTCTCAGTTATCTTCTGGCAGAGTGCGGCTCAGTTATGTCTCTGTCCGACGACAGATAGGCAGCTGAGAAAAATAAAATACTGAGAGGTGTTCGGTCTCAGGTAACAGACACCACATTACTGTAGAAGGGTGGTCGCTACCGAGGTCAGAGCAAACGATGGTTACGGGAACTGGGCAATTTTTCGTCCTGGCCCGGGGTTTTCTGCTATAATACAACCTGTGTAAAATCATCTCTCAGTGTGGATGCAACATAAATATCCATACTTGTCTGTAACGAAGAACTTCTCAGTATAGCTTTAGTTTTGCTCTGTGGGTTTTGAAGAAGCACAAATTACTCGGAGCAGACAAGTATTTTTTTGAAATCAGCAATCATGCTGAAGATGAGAATTAGAACTGATTTGTAGTGTGTTTTCATGTCGAACCAGCTCTGATGATGATATATACCGAACGCTAAATGTGGTTAATTTCTTGACGTCACATTTTAAAAAATTAGCTTCGTTTCCAATTCTCAGACCATAGCGCATAATAGTTGTTCTACAACGATGCTGCTTTTTTAAAAATTTGTGTTGGAGAATGTTCTATTATTGGAGTCAACACGTCAGCCAAAAAAAAAAAAAAAAAAAAAACAGAAATGAAATGTCCACTGGCCATATAATTGTCAGTCACCTCTTTAAAGTAGATCAATAACGTTAGCATTTTTTCTTGCTATAAATCCTTAATAGATGTTATCTCCATCTTAGCTTTTACAGCAGCTGTGTTATGTTGGTTTTGATTGAATAGTGTGCATTCTTGGATAATTTGCATACATAGCAAATATCATGGCGTGGGCACGCGCCATTGAAGGATTCATACAATTTGCGCATTTTGCGCCGCTGTGGTCACCACTGCCCACCAATAAACAGTCGTGATTCATGGTGACATTCAAGGCAGAATAAAACAATGATTTCAGCGAGGGATATTGAGTTCCTCCTGTCAAAGGTAGATTTATTTTTGAAGTTATCTTCTAGTCTTTTTCCAAAGAGGTAGAGTCTACAAAGCAGCAAGGGGTGTGAATTCAGTTTCCTTCTCCTAGACTGGTTTATACACAAGGCTATTCATTCCTACTATTTTGCTAAAGGTGGGAGAGTTGTGTTGGATTAATACGCTACCCAAGGTTATTAACACCTAAATAAATATAATGAACTGGACCGGAATTTGAACTCGGCTCTTTGATTCCTCAGTTCGAGCCTCTAACCATTACACTGTGAATATATGTATTGGCTTGTGTTCAAAACGTTTTTTTTTACAATTAAGCCGATATAAATGGCTCCAGAATCTTTTTTTGTAAATATTTTTTGTTATATTACGTAGAGAACTGATTCATTCATCAAAGAAATTTTCAAATTGAAATGTATCAGACTGCAAGCGCCCAGCCAACAAAAGGTAACAACAATTCAGCTGGTTATGTTACTGGTTCCAGCATATATATATATATATATATATATATAATCCGCAGTTATATATATTTTCTCAATTAACCATCATTGACAATCTCACCTACCTCCAATTAGCATGGACCAGACTTGCCTCCCAGAGTAAAACACTACGCCTCCTTGGTCTCACACTTTCAGCGGACCTCAAATGGAATGACTATATCGAATCCATTGCTAAGTCCGCTGCTAAGAAAGTCGGTTCTCTGTGTAGGGCCCGGAATTTTTTTCCGTCTAAATCTATCCTGCACATTTATAAATCTACTATCCGCCCGTGCATTGAATACTGCTGCCATATCTGGTCGGGTGCCCCTGCTGTTCTCCTCGGGCTTCTCGATAATGTTCAGAGGAGGGTCTGTAATGTGATAGATACCGACTTGGCAGACCGCCTACAGTCTCTCTCCCACCGGTGCGACGTGGCTTCCCTGTGTCTCTTCTATAAATACTTCCACGGCTTCTGCTCCGATGAACTTAGATCACTAGTGCCCCCTAAATACGAATTTGAACGAGATACTAGATTAGCAACTAGATCCCACCCTTTTACAGTGAAACTGATAAAATGCAGTCGTAACTTCTACTCCAACAGTTTCTTTCCTCGCATTTCCCGACTGTGGAATTCTCTTCCAAATGATTGCTTCCCCGACGGCTACAATCTCTAGGAGTTTAAATGTAAGGTCAATAGACACCTTCTCTTTACCTTCCCCTATGTAGCCCCAATTGCAATAGTGGCAGTGGAATGCCTTGCTTGGGGTGAGATGATTAAAAATATATATATAAACATATATATTTATCTGCAGACAGATCCGCCTCGCTGCACCACACCTACCAGGAGGGACAGACATTCGATTGAAAACCGAACGAATTGGTGTTAGTTGGCGATTTTATCTCTGAGCTATGGGCTCTCGTTAGATAAAAGGCAGACCTTTTAGCGTGTAAATTATCATTATACACGCCCAATAGCCTAGAGTGTTCTAATTAATTGCTGAATGAGCGATAAAAGTAAAGAATACCTAGTGAGCCAGACAGACCTACCTGACGATCCGTTTAGGTGAAACCTAGGTAGGTCTGTCTGGCTCACTAGGTATTCTTTACTTATTCCGCTCTACCTAAGTATTGAGCGGTTTTTGTTAGATGATTACTCGTATCGGGATTTTTTTCTTTGGGCTACGTGCTGACTCAGTCAGAACCTTTTTGACTGATGTTCATGTACTTTGCCTTTTCTTATTTAAAACCGTTTTTCTCTTTTTCGTAGATTAGTGGAAGTTTTTTCGACACGAGTATAGTTATAATCTCATTTACATATATACATATATATATATATATATATATATATATTTATATATACACGCACGCACGCACGCACGCACACACACACACACACACACACACACACATATATATATATATATATATATATATATAAATTTCTCGTTGTCGGTATAGTATGTAGCCTACCTTTTGAATGTGGCCTAGGGTATTTTGTCACCGTATACTATAGTGTTTCTCTTGAAACATGTATTACAAAGAAATATTATAAATGTCTGGGAAGTTTTAGGGTTAGGGAATACAATTAGTTTAAATAAATAGCCGAATATTTATATCTATAAATACACTCTTACTGAGGTAGGACACATTAAACACCATAGGCAACAAACTATACCAGAATCAAAGAGGTTGGCGCCATACTATACCGAAACCAATTTATCTTTATCTGAGTAAAAATTGTCTAGGATTTATTGCTGTATTTCATATTGCATACTCATTCAGCACTCTTTTCTTTGTTTCTAGCAAAAATTTCCTGATTCATGAAGATTCGTTTACGTTTTGAATTGTACGTTCGGATTTTTGTCTTTACTCCTTAATATTTTTCATATCAGTAAATTTCCTGAAATTGTCGGTTTTTTATTCATTGCTCGCGTCTTGGGCTTCTTCTTCCATATATTAAGACTTTTAAAGATTGATATCCAATCGTTTCCGTTCGTTCTCTTTTACTATGTTGAATATTTGTTTCTGTAGTTTTATTTTTCTATAACCTTAGAATTATTTCGAACGTTTGTTCTCATCTTGGTTGATATAGTTGTTATGATAGACACAACGGTTCGACCAAGTACCCTCTGTTCATCATCAGGTGTCCATAGATTGGCTGATGTGGATTATCTGTGAAATCACTTATTTTTCTTTTCATGTTGGAATTTTGTACTTTCACTCACAACTCCAAGGATAAAACTCATGACCACTACATGATACTAACACATGTATAACCATCTACTAAATCCACTACGCCACCGTCTTTTTAGTGGTGTATTTTTGGATCTTTTTATATTCGGTGTCTGGTGGATTTTGACAACTGGATTATGTGAGTACGTTCGTGCCATTGTCATAATTTGTATTTATTTCTGAGATTTTATTTTTCTGTTTGCCATCAACATAGTCATCTGTTCATCATATATCCTAGAGAAGACGTTTCGCAATATTTGAGTGATTCGTTTTTTTACGATTGATCTAGTTTCTCGAGGTTATATAAAGCTAGCACATATTTTTAGATTGTAAGAATTTTTAAAAATGGCTTAGTGTTACAAGTCTTACTGATTAACCAATATCTCGAAGAGAAAGCTGTCGATTCAAACTTTTCTAAAGGGCATTG